>LPNX010574515.1:42291-97368 GCA_001517045.1 Pseudotsuga menziesii | reverse complement strand
TGTACAACCTCCTACAAGAAAAGAAGGATGAGACTTGTTCTGAAGAACAAGTGATGACAATTCAAGATTCACTCCAATAAACATGAATCTAAAGCTCCCAGGGTCAGATACACCATGACAGAATAAATAGCTTCAGAGAGCGGTAGATCCAACTTGAAGGATGAATACCACCATGAGTACAAGATATAACTCAATATGAAGAAAAGAATGCTATGAAGGAAGCTATGATCAAAGAATAACAGTTGATCATGGGGGATGATGTATACGATATGATTTCGAGACATAAAGGGAAGTACGTAGTATCTTCCATATGGATCTACAAGAACAAGTGTACAAAGCAAGGTTTGTGATTTTCCTCAGAAAGAATAGACTATGACATGACATACTCTATATCAAGCATAGAACCACCTGTACAGAATGAAGAGGGAAGATGATACTCCACTTCAGGGGGAGTGACTACAGAAAATTATATCTGAGTTCGACATGGTACGACATGATGGATAGCTTCATGATGGATTGAGACTTTACCAAGAGTAAAGTGTGTTCCAACCTTCAAGGTTGAATGTAGAAGACTAGGATATGTTGATGACCTGAGAAGACAAACTCATAGAAGATGTTATGATACTAGAATGATGTTTGGGATATAGTACTCAAACCAGAAAGCAAGAATGTGGTATCTTCCAAATGGATTTGCAAGATAAGATATGTTTTTGATAGAATTAAGGTAATACTTGTGGTTAGAGGTTTCTATTAGAAAGAGGGAATTAATTCTGAAGAGACACTTACTCCAGGAAGCAAGGTACACTTCTTTCAAAACTATCATGGTAGTTTCTTCCATGATGAAGTAAAGACAAGCCTTCCTTAATGGTATGATTGAGGAAGAGTTTTACATCAAATAGTCACGAGGATTTGAAGTTGAAGACAGATGGAATTAAGTGTGCAAGATGAAGAAGGCCCTCTATGGCCTGAAGCAAGCTCCCAGAGCTTGGTATGGAAGAATAGATAGTTTCCTGATGAGCATGGGCTTTGCCAAGAGTAAAGTCGATCCTAAACTTTCCTACAAGGTTGTAGAAGATGAACCTGTCATTCTATTACTATATGTGGATGACTTATTCTTGACAGGGAATGAGAAACAGATCATGGAAAGCAAGAAGAAACTAACAGAAGAATTTGAGATGAAAGACCTTGGGTTAATGCATTATTTCCTAGGTCTGGAAGTATGGCAAAGTTCAGAAGGAATATTTCTCAACCAGGGAAAGTATGTAGTAGAGATATTGAAAAGATTCAATATGTTGGAATGCAAAGCCTTGTCCACACCCATGGATTCCAACATGAAGTTATTAACTAATGACTCATCAGAGTTAGTGGATGTGACTTATTATAGATAGATCATTGGGTCATTGATGTACTTAAAAAATACCAGACCAGACATTTGTTTTGCTGTGAACACCTTAAGTCAATATCTTGTTTAACCGAGACGGGTTCACCTAGTAGCTGCAAAAAATGATGAGATATCTGAAAGGGACTATAGACTTTGGTCTATACTATGATGGTAGCCATGAGTATAGATTGTATGGCTACACAAATGCAGATTGGGCTGGAAGTATCTCAGATAGGAAAAGCACATCAGGTAGATGCTTTTGTTTGAGGTCTGCTATGAGTTCATGGTTGAGAAGGAAACAGTCCAGTGTTTCTCTTAGCACGGTTGAAGTAGAATACATACAGATTGCTCTACTAAGTTGTGAAGCCATAATGGCTTCAGAAGATGATATCAGGTCTCTTTGACCTGAATATGGATACTACAATGATTCTATGTGATAACCATAGTTGTGATGACAAAGAACCCTGTGTTCCGACGTAACACGTAGAAATCCGATATTTCTACATACAAGATAAGATGCAGATGATGATACTGTAGATGCAGATGATGGTGATTCAGTATTTCTCTACTGAATATAGAGATGATGATGTTTCAGTATTCCTATACTGAAGTTATAGATGATGGTGATTTCAGTATTCCCATACTGAAGATATAGATGATGATGATTTTAGTATTCCCATACTGAAGATATAGATGATATTTCAGTATTTACATACTGTAGATATAGATGATGGTGATTCTGTATTTCTATACTGAATATAGAGATGATGATGCTTTCAATATTTCTATACTGAAGATATAGATGATGATGCTTTCAGTATTCACATACTGGAGATACAGATGGTGATAGTTCAGTATTCACATACTGAAGATGTAGATGATGATGGTTTGGATGATGATGTACTGATGAAGCCTCTGCATCGAGTAGAGTTCGAACACTTTCGAGACAAGCTTGGTGTTGTTCGGAAAGACCTTCCTCGAAAGGGGGAGTAGTGATGTTTGCATTGAGATTGTATCATCCCTGGGCACTTGCCCTAAAGTGACCCGAAGACCTCGGTCTTCGAGAATGAAGAGGGATTGTATCATCCCGGGACATCTATCCATAATACATCTGGTGACCTCGGTCATCGAGAACGTGAGGGGATTGTATCATCCTTGGGAACTTTCCCTAAAGTGATCTGGAGACCTCGGTCTTCGAGAATGAAGAGGGATTGTATCATCCTGGGACATCTGTCCATAATAGATCCAGTGACCTCAGTCCTTGAGAATGTGGTAGGATTGCATCGTCCTTGGACATAGTCCTAAAGTGATAGGGACTGATTCTCCCGTAATCAATCCGGTGGCTTCGGTCCTCGAGAATGTGGTAGGATTGCATCGTCCTTGGACATAGTCCTAAAGTGATAGGGACTGATTCTCTTGTAATCAATCTGGTGGCTTTGGTCCTCGAGAATGTGGTAGGATTGCATCGTCCTAAAGTGATAGGGACTAATTATCCCATAATCAATCCGGTAACTTCAGTTGTCGAGAATGTGGTGGGATTGTATCATCCTTGGACTTTAATTCCAAAAGTGATCCAAATACTTTTTGTCTTTGAGTTGTGGTTTGCAGGTTGTTTCTGATGATGATGATGCCATACTGATCGAAAGATCAGAGTATGATGATGATGACGTACTGATCGAGAGATCAGAGTATGATGATGACGTACTGATCGAAAGATCAGAATATGATGATGATGACATACTGATCGAAAGATCAAAGTATGATGATAATGACATACTGATCGAAAGATCAGAGTATGATGATGATGACGTACTGATCTAAAGATCAGAGTATGACGATGACGTACTGATCGAAAGATCAGAATATGATGATGATGACATACTGATCGAAAGATCAGAGTATGATGATGATGACATACTGATCGAAAGATCAGAGTATGATGATGATGACGTACTGATCTAAAGATTAGAGTATGATGACGACGCACAATGATTATGATGTTTCTAATCGAAATATTAGAGTATGTTGATGATGTTTCTGATCGAAATATTAGAATATGATGATGATGTTTCTGATCGAAAGATCAGAATGTGATGATGATTATGATCGACAGATTAGAATATGATGATGATGATCATGCTGCTGATCAAAAGTTCAAAGTGTTGATGATGATATTGCTGATCGATAGGTCAAAGTGCTGAAGATTTTGCTGCTGATCGAAAGGTCAAGGTGCTAAAGATGTTGTTGCTGATCGAAAAGTCAAAGTGCTGAAGATGTCACTGATCAAAAGGACAAAATGCTGAAGATGTTGTTGCTGATCGAAAAGTCGAAGTGCTGAAGATGTTGTTGATCGAAGGGTTGAAATGTTGAAGATGTTGTTGTTGATCGAACAGTCAAAGTGCTGAAGATGTTGCTGATCGAAAGCTCCAAGTGCTGAAGATTTCATTATTAATTGAAAGATAAAAAATGCTAAAGATGTTGCTGATCGAAGCAGTCAAAGAATTAATGATAATGAATACTGAAGATTGAAGATGAAGACCACTCTATGTTGAAAAGCTTCCAATGATTTATAGATGTGTTACCCTGCTGATGTTGATGATGTCTCCTATCTCTATTCTTGTTGTTGTTGATGTAGAATACCCTTCTCATCAAGGGGGAGTGTTGAAATATTGTAACTTCAAAGAATATTCTATATGTATCTTTTTGTGGTCCCTGATGGTCCTACCAGGAGAACCACTTGTATTACATTGTACCTCGATGCTCCTAATCATAAGAACTAATAAGAGTCATGGGGTAGTCCCCTCTAATTGTAAAGGTGGGTTATCAACACCCCAGTGTGGTTACTTGAGCCTGCATGTGTAACTTGAGCCTACATGATTTAACTCGAGCCTACATGTCAAATGAGTTAACTTAAGTGAACGAATGAATATAAATAGAGGTGTAGTGCTCCTCATTTGGAACACACACACACACACTCTCACTTGTGTAGCACATTAGTGGAGAAGAGAAGTAGCCGGAGAAGGAGGAGGATCAGGCTTTGATGTCCTTGCTGATTTTATCTTTTATCTTTTTGGGCATCTATATTGAGGAAGCTTTTGCTGGGTTTTTCCCTTTAGGGTTTTCCCAGGATAAATTTGTGTTGTTCTTGTGATAGTGTTTCTTTCAATGATCCTGTTTATATGCTTTAGTTATGAAAATGAAACGAAATACTGATGTTCTAGCTTAGCATATGAAAATTTAACAATAACACCATTAGTTGCACGGCCATATCCCTATTTTGAGTAATAAAGCCAATTAAAATCAACGCTTAATTAAAATGAACTACGCTATTTTATTTGATAGGGTTCACAAACAAGATTAGGTTTTAGGGTCTTGGAATAGTTCATTGTGAGTAAATTCTCCAAGACCGCTAAACAACAACATGTATGTGTATGTCCAGGTGACTGCGTGAAATTCCTTGGTATAACCAGTGTTTCTCAGGATCCTCCTCTCAAAAGGGAGTTAAGCATGAGGCAGTGTGAGTGGTTATTGATTGGGATGACCCCTACTCATAACTGAGTAGCACCAAATATATTTCCAGGATTGTATTCGTATCTAGGGGCTCTTTCGAGAGTTTTGGGCTTTGCTACCCTGCCCATACAGTCAATCCCACCTGCGATTGTCCGCCTAAGCATTGATTATATTGAGGTGAACTTAGTGGCCTTACCTAGGATATCGATGGGGTACTTTGCAAGGGTTATTCTGTAGGTGTCTCGGCTAGGTTGGGGTCGGACAGCACAGTCACTTCACGTGTTGAAGCTGAGGGCCACAATAATTGGTTACGTACCTCTGCTTGTTGTGTATGGGAGTCTCAAGCCTCTCCTAGGCGAGACATACAGCAATTAGATTTGATTTATGCTTAGTCTGGTTTGTTATATGAGATCATTCCCAATGTTCCACATTCTAGTTTCGACCCCAAAGTTAAACCTAGACCACATACAGATGGCATTGTGGGTTGTGCGAGTGCTAAACCTATTGATTCGGTTGCAAAACAAGTTAGTCAATTGTCAATCAACCAATCTACTTCAGGACAAGCCATGGCTTCATCTCAACTAGCCCAAACGACGAGTGTACTTTCGGTGCAATCGTCGGACCAGAAGGGTAACCAACAGCTCGGACATAATAAGAAGAAGGGTAAGAATAATCGTAAGGGTGGGAATAGGAATGAGAATGCTAACAATGCCAAGAACACCCGTAATTCTAGGGGGGACAAGCAAGATAAACGTAAGGTTAAATTCCCTTGCAAGTTGTGTAAGGATGATCACCTCACTTACTTGTTCCCTTGTATCGAAGAATCCTCAAGGTTCTTGGCATAGGGCCTAGCTGTGCTAACTAACCCTTTACCTCACAATCAAAATATGAACTCAAGGACCCATGATCAGTCTGGTGGTGATCAAGATCCACCAGAGGGTAGTGGTCATGGTTGCATTAACATGGTACGTGCTATGAAAGTTGTGACCCGTGCGAAAGATTATGGTTCATCACAACCCAACCCAAGAAAGGAACCTGATCCACCAAGGACTCCTTTGTGTATTGAGAAACCTGTGGATAAACCTGAAGCTGCACCTCACATTACTAAGGGGGTCCTTAATCATTTGGGGCACAATCCTAATGCCCGAGCCACCCAGAACTATTCAGTTATGAAGGATTTGGGCCACACTCCTTGTGCGATGTCTGCATTGGAAGTGCTTCATAGTTGTCCTTCGCAAAGGAAGGTTTTGCTTTCTGCCCTTGGTGTGAATGATGATGATTCTTCCTCAATGATTAAATTTGAAACCGCAAGACTTCAGCCTTGCTTGCCTTACTATGTGTCTCTTTTGATTCACGTAGAATGTCTTAAGATGACCGTCATGCACACTGTGATTGATGAAGGCGCTGCCGCTTCTATGATGTATTTATCATGTTGGAAGGGTTTAGGTTCCCTTGAGTTGTCTAAATCAGCGACCATGTTAACTGTGTTCGATGGGAGATCATTTAGGCCACATGGGATCCTTCCTTCCCTTAAGGTCCGTTTGGGAGGGAAGATCGTTGCGATAGAGGTCGAGGTGGTTGATGTGCCCCTTGACTACAATCTCTTGATAGGTAGGAATTGGATGTATAGTATGCAAGTCGTAGCTTCTTCCCTATTTCGCTTTGTATGCTTTCCATTTAACGGGAAGATAGTCACGATTGATCAAACGTCATTCAAGAATCCGTCTTTTACCACATCTTCGGGAGCTTCGATCCTGATCATTGAACACTCTCAGCCGACAACTGGGAGTGTGGGTGTAGGCATGTATCCATCCCTCATGGAAAGTTTTAGTTGTCCTGCACCGATCCTTATGATAGGGTCTAGTTCCAGTGAGGCCTCGACGTCTATGAGATCGGTGTCTTTTCGCACGAGTCATATGGAAGATCCTTGGATTATTCCTACATCGAGTACTCCGAGTGAGCCCATCGTGATAGACATGCCGTTTCCTGCAACTATGGTAGCTTATCAAGCTAATCTTGAGTGTGTTGCAGAGCCCAGTCCATCCTCTTCGTGGACGGAGGAGGAGGACCCTTAAGTGTTGTCGGCTTGGGCAGTGCAGTCTTCTCACGTGCACGACTACCTTGATAGTGTTTTCCGTTCAGATGAAGCGTTTATTGAGGCCATGTTGGGAGTTGAGCCACCATGGGACGAACTCCATCATAGATCTTACTTTCTTCCCAAGCTTGACTGCTTGGAGCGTGAGGAATTTAGGGCGGTTCTTAGTGAGAGAGCTCGTAGTCCTATGGTTCTGTTAAGCTCTCCTGGTCCAATGGCTGATGGAAACATGGCAAACATATCTTCAACGATTCCTATCAATATCTCTCGTGATCCTAGCAAGATAGAGAATGTCTATATTGGGGCAGAATGTTCCCATGCTGAGATTCAAGAATACACCGAGCTGTTTAAAGAATTCTATGATATCTTTGCTTGGTCTTACGATGAAATGCTAGGTATCGACCCTCGTATTGTCGAACACGAGATTAAGACTTATCCCAACGCTAAGCTTATTCGACAACGCTTGCATGTGGTGAATCCTAGGAAAGCACCCGCGATTAAGGCAGAGATAGAGAAACTATTGAAAGTTGGTTTTATCTACCCAGTTCCCTTGACGGAGTGGGTTTCAAACCCCGTTCTGGTGGATAAGAAGCAGAGAGAAATCCGCATATGTACCGATTTCCGTGATTTGAATCGTGCATG
Organism: Pseudotsuga menziesii; assembly: GCA_001517045.1. Lineage (NCBI taxonomy): Eukaryota > Viridiplantae > Streptophyta > Pinopsida > Pinales > Pinaceae > Pseudotsuga > Pseudotsuga menziesii. The sequence goes on along the minus strand of LPNX010574515.1, from coordinate 89,740 downwards.
TCTTAAGGACAATTTCTCCACACCATTTATTGATCAAATTTTGGATGAGTGTGCGCGTAGCGAGGTTTTTTCCTTCATGGATGAATTTTTCAGATATAATCAGATACAAATTAAACCTGAGGACCAACATAAGACTGTCTTTATTTGTCCTTGGGGAACTTTTTCATATCAAAAAATGCCTTTTGGCCTTAAGAATGTCGGAGCTACTTTTCAGCAGGAAATGACCTTGATCTTCCACGATCTCAAGTCGATTATCGAGGTATTTTTGGATGACCTTGCTGCTCATTCTCGTATGAGAATGCATCATTCCTATCACTTGAGATTGGTATTCGAAAGATGCCACCATTATTTGGTTAGGTTAAATCCTCACAAGTTCATCTTTTGTGTGAAGTCAGGTCGCTTGTTAGGATTCATCATTTCTAAAGAGGGTATAAGAGTCGTCCCTTTGAAGGTTGAGGCAATACTTCAGTTGTATCCCCCGAAAAATATTTGTCATCTTCAATGTTTGCAAGGCATGGAAAACTTCTTATGGAGATTTGTGGTCAATTTTGCCAATTTGACTAGAGGCTTCATGCGTCTTTTGAAGAAGGACACCACCTTTTGTTGGGATGAGTGAGCCCAGGAGTCCTTTGATGCACTCAAGTGAGCCCTCGCATTGGCCCTGGTGATTAGTCCCCCAGACTATGGTCGTGATTTTCTACTTTATGTGGGCATGTCCATGGAGACGATTGGTATGGTTTTAGTTCAAGAGGATGAGGAGCTCCAAGAGCATGTCATATACTATCTGAGATGGAACCTTATTAACGCAAAGATTCATTATTCTCATGTTGAGAAGCTTGCTTTAGCCACTGTACATGCGGTTCAACAATTCAGACATTATATTCTCCTTCGCCAGACCTTGGTTGTAGCCCATGTCAATTCATTTCAATTTGTCCTCACTCGAAGGATGATTGGGGGAAAATATAATAAATGGATTGTCATCCTGCAAGAGTTCAATCTTGAGTTTGTTTCGGCAAAATCGAAGAAGTCGTTAATTTTTGCAGAGCTTATATCAGATTTCCCAAGCAAGGCTGAGGAGTTGGTTTGTGAAGATACATTTATCGATGAACACATCTTCTTAATCTCAACTTTAGACCCATGGTATTGGGATATCATTATGTATTTACAAACATTGAAGGTCCCTACTCACCTCTCACGGGATGAACGACGACGATTACGTCACGTGTCCAAGAATTACCTCATATTGGATAATACTTTGTACCGCCTTGGGGTAGATTCCATTTTACAACGTTGCTTAACTCATGAAGAGGTTGAGGTAGTGCTGAATGATTCACACGGAGGGGTGTGTGGTGGTCATTTATCTGGGCTTTCTACAGCCCAAAAAATCTTAAGAGAAGGCTATTTCTGGCCGTCGATATTTAAGGATTGTATAGATGTGGTCAAGAGGTGCCACCCTTGCTAGGTGTTTGCATGCAATATGAGCTCAAAACCTGCCCCGTTACATCCCATAATCATCGTCGGTCCCTTCACTAAGTGGGGGCTTGATTTTATGGATTGCAACCCAGCTTTATCTGGGGGAATCATCATCTCATAGTGGTTGTTGATTACTTCATGAAATGGGTTGAGGCTATGCCTATAGTTAAATCCGACAGTGAGACAACCGTGCATTTCGTATTCAACCAGATTATCCGGAAGAGCTTGTCACTTACCATGGCTCGCACTTTCAGAATCGTATGATGGAAGAGTTGGCATCAAAGTTAGGGTACAAACAAGAGCATTCCTCCTCTTACTACCCTCAAGCGAATGGATAGGTAGAAGCAGTGAATAAATCACTCAAATCCATTCTCCAATGATCCATCGCACAGAGCAAGAATAATTGGCATATCATGTTATATCCTGCTTTGTGGGCGTATAGAAACGCTGTTAAGACTGCCATGGTTTTTTCTCCATATCAACTTGTACATGGAGTGGAGTTGATATTGTCGGTTGAATGCGAGATTCCTTCTTTGAATCTAGCTGTAGAACTCTTACCAGACACTTCACCATTGGAGGAGTGTTTGGTCCACCTTGAGCAACTTGATGAGTAGCGTCGAGATGCCTTGGTGGCTCTAGAAGTAAATAAATGTCGCGTAAAGGTCTAGTACGATAAGTCTGTTCATCCAAGGAGGGTTAGTGTGGGAGACTTGGTCCTTTTGTGGGATCAATCGAAAGAACCCTTGGGGGGGAAAGTTTAACCCCATGTGGCGTGGTCCTTACGTCGTCAAATGTGTGTTAGAGAAGGGCGCTTATGAGTTAGTGGATTATGAGGGAACGACCTTGGCGGAGCCTAGAAATGGGCTCTATCTCAAGAGGTACTATGCATGATTTTCAACCAAGGCTAGTTATTGTATATTATTGTACAGTTTTGCATAGTTAGGTGTTTTTCTTATAGTGATCGGGTTTGTGATTAGTTTCCATTTCTTTTGGCAGATGTTAATGGAATCTTCCACCTACATAGGATTCGTGGATGGTGCGAGCCATCACACTCAACACTCAGCCTCTGTTGCTTAGGTGATTTATAATCCTATAAGTCAGGTACTGTCTTCAGGAAGCGTATGTTTGCGGCCATATTCAAACAATGTTGTTGAATATAGTGCCATTATTGAACTTCTACGGGATGTCATTTCACATGGTGTTCTCTCTCTTGAGGTAAGTCTTGATTCAGATTTAGTAGTGTCACAGCTTAATGGTTTGTACCATGTTAGAGATCTAACATTATTAAGGAAATTCTTACATGTGAGATTATTAGAATGACAATTTGAAAATATAACATACATACATATTCCAAGAATTAATAATCAAGTTGCTGACTCATATGCTAACTACGTGTTAGATTGGAATTTGTTTCATACACAATAATTTCATCACAAACACAAATTTTTACACATGTAAATAAATAAACCGATCACCATAAAATTTTTATATAGCATCCAAAATGTGGTAATACATAGTGTCATGATACAAAAATGGGGCTCTCAAGCCACCCAGATATAATACACGGTAATACAAAATGTATAACTCCCAGGTATCTAATCCTATGGAGGAGAAGGGGGGTTGTGATCATGGAAGGTCACTGCGGCTCTAGCTAGCCATCGAAATAATTGCACCCATGCTCGTGGTACACCCACCACCTGGTGTTGCATAGCCTCAGGCAAGTCCTCGACTTGCGCCATGGGAACCCTATGAGTCAACCTCACAAAGTTGGTATGAATGCTCTGGAGCATCTGCTCCGCATCCACACCCATGATATCATCTCCTCTTCCCCTTCTTCTGTGACGAGGGAAGCCTTCAGGCCACCGTGGTCCCACATCTGCATGCAAATGGTAGATGTCACTATGTATTGTCACCCAAAAAACATGTCTTTTGATTCCATATAATCAGAAAACACAAAAAAATTAAATAACTCAAAAATTTAAAGAGAGGGTCGAGATTCGTTACCTATGTCACCATATGCCAATCTTGGTGGTAGCGGCATATCCGGGTCCCCCCAGAAATCAATCCCCGCATAGGGGTAGTCATCGATGGCAGCTATCTGTCGTTTCCACCATGGAAAGAAATCAGCTGGATAGGGGTTGTCCACCCTACCTCCCCCCAGTCTGCGCATCACATCTACCCAACGCCGTTGGGCCAGATCTCTAACCCCGTGAAGAGGAACGTCAACTCTGGGGCTCAATCCTGGAACACACTTGAATAAAAATGTGCTCAGTATGCTGCTGAACCCAAAGTTCTGCACTCTGCCCATCTTACACTCACTGAGCTGATGTTTCATGTTGCTCAGTAGTGTAGTGCTTCAGTCATAAACTATGGGTCTCATGCACTCCACTACATAGAACATCAGAGGCGTGAGGCCTGGTGGAGTGAAGACAAGCCTACTATCCTTCCCAATGTCAATAGAATGGCCTTTAGGCCCACCACCTGTATAGAGTTGGTGGGGATCTGACTCCCCACCTTCTCTGTGTCTGGATAGCAGTACCCCGCAATGTACTCATCGATAGTCAGGCCACCTCTGGGCCCACCGCGAGAATGAAGGTTCACTACTTCCCCCCGTCGGGAAAGTGCAGTAATGAAGTATATGTCCTCCACATATATGGTGAGGGACATCCCATCTATATGGAAGGACTCAGAGTCTGGATCCCAGTAATCCACCAGCATCTGCAATAGTCTTGGTTTGGCCCTCAAGCCACCAAGACACCAAAACTTATAGATTCCACATGTACGTAGCGCTTGTTGAGCCATTAGATCGGCCCTTACTGCCTCCTCTACATCACCATGTTCACGCTCTCTCCATTCTAGGACCATCCTGCACAAAAAATTGCAAGTTTGCCCATTAGATTACTTAAAAAACCTCATGCGTGACCACATATGCGACTGTTTTCCAAACAGCCACGTATGTACACGACTGTGAGGGCATTTTCTGCATATATCCATCCCTATACTTGGAAAAACCCTCGATTTTTGTGGGCCGCAGTGCCTTTTTTAGATTGGGCTAGAAACCTCAAATGACCATGGAATTTGATAAAAAAAAAATGTATTGAAATGGAAGAGAATAGCATGGGTAAGTACCTGGAAGAAACGGTAGTGGATTCCGCCGGCTGGATCTCCTAGAATTCGCTGTTGAAAATTTGAGCTCAATTGGGTAAAAATTTCAAATGTTTTATAATGTTTTGAATTTTTTACTATTTATAGAAATTTTTCAAATTTTTGAAAATTTTTACCCCCTTTCCTATACTTTGGACCATTTCTAATCATTTTGGACCATTTTTGACCTAATTCATGATGTAGGAGACCTTTTCAAGTGTCGTTTCAGCCGTTGGATTGACCCGTTCATGCCGATCTCAGGTATCATGTCTAAAATAGCATATAGGTTAGGTTTCATCACCATTTGCATTTTGCATGACCTTATGGCCATTTCATCATAGCCTTAGGTACAGACCCACTCTATTATGTCACGGAACCTTCTTGCTATTATAGAAGTGGCATGGTATGAGTGGTAGAGATTGACCTTACATGGGTACCCTAGTTAGCGCCTTATCTGCATTTGGTGCCCATGCTGATGTTTTGTCCTTTAGGGTGTGGGAGTCCGTTGTATAGTACTGCCATGACATTTCGCAAGATCCTCATACTCCTCTTGATCTTTTGTTGGCCTATTTCCCTCAGGACTCCCTTATGTCAAGTTGTAATTGCATTATCATGAGCTTTTCCTGCCTTATTGAGCTTTATGCCGGCTTCACTGACATTGCGTTTCAGCCATATAGGCCGAGCTTGTCTCATGTCTAGCCATGCAGAGCCATTTTATATATCCTTTGCAGCTTGATTCCCTTTTTACCAGGAGGGGATTTTCCCCCGAGTGTCGATATCCTACACATATATCCTTGCATTGGGCATAGGTATGTTCCACTGCTTAGAACTAGTTTGTTTGCCCCTATGACACTTGTCTCCTCCTAATCTATAAATATAAAGCAATTTTATTCTTTTTCAAGCTTTTTAAATATTTGAAAAAGTACAAAAAAATCAAAAAACCAAAAAGCTAGACAAGGAAAGATGTTATCTTTGGCAGCTGTCGAGTCGTGTTGCCTTCGAACAGAGCACTGTATATCACATCCATTGGTTGGGTTTATAGTTTGACTTTAGGAGCTGCACTCGTTTATCTGATTTTATCTCCACCGACTGGTTAAGCTTCCAGTCCCCATGGAGCCTCTGTCGATGCCTCTTGTGTCGCAGAGATTTCATAGTTTGTATATCGAGTTTATGCTGCCTTTATTCAGTCACCATTCGTCGTTATGCTCTTGTTCAAAGGAAGTTGAAACCTGAGTCGGCCATTCCTCAGTTATCTTGAGTTTGCATGTCAGCCATTCCTGGTACAGTTACTGGTTTGTGCACCCTATGATCGAGTCCTTCCACATTATACAGCTTTGCTGAGTACCTCGTGTTAGATGATGGGGGATGCCTTAATGCCCTCCTTCCAGTGGATTTCATCCCATTGACTTTAGATCATTTATTCTGGGATTGGAATCTAGAGTCAGTTTGAGTGCCTTGAGACTTGCAGTCATCAGTGGAAGGTTCTCTCGCCATCGACATTCTTTGGGAATACATCAATGTCCCCTGATCGATGGATCCTCTCAAGTGTTCGACCTCAACACATTTATTCACACTTGTTAGTTTGCACTCTAGTACCTTGATTCCCATTTTCATTATTGGTGGGTGATCTCGTGTCTATTATCGGTATGCATCAATGATCGGTAATCAGATGATGGACTACTATGTTCGACCTCGACACCTCTATTCACATAGTAGGACATGTAATCGTAGCAGTTTGTGTAGAAGACCTTCCAAATTGGTGGCATCTCTTATATGCTATCTCCTTGATCGTGCCAGTGTTCATGAGATTTCAGCTCTTGTGACTTGATCCAGTATATGTTAGACATTTCCAGCCATTATGGAGATCTTGATCCATTATATATCTTCAGCCATTATGGAGATCATGGTCCTTTGTATATCTTCATCATGGAGATTTTGATTTATGTATATTGTACATGGAGATGACCACTTATGTGATATCTTGTATCATGCCTATTCATGGCCATGGTACTCTTATGTATCCGGGACTGCAGTTATGTGCAGAGTTGTATCATTGTACTATGCTGATTGGGTGGCTGGTCTTCCATTTGGGATCCTTCATCACTCCACTTCTGGGATGGACTTATAATGTATTTCGGCCATCGTATGACCCCTCTGACCTCACACATTAGGGGGCATCTGTCTGATTTTACCACTCCAGGTGAATCACACTTGTATGGCCTTCCCCTGTCCCTCTGCAGACTCCTTAAACCCCTTGGACCATTTTTTGTCCTTTGATGTTTCCTTGACCATCCCTAAAAAACATGTGAAAATTCATATACGCGACTTTTAAACCCTTAATCGCGTATATACGTGGGTTTGACCCCTAAAACCGTGTACATCGAGATGTGTACAAAATCCAAATCCTTTTGGAGTTTTCCTTGACATGGATCCGACTCACTTGACTCCTGGCCTTCCCTATGCCTTGAGATCGCTCGGATTTGACCTTTCATTACCCCTTTGAAAAGCTATATAAGGAACTCTATGGTACATTGAAGGCATATGAGAGAATTGAGAGCAAAGAAACTATAGTCCATTGTTGCCGAAACTTGTGCTTGAGTCTGCATCCCTTTGTCCCTTGGAGCACTTTTGTGTTCTTCCCAAGCTTTCCTTTTGCTTGTGAGCTTGCTATCGAGAGATGGAGGATTGAGGTGGTGGAGGCCCTAGTGGGGGATTCAGTTTCTCCAATTTGCAGACATGCCGACAGAGGTTGTATCCATTGCAATCTCTGATTTTATATTAATAGAAATATCTTTTCCTGTCCAATAATGTATGTTTGAATGAGTATTTTATCCATGGATGTTTTCAAATGTTTATACATTGTTGATTATATATTCTAGAATAGATCTAACACCAATATATATAGTAGGCTTGTATTGTTTACTTGTTTTTGAGGAAGTAATCTATCAATTCAAGATGAAGTTGGAAAGGTCAACAGGGATCTACTTCAACCGTCCGGAATAAGGTACGAGGTCTGATCCTTTAGTGTTAGATATTTAATTTCTATTGCATATTGGAAAGGATTGATTTCTAGAGTCAAGCTGTCTATTGTGGTACCCCAAGCCATAGGAATTTCTCTCTGTAACATCTGCTTGTGCTCAAGCAGAAGCAATCCATGGTGCTGCAAAATTTGTTTACCCAAAGAAGTCTTCCCCCATGTAGGATAACCAGAACATGATATGACATAGATGAACTCATGTGAAGAAAGGTTGAGTTTCTCCATCGATCCAACATGCAAATATTCTCCAAATACAAGCAGTGTCAAGATCTCATTGCTTGCATTGCATCCCCTTAAGTGATAATTCCTTCCAACACAACTTCTCAGCCACAACTATGCATAGATCCTATTTCCTCAACTATGTAATTATGTTTTAAAATATTTTATGGAAATTTTAATAGTTTAATTAAGACAAGAAAAAATTAAGTTAGGAGTTAAGCATCTTTAAAAAGAAAAAGTTAAATACATTGAAATTTATCAACTTGAAACTTTAAATATTAATGTTTTATTTGTATTCTTTACATTCACAAACTTTTTGATCAAGTAATCAAGGAAGGTTTCCTTAAGCTTTGGATAGAAAGATTGCATAATAGTCTAGATAAGCTATCTTATTGTGGGTTCTTCTTGTAGTATGTGTGGTTGTGGTAGTTGATTATCACTATCCCCACCTAGGTTTAAAACCCATAACTATATGTAAATGACACCTAGGAATGTGCCATACATAATTTTCATTTGTAATGAAAAACAAAAACCACCTCATTGCATTATATTTATAATATGTTTCTAGAAGGTTTTATGAATCTTCTAATAGTTCACAAACATTTTAATCTATTAGTTAAGTAAAAATCTCCTAAAGAGTCCTTTTGGATCGAAGGTTGTAATAATAAAGAAATACTACAATGACATTCCGTTTCAATAACTATATGAGCTAAATAAGAAGCAAGGTTAGTTATAATCCTTTTTATATATATCTAGATGATATTTTTAGTCCAGAGAGGAGCCCTTTTGACCTTGATACACAACACAAAACTCTAAGATTTATGTATAAATTATATAAGGTGTGTAAATGCAATAAACAAAGGTATCGGATTTTAAATAAAAACACATCTTTATAACCAATTTTTGTTTATGATAATAGAAACTTGGAAGAAGTCCATTTTTATAAGTATCTTGGAATTTATTTTCATCACAAGTTAAATTGGAATGATAATGATGAAAAAAGAAGAAATGAAGGGTGGAAAACTTAATTTAGTCTTGAAAACAAATGTAGAGATGCAAAATTTTGGTTTTGGAAAAAAAACTCAACTTCTATACCCTTGTTACCCTAGTGATTCTATATGGTTGTGACATTTGACATTATAGTATTTCAAAGGAAAGTTGGAGGAAAATTGAGCAAATCAAGAGTGGTCTTATAGCAAACAACCTCTAAATTTAATACAATACACATTATCCTAGCCTTGTTTTAGAAATTGGGATGCTGCCCCTTGGGAGTGAGGTTATGATCAAATACTTAATGTACAAGTGCAAGCTAAGTAACATGAAGAATGGGTGGATTCATATCATGTTTTCAACCATTAGTGAAAGTCACTCAAGGGTCAAAATTGGTTGGATAAGAGAACTAGTTTCTTATTTAAACCATTGGGGGTAGTGGAAGAGGTTGTCTTCCAGGATATAGATATTGTAAAAAAATCCTATAATAACTAAGTTTATAGAGAAAATGCGATGGAAATGGGGAGACTAAAAATAAGATAAAATTGAATTACTATAAAGAAATTGTCAACCTTGAGTTAGAGTATCAAAAACATCTTAATATTGTTGCTAGCTCAAGAAAGAAAATAAATATTGAAAATATAATAATAAATTCACATGAACTTAATAGTGAAAGAGAGCAGTGGAAAAACCATAAAATTCATTGGCATGAAAGAATTTGTAAAATATGTGGGATAAATAAAGTAGAGAATAGAATACACTTTCCCTTGAAATGATTGACCGAACATTAGATTTGGTCTTTGAAACTAACAAAATCCTTAACTTGTTAACCCAATATGAAAAACACTTTCTCTTGAAATGCTTGACCTACAAAGGCAATAGATCTAATATTCAAAACCAGTGAGCTCCTTAATTTGTCAACCCATAAGAATTAGAAGAACTTGATTTCCAAGTTCTCCTCACACATAAACAACATGATAATCAAAGTAATTAATTTAATGTTATAGGTTTTATAAACCAAAATAAGTATAAATGGAGAGAGGGGAGGGGGGAGGGGGAGAGAGGGAGGAAGGGAGAGAAGGAGGGTGTTAAGCCCTAAATGTGGGCACATTCCCCCCTATATTGTGATGCATTGCATTAGTTTGAATGTCGACATTGGTCCATTAGTAGTAATTATCATTAGTATGGTTATATTAGTTATGTCAGCTTGGGTCAATGAGTTGTCATTGTACCTCTTAATCTTCTATATATATGAAGGAGATATTTTCATGTGAGTATGTTGTCTTGTCTTGTCTTATGTACTCACTACAATTTATAAGAAGGTTTCCCCTCGAAGAGGCTTTCCATTCATCTCTATTCTTCATTATTAAGGAATAGATTACTCTCTTCTAGTCTATTTCTACTCTATTTTTTTTTCTACAAATTTATTGGATAACATTTGGTATCAGACCTATTTCCTCAGGACTACTTTCTTCAAAACAAGTCATATTGACATTTTCGCTATAATTTATTTTTCTATAAGGTTTCATTAAAAACCCCATCTCGAAAAAGGTTGAGATATTTGTGGTTCAATTTTGATATCTTGAGACTTTATAGTTTTAGAGACATTCTCCTTGGAAGCTAGGGATTTTAACTAGTCTAAAACAAACGTTTTATGGAAAAAGGTCATATATCGGGCATGCGAGATCCAAATTGAGTGATACCTATTCCATAAAAAAGAAGGCATACCACATTATTTGTGATAGGGTTTTCAACTTCAGACCCTAATTATTGGACATGTGGAGGATCTTCTGGAAGATGAAAAATAAGAAATGTTGGGAGATTCACGATAACTTCTTATTTGTAGATTAGAAATAGGTCATACCTATGGAATTGGAACCAAGACACATAAGGATACAATAGTTCCAAGCTTTAGACCTAGAGGAGACAAAATTTCAAATTTAACTAAGCTCCAAGTTGGCCATAAAACAATATTCCAATTAGGGTTTGAAACATGTACGTAATTTTAAATTTGAATAACTTTGAGTAGAAGGATCTATTTGTGGTAAACCATAGGGTTTGGTATCTATTTATATTGTTCAAAGTGTCTCTAGAAAGAAGTGGAAAAAATTACACTCCACTCAAACCACCAGAGGATCCATCCCCGATGTATAATGAAAGGGAAGACCTATCTTTTCATATGATTAAAGGGTATGTGAAAAAGGTTGATTTAGTGAATTTATAGGAGAATCTGATGGATCATATGAAAGATTCTATGATAACAACTGATTTACTGAAAGAGGAGAAGTTGATGGAAAATATGAAAAATAGTGCTAATCTCATACAAAATTCAAGGGATTACCCCCTAGAGGTGATGATGTGTTCCAGGATACTTAGGAGGAGAAAGATAATGTCGATGTTGAGAAAATTTCCATGAATAAGAATATTACAAGAGGAAATTATTCTAGTAATGGAAGTCATCAGGGGTGGTCACCAAGGGTGATCTGGATTTATGTGAGAACACAACGTAATACACAAATAATCATAGAAAAAAATATGCAACAGAAATAACACTTCATTTGATTAATCAATAACTGAAACTGATTTACATACAGAATGGAAATAAACTAGCTAGAGTGTTGGTAGCTTATCTCCGAGAAGAGATGTGGTGGCTACATACCTCTGAACATTGTGTTACAATGAGGCTCGAAGGCCTATATACTATTGAGAAACAATGGAAACCCTACACATCCAAAAACCTAACCCTAGGAGGTGAAATGCCAGAATGTGGGCCCCGTTGAGTAACTTGGTACATCAATTTTTTGGGGTCGTAACTTTAGCATACTACCTTCGTTTGACGTGCATGATACATCGTTAGAAATATCTATTTAAGGACTACATCCATGAACAACAAATATTTAGTCCAGAATAGACTCATACTCTCTTGACCATTCGATGCCTAAAAAATGTCATTTAGGGCCTCAAAACGGCTCCGACAGTTTAGGATCTGAAAACTACCAAAAATAGTAAATTATGCTACAATTAAGGAAACTGGAAAACTTAGAAACAATGGTGGGGGTCTAAGTGGAATTGGTGGGTGGCCACCAATATCCTCCTGGATCATTCCTCCCCCCTTAGGAAGCAATGGTCCCCATTGCATTGAGTTCCTCCATGAGATGAGGAAACTTCTTCTAAACTTGGTCCTTGGTGAGTCACTTTCCCTGGTGAAGGAGTTGGCCTGCTTTGACAACTCGATATAGCTGGATCTTCTACTAGCGGGTGTTCTTGATATGTGTGTCCATAATTCAATCAGTTGTGGCTTGTTCCATGTAGTTAGGGTTTAAATCTGTTGGTGTGAGTTGTTCTGCCATGTCTGATGTGTCTAGCAGAGGTGGAAAGTGGGGCCAAAGGTGGTCCATATTGAACACTGGGTGCAGACCCTGGAATGGTGGAATACTAAGCTTGAAGGAATTGTCCCCGATAGCCTTGGTGATGGTGTATGGCCCATATTGGAGCAGGCAAAGATTGTGGTGGGGTCCAACGAGGCGCTCCTTCTGCAAATGTAGTCACATTTTGTTGCCCATCTGGAATTTGTGTTGCACTTGATGCTGATCATGTCATTTCTTGTACTTAGCATTGGATCTATCCAATATGTCATGAACTTGTTGGAAAATGTGTTGAATGCACTCAATGAAGCTGTTCGCCTTAGAAAATTCAGACTGGATATGAGCTGAATTAGCTTGAGTAGCTACAAATGGCATGGCTATGTCAATGGGACATAGTGGCTGGAATCCCAATCCCACCTGAAAGGGGCTATGGTTGGTTCATCTGTGGAGGGCCCGATTATAGCTGTGTTGTACATAGGGGAGGCTCTCATCCCATGTGCATGGATGCTTTGAGTTGTACATGCACAAAATGTGTATGATCATCCTATTGATGACCTCTATCTAGCCATCAGGATGGGGATGGAAAGTTGTGGACTTTTTGAGCTTGGTGTCTGTCATTGACCATAGGCTAAACCAGAATGTACTAAGGAACCTACTATCCCGATCTAAGATTATAGATTGTGGGATCCCAAAGTGTACCCACACTTGTTCAAAGAAGATTTTAGCAGTGGCTTCTGCTGTGATATTCTTCTTGCAGGCTGCTATTATGGCCATCTTTGAGAATATGTCAATGACCACAAACACACAGTCATTGCCATGCTTAGTAGAAGGAAGGCCCAACATGTAATCCATGGAGATGGATTCCCAAGGTAGACTAAGGGTATGAAACGGAGTATAGAGGCCTTTCTTATTGATGGATGGTTTGGCAATGGCGTAGGTAGTGCAGGATCGGATGTACTTCCCAATGTCCTGTTGAAGGTTTGGCTAATAAAAATACTTCTGTAGTACTGCCACTATTTTCTCAACCCTGAAATGCCCAACGACCCGACTGTAGTGCGCTTCCCAAATCATCTTGGCATGCTCGCTTGAAGGAACACAAAGGTGTCCCATGTGACTCTAGTAGTACATCTTGGAGGTGAAATTTTGGAACTTGGTTTCCCTCCAAGAGTATCTGGTATGTGTGGCTGAATTCTGGATCAATCTTGTAGATAAGCGGCCAATCAAAAGGCTCGTGCCCACAAGAGTTGAGCACGGTGGTTATCGCCATGATTGGTGGTCGGCTAAGACAGTCTGCAACATTATTAGTGCTTCCCTTCTTGTACTTGATGTTCAAATGAAACTATTGTACTTGAGGCATCTGTCTCGATCTCAAATGGTTGTTGTACATCTGGTAATGTGAGCACTAGGGCACAGCACAGGTAGTGTTTCAATTCTGCAAATGCCTTTTATTGAGTTTTTGACCAAAAGAATTTTTCTTTCGCTCCTCCCTTGGTGACTTGGCTCAAGGGCCAAGTGATATGAGAGAATCCCAACATGAATCTGTGGTAGAAATTAGCAAGGCCCAGAAACATGCGAAGCTCTGTTAGAGTAGTTGGGGCTGGCCAATCCCGAATGACTTGGATCTTAGTTGGATCCACATGTACCCCACACTCATCAATAATGTATCCCAGATACTGAACCTAGGTCATGCCAAAATTGCACTTGTCCAAATTGGCACACAACTTGTGCTGTCACAATGTTTGGAGGACTTGTCGGATGTGGTGGAGGTGCTCTTCCCAAGTATGGTTGAATATCATGATGTCATCAAAGTACACTACTACAAATGAGTTGGTGAATGGTTGCAAGATGTTGTCCATCAATCTCATGAAGTTTGTAGGAGCATTCGTCAGCCCGAAAGGCATGACCAACCATTCAAAAAGGGCCTCTTTGGATTTGAAGGTAGTCTTCCACACATCGGTCGGTTTGATCGATACCTAGTGATACCCGGACTTTAAGTTGATCTTGCTAAAATATTTCTCCCCTTTAAGTTGGTCTAGGAGGTGATCAATCCGTGGGATCGGGTACCTATTCCAAACAATGAATTTATGCAATACCCGGTAGTCAATACAGAGTCTCCAAGTCCCATCCTTCTTTTGTACCAACACGATCGGGCTCCCACAGGGTGATGAAATTGGTCGGATGTGACCCTTTTGTAGAAGCTCCTGAATTTGCCTCTTGATTTCATCATTCTCCAGAACAGAGTGTCGATAGATCGGTCCATTGGGAAGCGATGCACCTAGGGTCAGATCGATGGGGTGCTTGACCTGACAGTGGAGAGGCACCCCGGTGGGTGAGGTGAATATGTCCTGGTACTTTTCCATGACCTTGTCCATTTGTTGTTGTCGTGTGGAGGGGCCCTATCTAGAGGTCATGGCCACGATCTTCTTCTTGCCCTGAGGGCAGATCATCAAGAAAACAAACTTCCCAGTTTTGGAAATGAGCTTACTGCATTGTTTTGCAGTAACCAAAGAGATAGCGGCAGGAGGTGGTACCTCTGGTATCCTGTACAAATTATTTCCCAACGTAATAATAACAGTGCAAGGCCAAGACTCATACACAGCATGTCACTTCCATAAGTATGGTTGACCTAATAATACATCACAAACATCAAGAGGAGCAATATCACATAATACCTCATCGATGAAGGGCTCAATGTTGTAGGGAAGGCGGCACTGCTGGCTGATGCAGAGATCCCATCCTCGGTGAAGCCACCCAATGGTGTATGGATATGGGTGTGCTATGGTCGGAAAACCCAACTGCTTCATGACCTCTGATGAAATTAGGTTCTTTTGCCTCCCACTGTCGATAATGAACTATAGCGGGGAACCCTTTACCCACATATGGGAGTGGAAAAGACACTCCTCCTCCTCCAAATATTATGGTTCTTCCTTTTGGATCTTCGTGGTGGAAATGGTGGCATTAGGCTCTGCATCGATAATCTTCTTCCATCTGTCATTCCCCTTCTCGGGTTCTGATTCAGTGTCAGAGTATGCATCTGATTCAAAAGCCTTTATCTTGGCCACCAGTGACTGATTGGCCCGACACTCACTTGTGTTGTGAGTGGGGATCTTATGGAACTTGCACCACTTTCCCGCTTCCTTCTTCGACTTTGCAGTGTTTCTCTTTTCTTGCGGCTTTGGCAAGTTTTCTTGAGTCTCCATGCCTTGGTTGTGTCCTTGGTTCTGCGGTTTTGGGGTACCTTTCCCTTTCTTTTGATTCCCAGATCCAAAGTCTCGCTTTTTCTGTTTGAATTTTTGCTCAATTTTGGCAACATACCGATATGTCGTACCAAGCGAGGAGATGTAGAGGAACTCCATTTCCTCCTAAATGTATCTGTGTAGACAAATACGGTACTTCAGCACCAAATGTTTCTCTAAATATTTGATACCCAACTTGGCGTGTAGGGTATGGAACAGATTTGTCAGCTCATGCACATCTTGATGTCTTTGCTGCAACAACGTAGTCCATTATATGTACTTTTCCTCATAGCTCCCCACCAGATAATATTGTCCCTTTATGGCATCTAGGAAAGAATTCCAAGTGGGTACGACCGATAGTAGAGAGGGTTCCTCCTCGTATTTTCTCTCACAGTAGGTTTCCCACTAGTCCTTGACATGGGGGGTGACTTTGAGTAGATAAAAAGTAATCTTTTCCCGGTCGAAAAAGTCATGAACCGAGAAATATCCTTCTAATAGATTCAACCATATATCTACGGCGTCTGCATCTATTCGGCCATCAAATGTGGGAATGTCGAAGTTTACTTGTACCTTAAAAGGGGTTGCATCTCTAGAGTGGTTGCTAGATGCAGATGCACCGCTAGTGGGAAGTCATTGAAGGATCTGGGAAAAGTTATCCATCATCGCGTTCCATTGTTTTTCAAGGGACTCCTCGAGAAACATTTTGATAGGATCTTCTGTGCCCTCATTTTTATTTTCATCCCCCATGGGTGGCCGCTGGGATTTGTGAGGTTGATCTTGCAAAGGTTCAACTAGATCGAGCCCTAACTCTTTATACCCCGCCCTCGTTGGGGGCATGCAAAGAAGGACCGAGAAAGAGCAGCTTGCTCTGATACCACTGATCCTGATTTATACAGGAACGCAAAAGAATACACAAATAACCATAGAAACAAATATGCAGCGGAAATAACACTTCATTTCATTAATCAATAACTGAAACTGGTTTACATACAGAATGGAAATAAACTAGCTAGAGTGCTGGTAGCTTATCTCTGAGAAGAGATGTGGTGGCTACATACCTCTGAACTTTGTGTTACAATGAGGCTCAAAAGCCTATATACTATTGAGAAACAATGGAAACCCTACACATCCAAAAACCTAACCCTAGGAGGTGAAACACCAGAATGTGGGCCTCATTGGGTAACTTGGTACATCAATTTCTTGGGGTCATAACTTTAGCATACTACCTCCGTTTGACGCGCATGATACATCGTTGCAAAGATCTGTTTAAGGACTACATCCATAAGTGACAAATATCTAGTCCAAAACAAACTCATATTTTCCCGACCATTCGATGCTGAAAAAACGTCGTTTAGGGCCTCAAAATGGCTCTAGAAGTTTAGGACCTGAAAATTGCCAAAAATAGTAAATTGTGCTACAATTAAGGAAACTGGAAAACTGAAAGAAACAATGGTGGGGGTCCAAGTGGAATAGGTAGGTGGCCACCAATATCTTCCTGGATCAAAGGGATACCGAACTTCCCAAGATTGACATGAGAAAGTTTGAAGGCAATGATCCAATAACATGGATATTATATATGGATAAATTCTATGATCTATACTAGGTTCCAACTTTGCAAAAGGTAACTATTACATCATTATATTTATATCCCGGTCAATTTGTATTGTACCAATTGCTTTGTGACCGTAAAAAGGCCTATATTCACCAAGGAATTGATTGCACATTATGGGGATATTAATAAAAACACCTTCTTTAGCTAGTAAATAAATATCAAGCAAAAAGGTCTAGTAACATAGCACATTAAACAATTTTAGAAGCTAAGTCTTAGAGTGAAGAACATTTTAGAAGATAATATGTTGGATCAAGTTTATTGGAACCTTGAAGGATAACATTCAACATGAGGTGCGTCTCTTTGAACCACCATCTTTAAAAAATGATTTGATTATGAAAAGGAAGGTTGAAAGTAAAAGTCTGATGATGGATACTAGAAATACCACCGCCAAACATACCAAGAGAATAATGTTCCTTCTTCTAACCCACCTCAAAGGTTGAAACCTCAACAACTAGATGAAAGGATAAAAAAAGGCCTATTCTTTAATTGTGACAACAAGTATAGTAAGGGACATAAGTGTGGTGAGAATAAATTATTCTACATATATTGCGAAGAGGAAGAGCCACAAGAACAAAAACCATCTCAAGATGAAGAAATATAAGATACTACTTCTGAAGAGATTACTCCCACCATATCCTATTATTCATTGGTTGGAATGATCACTCAAAATCTCAAGATCGAAGGATATATCAAAAAGAAAAAGGTAATAGTATTGATTAATTATGGTAGTACTCATAATTTAATTCACTATAAATTAGCTAATGTTCTCAATTTCTTTTATATCCAGCACCAGAGTTTCAATTAATGATTGCAAATGGAGGACCTATCAATTTCTTAGGTAAATGCCATAATATCAATCTTACTATGGGTGAATATGTATTGAATAGTCCAATGATGGTTATTCCAATGGGGATTGTTGATGTTGTCTTAGTATTTAAATGGTTACAATCACTGGGAACAATGGATTTTAATTTTCAAAATATTTTCATGAAATTTTTATGGGAAGGAAAATAATATGAGCTATAATAGGGAAACCAAGCAAGGTGATAAGATCTAATGGTATGAAAAAATTGATAATAAAAAAGGGACATCAAGGTGTAATTTCACAATTATGCTCCTTAGATGTTCAAACATCTAAGTCTCCTATTTCCCCAGGTCTCCAAAAGGTCATTAATAAGCATTTCAAGGTATTCGAAGATATTCCAAAAGTTCATTAATAAGTGTTTCAAGGTATTTGAAGATATTCCAAAAGGTCTTCCACCTCTTCAATATTTTGATCATGTTATTCAATTATGTTAGGATTATTAATCCTCCCTTGTCCAGGTCATATGTCTAAATCGGGAGTCATGTCTAAATCAGGAGTCCATCCAGTCTATTTATAGTCATTAACACCATTGAGTCCACTTTACCTAATTGGGGCACATGTTTCAGTTACTAAAGTGTGGGGAACACTAATTGAGGCTCATTGCCACTAATTGCACTTGATTGCATCAGTTTAGGAGCCTCCTAGACCAATCCCTACAATTTAGGAAGCCACTGGGAGTGCCGAAACCAACCAAGGTCAGTTCACTTCAGTTAATGACTAGTCAAGCTAAGTTAGGAGTCAGTTACATTCAGTTCTAGTCCTCTACATTCAGTTAGCGCTAGGTTTACTTGACTGAACACATGTGGGGCGCATTTCTCACCTACCACTATCAGTTAAACTTAGTCAACACTGAATGTAACACTTGATTTTTGTTTTAGAGCTTCGATGAACTCCGGTTATGGTTTAGACAAGGTCAGTTAACTATTGAGTCCTCTGACAGTGATTTAGACAAGGTCTTGGTTACCTACAGTCAAGTAGAGTCTAATCAATTCAAACTTCCTCATTTGGATTCGAATTGCTTGTGGCTATTAAAGGCATTGTACTTCATTGTAATTATCTATCTAATTACTCTTTGATTAATGAAAAGCATTCACAGCTGCAAGCCATTTTTGCACTGTTTCATTCTTCAATAACTGAGTAAATTGTGTGATCTATCATTTGAGTTGTGTGTTTGTCCACAGATCTATGTGCTCAATTTAATATGGTATCAGATCCTTGGTGGACAAGTCACTTCTCCTCCTCAGATATCCTACTGGATCACTTTTTTTTGCAGGTACAACTTCGAAATGAATTCATCAGTTCTTCTTCTGACCCAATCCTCAGACTATTGTGAATGGAAGGTGAAGATGATTATATTTCTGAAAAGACAAGGTCTCCTTTGGGTGTCTTATGGATTCGGTAGAAAGTATTTTGAGAGTGAAAATAATTGGCTAAATTCAAAGGATGTAGCTTGTGAAATAATGAAATTGGCTCTTTCTCCTAGCTTTCCCTACCTCAGTAGATCTACTAAAGATCCAGAGGAACTCTGGACAAGATTGGGAAAAACCTTTGAAATGATTTATGAGGATCATAATAGCACTTTGGAGAGCACATCCAGCACCATAAGCATACTTGATCCAAAAATATCGGCTTCCACTCTCTCTGATGAAGTTGTTCGAGATGAAGAAGAAGCAGAAGCTTCTACACAGTCAATTCGAATTGAAGACAGTCTCCATGCAGTGACTCCTTCTCCTGATGCTCCGGAAGTTCATGAGATCTCTGATATCTCATCTTCTCATATTGATGAAATAGAAGAAAACATTCGAATCTCTGATATTGAAGAAAAACTCTGCTGCACTTCCATGCAAACATTCACCGGTGATTTTCCTTTAAATTCTGTGCAAAATTTACTAGTAATTGCTTCCGAAAGTGAAGTGAAATTTGATTTTTCTCCCTCTAATGTTGCTGCTGGTGTGCAAATATGTGATACCTTGGATATTTTGGAAGAAATATCAGATCACCAGAGTGATCCATTCGCTCCCCATGATCTATATTTTCCAGCAAATTCCTGCAGGATTGCATGCACCAAAATTCAGAATTTTGAAGAAGAAGAAAGCTGTGCATCCACCGTCTCAGTGAACCATTTATTTGAATCTGATATTAACCTTATTGGATCTGATATGAAATTATTTATATATAATCTGATATTGCTTGGTTTAATATATCAAATTCATAATCTTTCAGTACTACTTGTAGCTTTTCTCATCAACGGTGTGAAGAAACAAGTACCACAAGTCTCCTACAAAACTGCTGCTGGGGATTTGATTCCATTTCACAGTTTTGGATCTATTTTGAACCTATTTAGATCTGATTTACTTTCTGATCTGATATTATTTGGTTTGTATTTTAAAATCCAAAAGCCTTCAGTCATGCTTGTAGCTGCTCTCACCAATTTCGGTGTGAAAAATCAAGCATCGCACTTTCTCTTCAAAACTGCTGATGGGGATTTGGTGTTAGTTTCCTCATATGAGGTTGCTGATATTTTATTATGTGATTCATTATATATTTCAGAAGCTATATCAGACTATGGATCTCAAGCATTTTCTCTCAACAGTCCTAGTGCTTCTCTACCATTGATCACATGCTCATCTCCTCACAGAACTAGTAAAGAGGAAGATTTTCTGCATCCGCCTGGACACCTACTCCTAACACTTGGGGCTGTTCTTACCACTCATGGTTTGCTGTTCATGGATGCAAAATATAATTTTATTGAGTGTTCCTCACATTCTCTAAATTCTCAAGAACCTTTTCTCACTTTTTAGTTGACTTTAGTTGCTCTACATGGGTCCAGTCTTCATCCAGCAGTTGTCTATATTTCTGATTTAGTTGAGCATATAATTCTTCTTCCAAAGAGGAATATTCCTCCAGACATAATTATGGATAGGTTCACATGCGAGGCCCTAGGATACCTGTGCACAGAAGAACCAAATTGATCCTGATTCTACCTGCTTAATTAGAGGGGGGGATTTTTTCCCATGTGGTTTTTCCCCAGCACCTTGTTTTTGAGCAGTTACTTTACTTTACTTGATGTAATGGGTGACCTATGGTATTAGTTACCAGGTCCCACAGATTGTCCAAGTTAGCATTCAGGGGGGGTGTTAGGATTATTAATCCTGCCTTGTCCAAATTTGGTCATATGTCTAAATCAGGAGTCATGTCTAAATCGAGAGTCCATCCAGTCTATTTATAGTCATTAACACCATTGAGTCCACTTGACCTAATTGGGGCACATGTTTCAGTTACTAAAGTGTGGGGAACACTAATTGAGGCTCACTGCCACTGATTGCACTTGATTGCATCAGTTTAGGAGCCTCCTAGACCAATCCCTACAGTTTAGGAAGCCACTAGGAGTGCCGAAACCAACCAAGGTCAGTTCACTTCAGTTAATGACTAGTCAAGCTAAGTTAGGAGTCAGTTACATTCATTTCTAGTCCTCGACATTCAGTTAGCACTAGGTTTACTTGACTGAACACATGTGGGGCACATTTCTCACCTACCACTGTTAGTTAACCTTAGTCAACACTGAATGTAACACTTGAGTTGTGTTTTAGAGCTCCGATGAACTCCGGTTATGGTTTAGACAAGGTCAGTTAACTATTGAGTCCTCTGACAGTGATTTAGACAAGGTCTTGGTTACCTACAGTCAAGTAGAGTCTAATCAATTCGAACTTCCTCATGTGGATTCGAATTGCTTGTGGCTATTAAAGGCATTGTACTTCATTGTAATTATCTATCTAATTACTCTTTGATTAATGAAAAGCATTCACAGCTGCAAGCCATTTTTGCACTGTTTCATTCTTCAATAACTGAGTAAATTGTGTGATCTATCATGTGAGTTGTGTGTTTGTCCACAGATCTATGTGCTCAATTTAATAAGTTATTCCCAGGAAGTGTTCCTCCTAACATCAGACCTTACAGATAACCCTATGGACAGAATAATGAAATTAAGTGTAAGGTTCAAGAAATGTTAAAGGTAGGAATAATTAGGCCTAGCAAAAGTTTTTAATATACACCAATAGTAATGGTACACAAGACCGATGGATCATGCAGATGTGTCCATATTATAGATAACTCAACAAGATCACAATTAAATATAAGTTTCCCATTCGTGTTATTAATGAGTTGTTAGATGAATTGCATTGAGCTGTTTTCTTCACAAAGTTGGCTCTCAGTTTCGGGTATCATCAGATTAGAATGAAGGATGAACAAATCCCAAAAACAACATTAAAAATCATGAAGGTCAATATGATTTTTTGGTCATGCCATTTGGTCTCACAAATGTGCCTTCCACATTTCAAGGTTTGATGAATTCCATTTTCAAGCCTTTCCTTAGAAAAACATTTCTAGTATTATTTGATGATATATTAATCTATAGAAATTCTTGGGAAGAACATGTTCAAAATGTTGCCAAGGTAGTATAACTACTAAAGGAGAAACAACTATATGCAAAACCTTATGATATCCCTAAGGTTTGTACTGGACTGCTACATGGAAAATCTACGAAACTTAGGTAGAAAGGTTAAACACATTTGGTTTATTTATGAGTGGTTGAGTAAAAAAGTAAGCCAAGGAAGGTCTATGTATAATATGGGAAAAGTACATACAACAGAAAATGCTATGAACTTACAGGTTACAAATTCTGAATTGAATGGGTACCAAAGAATATAAATAGAAATGGACACAAATACATGAAAGAAGTAAGATACAATATCCATGAATTCATGTTTCATCCCACATATAACAACGTTATATCTAGGAACTAAAAGAAAATAGATCATAGTTTACCAAAAATAAACACATATAGCGTACATGTTATTAGTTCTGCAATCATGGTTACACAACACATTTAAATTATGTAATCATTTAAACATTCAGTTGCAAACAGATAATATGGAACCAAAATTTTTACAATTTATATATCTCAAATGTTCATAGGAAACTATTAGGTATGCTTACAAAATTACAAGACCATCCAGTGGCATCCAAGAACTGAACCCCTTTCTCCTATTAAACTTTACAATATATATGCCTTTCAACATGACATCTAGATTATACCTTTGAGGTTAGATAATCATCCTTTTTACTAAAAATAGTCTTTCAAATCAAAGGATAATTTGATTCAACAAATAGTTCTGAGATCCTACTTTAATGGAACACATCATCTAATTACATATCGACTTTTTGAGTCATATCTCATGCTTGACTTGTCAAAATAAAACCTGTAGAAAAAGCTTGATCAAACTTTATACAACTTTAGTAAATGAAAGTCTAAAACCTAAAATAGTGGTGGATATATTTTAAATGTTCCAGGTGCAGATCGAGGCTCCAAAAAGGGCCACATGGCCCTCCTGCCTACACCCCAAAACCACTATTTAACCCCCCCTCGGAGCCATGACTCATGGGTAAAGAAGCCATAGTATAGAGTTCGAAGACCACAATATAGTGTGTAGGCACAAATCCCATGGAAAGTACAGGGCATAGTTCCCAAGGAATCATACAAGGATTAATTAGCATGGATCTCAAGGTGGAAATATGAACAGACCGTACTACTTTGTCTTTTGTGCAGGAAAATTTTCTTGATTTGCGTGCCAGAGGAGGCCTCAAGCAAAGGTAGTCGAGTTTATACTCATTTTTCTTTAAATTTCAAGAGGATAATAGTGGTGCTGTCACTTTTTGCTGGTGATTGACAGAAAATGGAATTGGTTCCAAAAACCCATTTCTGTAAGCTTTGAAGACTTAATAAGATAATCCTTCTCATTGGAAGTGGCTCGAAGATGTAGCCCAAGAGGGGTGAACTTTGTTATTAGTTCTAGTATTTCATTTTCATGGTTTGCATAATGTTTATTTGATTATGTGTGTATGTTTAAGCATTTAAATTTCAATTTTAAAGCATGTTTATGGGTCTTTAATATACAAAGTTCACATGCAATTCTAAATGGATAAAAAATGATCCTAAAATTTTAGATCGAGTTTGGTATCAGAGCTAAATAACCATTGCATTGTGAGTTTGTGAATGTTAACAATATCCAGGATACAGTGTGGTGAAGGAGAACTTGAAGAGTTTGATCTGGAAATTGGTTCAAGATGAGGGAAAATGGATTGACGAAAATAAGAAGAAGGATGTTCTTTTATTCCTTTTGAAGGGGAACTGCTTAAATCCTTCATGAGAATGTAAACGATGGTAGAGGATCTCTATCAATATATGAATAAAGGTGAACAAGGAGGCCTATCTCATACTGAAGGTAAAAATGAAGGAGGTGGTGAGGAACCTCCTAAAATTCCACCATGTTCTTTTTCTTATCTTGATGATTCTATGCCTTCTCCATTTGAAAAGAAAAAAAGGAAAAATTAAATTTAATGTTCCTCAATTAAAGTTAGATATTAAGTTTGAATTACCTATTATAATTGAGAACTTAATGCTGAGAAATTGGAAAATTGGATCCGTCAAATTGAAGTTTATTGTAGGATTCAGATGTTTAATGAAGATAACATTAAAATTCATTTTTCTTCTCTCTGACTTAGAGGTACTACTCTCATATGGTGGGAGATCAGATCTCAAGAGGATATTTCCACAAAAGGTAAAATCATCTCCTCTTGGTATGAGTTTACATCAGCATTAAAAAAGTAGTTTTATATATTAGGGTACATGCAGCAAGCTATGATGGACTAGCAGAATATGAGGCAAGATAAGGGACAAAGTGTGCAAGATTACACACAAGAATTTAGGAAAAGAGAATTGGTACTTGGTATACCTCTCTACACCCAAGACACTCTTCTCAAGTATATAAAAGGATTGCATAGTTGTTTACGTCATATGATATTAATGTTTAATCTGGCGAACCTTGGTGAGGTATGTGTTCAAGAAACTCACATAGGGACAAAGGGGAAGAAGACAAAAGATAAATTTTCCAAGCAGCCTTTCAAACCCGATGGAAACAAGTCTAAAAGTAAGGGAAAACTTAAACACACGGCTACTGTGAAGAAGGAAGGAGAAAAACCTACATGTAATCATTGTTATAAAAAGGTCATGATGCTTCAAAATGTTGGAAACTTCATCCGGAGCTCAAGCCTAAGAAGTTTTGGAATAAAGAAGATAAAAAGAATACTGTAACAACAATCTAGCATGATTTGGGATATGATTCTGGGGATGAAACAGAGTGGCTATCATCAAATTTGTATTCATGAAAATGATATTTGGAAAATTGATTTCAAAACTAAATAGGGATTGTGAGAATGTATGGTAATTCCCTTTGGGATTTGTAATGCACTCGCAACATTTATCAGGGTGATGAATTATGTGTTTAGTCCCTTCAATGATGACTTTGTCATAGTCTACTTAGGCGATATTTTGATTTTCAATTGAACTTGAGAAGAGCATGTCAAGCATGTAAAATAGGTATTAGATGTACTTGTAAGGGACAAATTGTTCTTAAATATGCCTAAATGTGAGTTTGGAAAGACATATTTAGTTTATATAGGTTACATTGTAGGGGGTGTTGAACTGAAGATTGTCCCTCTAAAGTGGACGTCATTGTAAATTGGCATAAGAAAAATAATTTAATAGATGTAAGAAACTTCTTGGGAGAAGCCCAATACTAGAGGAAGTTCATTGAAAAAATCTTCTTCATAGCTTCCCCTTCATATGATTTGAAAAGTGTGAACAAAGTATTTCAGTGGTAGGACAAGGAACAAAGATCCTTTGACACACTAAAATAAAACATCATCACAACTCCAGTACTTGCACTTGCATATCTACAACAATCATTTGAAATAGAAACTAATACGAGTGGTTATGAAATGGGGGCAGTCTTAATGCAACATAAGAGACCAATATGCTATCATTCTGAAAATTTCTCTAAAAATAATCAACTATCCAACCTTTGACAAAGAGTTGTATGCATTATCACGAAGTGTAAAAAAGTGGAAACATTACCTAATGTGTAAATAAACAATCATACATATTGATCATCAACCACTACAATATTTACAATCACAAACTAATCTACAACAATCAAGGCATTTTAGGTGGATGGGTTTTCTACAACAATTTCATTTAGTTATTAAGTATAAGAAAGGTATTCAGAACAAAGTTGCAGATATGTTATCTAGACCTCCAACAAATGCTTCTATTTTAATTCAACAAAGTCCTCTAGTACATGCAAGTTATTTTGAACAATATACTAAGGATGAAGAAAGTTAAAGAAGTATATGACTCACTAAGGCATGCCTATCAGAATGAAGAATTAAACTATCAAATCAATGACAAGTTGTTGTATAATCTTGGCAAAATCTATATTCTACAAAGTGAAAGAGTGCATGTGATAAGAGAAGCTCATACTTCTCTCATTTCAAGACATTTTGGAGTTGGAAAAATTGTTGCACAATTACAAAAGTTTTGTTATTCACCTTGAATGAATGATATAGTGTCCAAATATGTAAAAGTTTGTGTCAGGTGTGCAACAAGTAAACCAAGCAAGAGAAAGTTAGGCTCGTACACTCTGATTCTAGTTCCTTCTCGTCCATGGGAAAGTGTTTCAATGGATTTTGCAGGAGGTTTACCAATTTCTAGAAAAGGATATGATTGTTTATATGTTGTTGTGGATCGATTTAGTAAAATGTGCATATTCATGCCTCGTAAAAAGCAGAGCACAACTGAGATGACTGCTCATTTGTTCTTTCAAAGTGTATGGGTCCATTTTGGACTTCCTACTTCTATTATTTATGATTGATATTCCCGCTTTCTTTGGAAATTTTGGTCATCTTTATGGGAACTTATGGACACAAAGTTGAAGAAATCACACCATTTCATCCACAAACCGACAGACAAACTAAAGTGTTCAACCAGATCGTTGTGCATCTTCTTTGAGGGTTTTGTGCTAAGCATCCTAATCTTTGAGATGAACAATTGCATTATGTTCAGCATTCCTACAACAGAGCCATACACTCTTTAACTCAGAAGTCTCCATTTGAGACATGTTTTGGGTACTTGCCAAAGTCTCCCTTAGACCTTTTTTTGGGAAAGATTCAGTGGAGTGTGGACAGGTTGATGTGGATAAAGCTTGGAATTTCATTTAGTAGATCCAACTAATTCATCAAACATTGCAGGAACTATTGGAATCAAGTCATTCCAAGTACAAAGAACGACATGAAAATCATATAGTAAATAATAATTTTCAAATTGATGATCTAGTATGGCTTCATATCAGCAAATATTGACTCCAAGGTGAAGGTAAAAAGCTGAATCCTATCAGGTATGGACCTTTTACAATTTTGGATAAAGTCGGTAATAATTCTTTTCGGTTAGAATTTCCAATTATTGGCAACCCAATTTATCATTGGTAGCTAAATGATCTGCAAGAAATAGTCCAAGAGAGATTTCCAATTATTGGAAACCCAATTTATGATTTATGCATGGTTGAACTTCAAGTATTCCAACCTCCCCACCAAAGATCGATGAGCTATCCCTTCGACCTTATTGAGAGTAATATCTCAACCCACTGTAAAATCCTCAACATCAAAAATCACCTTGAACGCTTTATGCTTCCTCCTACTTCTTTCCTTCTCCCTAGTTAAACCCTTCACACCATGATGAGGGACTTTTAACAAATCTGAACCAGAATAAGAAACCAAATGCACATACTCCTTCATGTTCCCGAGAACAAGGGATAGATTACCCAATTCATTAGTAAGATTCTTAGTTTGCATTGTAACACTTGCCTATGGAAATACTCCCACATGCTATACAAAGCTGGAAGCTTGTTCAAAGCCCACTCCTAAAGGATTTTCTTTCGGAACAGGTTGAGAAAGCGACTCCCTTTCCAAGATGGTACCATAAAAAAACTTTTCATCGACCTTTACCTGGGATTTTTCTGTATAACCACGCATGTCACGTGTTCCCAAGGGCAACGACGAACATCTATCCTTGTGATAAGACCTCTCCGACGACACATCAGACAAACCCCCATCAATCAATCCTTTTTGAGGTGGTTTAAACCCAGAGCGCATGGTTTATAGTTTAACCTTTTTTTCTTTTTAGACATTATAAGAAAAAAACAATACTTCACAAGAGACCCATTACAACAACCACAAAAAATACCAATAAAAGACTATACCTTCCCCATTGCTGCCGCCATTCGTCTGTCCTATGAAGTCCCGAGGTTAGTGCCCTCCCACACTATAATTTAAACTTTATATGAAAAAATCACTTCAAATTGTTATTTATACATAAAAAAATATTCTTACTTATTTTTATAAGATTAATAAAGTGACATATATCAAATCCATAGAATCACATAGAACATAAAATTATGAGAAAATATTATGTATTGAGTTTAATATACATATAGTAAGATTCAATATCATAAACTTTATCGAATCCTTAAAATGACATAGAACATAAAATTATAAGAAAATACTATAGTTTTATGTAATGAGTTTAATACATATAGTTAGATTAAATATCATAAAAATGATAAGAAAATATACTAAAATCTTATGTAATAAGTTTAATACATTAGTGATATTAAATCTCATAAACTTTGGATGAAAAGAAAAAAAAATCATATCTAATAAAAAAAATTGAGAAACTCAATAGACTCATAATATTGTTCCTAAAAAACTCAATTAATTTTAACATAAAACTAAAACTCTCACGTGAACAAGATTTATGTTTCCACTCGAGCCTTTAAGGACATCCCATTCATTCATCATTACAAGATTTATGCTTCCTTCCACTCGAGCCTTTACCGACATCCAATTCATTCATCATTGCATTAAGGTTCTCCCATACCAAGATATAAGAACTTTGGCCTTAAGGACCTCACTAATGGAAAAGGAAGACACGTTAAAGATACCAACATGAAATTTTAATATTTTTGAGTTTGATCTTGGTGATTCATATTAAGCATATTTTCAATCACATTGTCAAGCAACCCTTCCTAAAAAAATTTAACTAAAAGTTTAATTATCCTTATTTTTAAATTTGGAAGTTAAAATTATTCATGTAATGATTGAACTATCATGATTATCCCTAAGTTAGCAAAATTATTTAGATTGATGCTTCAAATAATTAATGGCTTGAGGACAATAATAAAAGGCATAAAGGGAAATCAGGGTTCATGCTACAATCAATTTTCTTTCGTCAATCAATTGTCTTTCCTTGGTGATTGTTGAGGATTATAAATAATAATAAAAAAACGTATATGTCCTTTCACTGATTTTAGAAAATATTTTGAAGTTGTGCCAAGCTATGGAAAGATATTGAAGGAAATTAATATCCCTCCTAAGGTTCATAGTGTTCTGATTAGGTCTTATGAAAATATTTAAAATATTGAAAGAAATTAATATCCCTCCTAAGGTTCATAGTGTTGTGATTAGGTCCTATGAAAATATTACTCCAAAATGCAGTGTAATAATGCGTCGTTTAAGCATATTCATTGTAATATTGGTGTTAAGCAAGATTGGCTCCTTTCTCCCACCTTTATTGGCATCTACATTGATAAAATTAAACAATGTTTAGAAGAGTCATGACGCATTTATATTAACATGGTAAACATGTTGTCATTATTCTTCTATACGCCATTTATATCATCCTCCTTGCAAAATAGCGTTGAATATCTTCACAAGAAAATCAAAACTCCACAACAATTCTACAAAAAGTATGAGTTATCCATTAATATTAATCAAACCAAGATTATGTTAATTAAATTCAAGAAATGGATTTATGTGCAATTTTGTATTGTGATAACACCCTTGAAGAGGTGCAATCTTATAAGTACTTAGCCATTAATTTAAATTTCCATTTGATTTGGCCATGGTGTAGACAAAAAAGCATTGGCGCTTGAAAATATTATTGTTCCCCTGAAAACAAATGTAGAATTATTGAGCTTTACGAAAATAAAAAATATTTCCAACACTATCGTTATCTCGATTACTCTTTCTGGAAGTGAAGTTGGGCTTGTAGCATCTCTCATGACACTTGAAAAAATATTGAACAAATCCAAAGTGCTTCATAACTTATAATTTTAAAATTAGATGCAACACTTGTTACCCCATTTTCTTGATTAAAGGTTTTACACTTCACTGGAATCTAAATCCATAACTATATTTAATTTATAAGCACAAATTGATCAAGTTGAGAAAATCTAGGATGAATGTTTTTGCTTATAATATGAGTAGTGGCCACCATATATATGCTTAAAGGAGATTGATTATAGATTTAGAACATTGGATTAACCATTGTAATAAAACAAGACAAGCAAATTGGTGATATCAATGCTAATGTTAAATCTTGCATCTCTATGAAGTTTAAAGATAAGACTTGAAATGCAAATCAAATCATTAATAAGAGGGAATTAAAATAATAATCCTAGCACTTTGAACTTAAAAAACAACATGATTTCCAAAAACAGAGCCAATGCTAACGACCTTGGTTGTGAAATTGGTCATTGAACTAACCCAAAAATACATTGGGATGAAAAACATAACTTTACCCTATTTCATAGTTTAACTACTCTTCAATGCGTTCACAGAAAAATCATAATGATCTTGATACTTCCATTTCCACCATATTAAAAAATAAAAACAAAATTCTACAGAATATTTAGCATGATTTTCTTTATTTATCTACAAAATGATTTGGTCTTAAAAGACTATAACTAATATTTTGTCTTATATTATACATTGACCTTGTATGCATCCAACAATATACACCCCAAGCTGTAGAGCAATAAAATGTCTGCACATAGGTGCTTAGCTTCGATTGTAAAGCATTTAATGCTCTTGCAACTGGGTGTTTAGATATGGCCACCAAATTTAGTGCAAATTTAACATTATTTTGAAAGGTTTCAGACTATGATAAGACGTAAATTGACATATTTAGCTTGAGAGGTTATAGGTTGTGATATTGGTATGATAAGTGCACACACCATGTTGTAGAGCATTAAATTCTCCACATGCAGGTGCTTAGACACATGCATGTGCTTAGACATGGTGTCATGTCTAAGCAATGGAGTAATGATAAGATTTAAAGGGCTAGTCTTAATTTCAATTAGAAGGGTATATATTCATGCAACCTTCCATGATGAAAAGCTTTGAAAAAAACCACATTTCAATATTCAATAATAAATTAACTACACACTTCGTAAAAAATGTGTTAAATTAAATATTACATTTCTAGTCAAGTTTATGCCTAGGAAAGAAATTAGGCTCACCACAAGGTCCAAAAAATTTAAAGAAAAGACAAAGAAGGAGGGGCTCCAATAGATACAAACAATAAAAACACTCCAAAGCAGTACAATAGACCTCTACAAGCATCAAATACCACTTCCCTACCAAGGATTTATGGAATATAAATCCACACATAAACAATCAAGCTCTGAGTTCGACACTTGAAAAGAAATAACAAAAGAAAATTGTAGGGGAGATAACCATCTACCTTAAATCCCTATATAGTAATGATTGATTCCCAACTCATGGATCTTTGGTTATTTCAGCCCCAAACATCAAAATAATGTTTTATGCTCATGAAATTCAATAGTTTTGTAGCTTAATTATCAAGCTTGGTAGTGTATACATCATCTGCATAACCCTATCTCTACCAATTTGACACCCATTTTTCCATATGATACAATTTCTTCTTCTAGATGTTTGTTGTGTCTTAGTGTTTAGGGAAGAAGGACAAAGAAGGTGAAGGGATGAATGATGAGGAATGGAGGAATGAATGAAATAACATGATGATGACATCATCATCACATTTTTTTTAGGTATTTCTTGTTTTTGGGATAGCATGTCCTTCAAAACTATGCAGTGTGGGTACTCAATTCCACATCCAACAAGCTCTCCCACTTGAAATTTGAGTAAAAATACAGGGAGATATGTCGAAAATATGAACAAAAAAAATAGTTTTCTTTTATGACAAATATGTCAATTCAACCATTATGGTTGACTCAATTTATTGAAATTCTATCGGTTCTTGAATTCCAACTCACAAAATTTATTGTTGGCACGTTTTCTTATAAGGCCCATTTTAGACCCCAAAATTCCTCTAATGGATTTAGAACATTGGATTAACCATTGGAATATAAAAGAAGACAATCAAATCAGTGGTATCAATGCTAATGTTAAATCTTGCATCCGTATGAAGTTTAAAGATAAGACTTGGAATGCAAATCAAATAATTAATAAGAGGAAATTAAAATAAAAATCCTAGCACTTTGAGCTTAAAAAACAACATGATTGCCAAAAACAAAGCCAATGCTAACGACCTTCATTGTGAAATTGGGCATTGGACTAACCCAAAAGCACACTTGGATGAAAAACATAACTTTACCCTATTTCATAGATTAACTGCTCTTCAATTCCTTTTCGTTTATGAAAAAATCATAATGATCTTGATGCTTCCATTTCCACCATATTAAAAAATAAAAACAAAATTCTATAGAATATTTAGCATGATTTTCTTTATTTATCTGGAAAAGGATGTTGATCTTAAAAGACTCAAACTAATATATTGTCTTACATTATACATAAAACTTGTAAGCATCCAACTATGTACACCCCAAGATGTAGAGCATTAAAATGTCTCCATATAGGTGCTTAGCTTCGGCTGTAAAGCATTTAATGCTCTTGCAACTAGGTGTTTAGACATGTCCACCAAATTTAACATTATTTTGAAAGGTTTCAGGCTATGATAAGATAGACATTGACATATTTAGCTTGAGAGGTTATAGGTTGTGATATTGGCATGATAAGTGCACACCCCACGTTGTATAGCAACAAATTCTCCACATGTAGGTGCTTAGACATGGGATCTTTTCTAAGCACCCGACCAATGATTAGATTTGAAGGGCTAGTATTAATTTCAACTAGAAGGGAATACATTCATGCAACCTTCCATGATGAAAAACTTTGAAAAAACTACATTTCAATTTTCAATAATAAATTAACTACACATTCCGTAAAAAAAACGTGTTAAATTAAATATTACATTTCTAGGCAAATTTATGCCTAGGAAAGAAATTAGCCGCACCATAAGCTCCAAAAATACCAAAGAAAAGATAAAGAAGGAGCAACTCCAATCGAAACAAACAATACAAACACTCCAAAACTATAATAGACCTCTACAAGCATCAGATACCACTTCCATGCCAAGGATTTATGGAATATAAATCCACACATAAACAATTAAGCCCTGAGTTCGACACTCGAAAAGAAATAACAAAAGAAGATTGTAGGGGAGATAAGCATATACCTTGAATCCCTATATAGTAATGGTTGATTCCCAACTCGTGAATCTTTGGTTCTTTCCACCCCAAACATCAAAATCATGTTTTATGCTCATGAAATTCAATAATTTTATAACTTAACTATCGAGCTTGGTAGCGTCTACATCGTCTACATAACCCTATCTCTACCAATTTGACACCCATTTTTCCATATGGTACAATTTCTTCTTTTGGATGTTTGTTGTGTCTTTGTTTTTAGGGAAGGAGGATGAACAAGGTAAAGGGTTGAATGATGAGGAATCATAATAAATGAATGAAATAATATTTTTGGTGGCATACAAGTAAATAGGTATAAAATTTACTTAATTGTGGCTAGAGGAGCCAAGAAATAGCCTTGAGTGGCGAAAGAGGAGTCAAGAACCAAGGGTAATTTATTTAATAACAAGCCAATAGAGGTGTTCAAAGGCATGCGATTGGTCACTTGAGTTTGAGATCTTAAACTTGAAAGGAAGGATGGGAACTGGAAAATTAGCAATGAGGAATGTGAATAAGGTAGGTTGGGCATTTGCAATGGGGGTTAAGGGTCAAAGGAAGGTAAATTAGAGAAGAAGGAAAACCAACAAGTTTTTCATAGGATAAAATTTTCATCTATTGAGATAACACCTTGATTGAAATCTAACAGTTTAAATGTTTGGGATTTCATGTCCATTAAATTTTTTTAAAGTAATGTGAAATAAGTCAATATGGTTGTTGTTGGTTGTGGAGCTTGATCTTCCTGATTCAGACATGTTTTTGTTGAACGTTTTTTGTACCCTAGTTTTATTGTTCACTCATCCTAGCAAGGGGAGTGCGGGGGGTCATTCTCCCCCTACGGGAGTCCAGGGGGAACCACGCCCCTCAACTAGGGGGTCCAAGGGCATCGTCCCAGGAAGAAATTTTTTGGGATGTTTGTTGGCCAAAAGTTTACATGCCCATAGTATTGGGTGACCCATGGTATTTTCCCATGGTAATTCCCCTTTAAAATGAAATAATTGTAATACGATCGTGTATGGTATTGTAGCATTGTAAAACAATCTCTGTAATTGTGTGAGAGATTGTGAGAGAGTGAAGAGGAAGTGCAACGAGTGTGCTGCTGGTTGTATCCTTTCATTTTGATAGATGGTATAATAATAAATCACTGACAATTTCTGTGTGGATGTAGCCCATCTTGGGTGAACCACATTATATTGGTGTCTCTGTTGTAATGTTTTATGTGTTTAATATTTGCATCTTGGTTATTGTTATTGCTCCGTGACTCTATTTTTTCTAAGAGTTGTATCAATGAGGGTGTCAAATATAATTATTAAGATGACATAGGTAGAGAAAAAATGCAATTAAAGAGAACTAACAATGGCTTGTATAGCCCAAACATGTGTGTGTGTGTGATGATAGTTAGCGTCCAATGAGACCAAATTTGATCTATTAGACCTTAAGAAATTACTTTTTTTGTTGTAACAAATTATTCTTATGCTTGAAATGCTTAGAAAGAAGAATACGGAGATCACCATAGTTTTGAAAACTTAGAAGATTAGAGAGGTTAGTGTTAGAATAAATATTGGGAAACTCTGATCTAGTGTGGTTGTATGTAGGTCACTCTAAGATAAAGCGACATTCATCTTGAACACTCTTGGTCTCACAAAGATGACAAATCCTATCTTCCCACATGGTTCTAGGAATTATCCAACGCCCTCTTTCACTACGAAGTTCATGAGAGTTTGTTCTTATTTTGGCTATGTTAGTTTTTTTCTTCAAATTAATCAAAATAGAAAAATACTTTTGATTTTCTAGATTAAAATTAATAACCTTCTTATAATATCTTAACTTTTTTTTAACCTCTATATCATTTTTACCCTACAATTTGTTTTAAAACTTACATATAAAAAATTATTCGTCCAACTATATCATCATTTCCACCCGTATAAGGTGAACATATATACAATGTGTAAAACCCCATCTAGTGCATGGCATAAACCCCATGCGAAAATAACTAACTATTAAGAATGCATTCTTCTTTTTCACGTTATTTTAAAACTTAGTCGTGTAAAAGGTAACTAACTATTAAGAATGCATTCTCATTTTTCTTTTGATTTTTCATTTATTTTAAAATTTAATCATATACATTATCATTATTTTTTTGATCTTTTATTTAATTTAAAACTTAATTATATTTTAAATAAAAAATAGCTCATTATAATATTTTTATAAATTAATTATGAAAATAACTTTAAAAACAATCTTATATTTGGAAGATCGCAAAATTTAGGATAAATCTATTATCAATCCATAAACAATCTTATACTAAGAAGATAACAAAATTTAGGATAAATGTATTATCAACCCATAACATTGGAATTAGATTAATGATTTGCAAGGAAGTTTACTTTAATTTTGTTTATGGTTTTTTATTTTTAAGTTTTAATTTAATTTTTTTTTAACAATATTATATAAAATATTAATTTTTAATATTTTAATATAATGATGATAGTTAACGTTCACTCAAACTAAACTTTGGTTTATGGAAGCCAAAGAAATGCATTATTTAGTTTGTTTTAAAATTGTATTTTTATATTCAAAGAGCTTAGAGAGAAGCAAAGTGTTTTTCATCTTCAATGTTTATATTCTCACAAAAATGGCAGATCCTTTTTACCTATAATGTTTTAGGAACTGCCCAACCAGTTTCACTATGAAACTGCGCCGAGAGGCGCATTCTACAGCCCGGTATGAGGTAGAAGTGTAATTCCGTGCTCAACGTGGAGATGACACGTGTCACATAAAAAAGTCGGCTTATATATCTATATATATACAAGTCAGCTTAATAATTAATAATCAAACACTTATACATATATTTGTAAGTAAATCAAAACACCTATACACACTTCAAAACAATACGTACAAGCTGGACCTTTAATATATTTATCTCAGGTATGCGAATGCGTATAATTATTTGTTAAAACTATTCGGCAAACAAATAAAAGGTCAGGCTCGCGAGAAAGAAAATTCCAGGCATCTATTGAAACGAAAGAGAAGAGTTGCACTTAACCTCGTTCGAACCGGAGACGTTATTCTTCTGAATGCAACTCAGACCGATAGCGTTGTAACTGCGAGTCTCGGCCCGGGCATCAGCTTTTCTGATTGCATAAAGGTTGGCAAGCTGAAGCAAACACTGCATTTGCATAATGCAGCAAAGCATGAATCATTCACAAATTTGCCTGAATTCAAAACTCATGAACTTCAAATCAAATCAAAGGAATCGAAATTAATGGCATAAAGAAGAGAATATCGCCTGTTTTAATTCTCTTAGCAGAGAAGGTTGAAATGAAGACAAGTCTAAGACGAAGCAAATAAGCACCATTACGGCTCTGGACAGGTAATCAAAGGCCCAAAACCTCGAATCTTATTCTTTTCAGGGACCAATGGATTACTGAAATGGTTTCCCAATTTGCGCTTTGCTTCTTGAAAATGATGTAAAGAGAAAGTATTTGCATATTTTAAAATTAAAGAAAAATTATACACTGAGGAAGTATTTGTTCTGGATTATTTAAAAATTGAGGCGGCAAAGAGTATGGATGTTAATTTGTAAAGCCGTTTGCGGATTATTTAAAAATTACGGCAAAGGGTATGGATGTCAATTTGTAAAGCTTTTGAAATGCTTGGTTTTTGAAGGTGTTAACCAAAGATGAGAGAAGAGAATTAAAATACAATAAAAAAAATTCAAAATTTATAAACAAAATGAATAAAATAATGGCTTTTCATGAAAAAAATTGAGTACTATAATTCATTCTATAAGTAAAACATTTAAATATAATTCATTGTATAAGTAAAATATTTAAATATAAAGTTTTAATTTTTTTTTAAATATTTATGTATTTTTTATATATTTAAATAATAAGTTTGTAATAAAAAATTTAATTAAATTTGAATTACAAACCCTTTGTAATAAAAAATTTAATTAATTTGCAAACCCTGCTTCAACAATTGTATTCCAAAAAAAGGTTTGCACCTCTAAATATTTGATCCCTCTCGGCGCATGATAGAGCCGGGTAAAGCTGGATCTAGTTCTTATCTTAGCTATATTAATTTTTTTCTTTAAACTAATTAAAACCAAAAAATACTTTATATTAATTATTAAAAAAATTAAAAATATATATAAAAACATTGATAAACTGAATTAAATTTACGTTACACCTTTCAAAAAATTATAACTTCATAAATCTCAAATCAGAAAAGATATATCATTCATGCCACCTTCGATTCACTAACTGCTGAGGAGCGTAATAAAGATTCACCGCGCGCTAAGGAGGAGCGTAATAAAGACTTTGAATAGCATTCACTTGATCTATATGTACTAATATTATTCAGCTTACTATAATCTATTTAATATAGTTGCAATATGTACATTTAATATAGCTTTAGTAGGTTTGTTGTTTGTTGGATCTTAAAGGGTATATGTGTGGTTTTTTTTCTACTTATATACTCAGTCACTTGTATTATCAATAGAGAGGTTCCAATAAGGATCGATGAGTTAATGGAAAACATTGGAGTGGGTAAATAAAGTGAAGAAATTGAAAGCCACTAGCCAAATACTCACATACTAACTTGTTAATGTTTAGTTACTAGCTATCAAGATTAATCTTTGAGAGTTATTGACTATCAAGATTAATCTTTGATTACCAAATGATAATGCCAAGAAGTTGGAGCCATTCTTCACCATACAATCTTGACACTAACTTGCCAATGTTCATTTAATAGCTATTAAATCAAATAAAATTAGCACAACCACAAGTAAAGTGGCTGGTGAATGCTGATAGGTACACCCAACCACTTAGTTTTGGGAAGATAGCACATTGTTAAACAAAAGCTAAAATATATAATTTAATATCCATTATTCAAACCAAATTATTAGAGTTAATATAAGCATAAAGCAAATACATTGAAGCTTATTTAAATCGTAATCTAGATGTATTTAAGCATAACAAGATACCATTACCATAAAATGAATCCTTATTATATTATTGTTACACTTGGGTTATTTTTATTCATCAAATTCAAACAAATCCAAAATCTAAAATAATATCTAAACACCTATCAACATAATTAATCTTTACCAATCAAAACAATAATTATAATATTTAACAATCAAATAATAATTCAATTGAAAGCCAATTTTTAAAAACACTTCTAAAATTGGCTAAGATCCCTTTCACGAGCTGTAACGTGCTCAATTTTGATCCCCTAAAATCCGCCGACTGCAGGAGGGCTACAACAACTAAGGGGATCTTTGAAAATGAATGATTTGGAGGTATACGGATTGTGTGCTATAAAGGTGAGGTAAGACAAATACTGAAACAAAGTCTGCAACCTCCAAATCATGTATATTAATAATGTAGCTTTCAAGTGTATTTTTATTATATTTATAATATGTTTTTTTAGTATTTGAAAAATGTTATTTTTATTTTAAAATAGAATAGGAAATTATAAATTATTATTTTTTAAAATAAATTTCAGAAAACATTATAATTTAGAAAAAAATTTAAAAGAATTATAAAATTAAGTAAAATGAATTAGAAGATTACTATTAGTGAAAGTAATTTATGTTTTAAAACATTAATGGAAATTTTAAATTTTAATTAAGACAAGAAAACATTAAGTTGAGAGTTAAGCATGTTGAAAAAGAAAATGTTAAATACAATGAAATCTATCAACTTGAAACTTTAAAGATTGATGTTTTATTTTTATTCTTTACAAATACAAACATTTTAATCAAGTAATCAAGGAAGATTTCCTTAAGATTTGCATAGAAAGATTGCATAATAGTCTAGATAAACTACCTTATTGTGGGTTCTCCTTGTCAGTTGGGTGGTTGGGGTAATATACTATTTTTATCCCTACCCAAGTTCAAAACCCATGGCTATATGTACATGATACCTACTGGTGTGCCAAAATTTATATTTTTAATGTGTTTCAAACACTTGAAAATGTAAAAAAAATGGATGATTTTTTTTGTAACGCTGCAAAATTCTATTAGTCTACGAAAACAGAAAGTACAAAAATTGCCCTAACCAGAGGAGGTCTCAGGTGGTGAAACCACCACCCAATCCTCTAAAAAATGGAGGGCCTTCCGAGAAAAATATTACAAATACTGTTCAAAAGTTGTAGGCAGTCATAGTAGCTGGTATGTAGCATAATTACAGAATTTTTTTCTCAAAAATAAATAGAGATATAACCAAACTAAACATTTGTAACAAAAAAAACTGAAACGACAGTTTGGTTCTGAAAATGTTATGTACATGGTTCAAGAGAGGGCGGGGGGGTTTCTTAAAGGATGGGGAATCCCCATCCTTCTTCCTACGAAATGCTAGTGGTGTTAGCATTGGTCTCTAATACTGGTTGTGGTGGTTCAATGCTCGGGCCATCTTCTTCCCTCACCCGTTTGAACATAGGTTCAATAGTGGTGGGAATGGTGAATGGAGGAACCTAAACTATGTAACATACCCAAAATTGAAAAATAAATATTTATTATTTATTTCACCAAAAACATTATGTCAATTTTTTTAATGTAAAGTTTATGACCAAGTGGGTCAAGGATGACTGCAATTGAAGAGTTATTTATTTTAATAATTAATTAAAGGAGACACCTATTCAGGGAGACTGTAAAATGAGTGTTCACTGACCACTATTAGGAAGGAGCAACTATAGAAGGCTAGTTGACAAGTGGCAGTACTAGCATTCACTTTCTAGCTGTTGCAAGAGCATAATCCCTGAAAAAGTGGTCATGTTCCCTGGGTGGGGGAATTGAGCTGGTGGCTCATTAAATTTCAAACTAACCCAAAGACCTGGGCAATCTTATTTAAACCATCAAATTGAGCAGGAGGCTCACCACTCATTCTTATTACTGAGAGAATGAACTTTGTGACTGCTGCAAACTGAAAAGTCGGGCACACAAAGAATTTGATGAGGGGATAGCTAAAGTGTTTTGCTAAGTTAAGTCCGCTACTAAGTGCTAAGTTGCCGAAATCTGTTGTGTAGCAGAGTGTTAGATTTTTAACATTTAAGCTAGCATTATATTAGGATCTTTAACTGAGAGAATAACAAGCACAACAATCAAACACAAGAGACAATGAACACAGTATTTTTCCTCGAGGAAACCATAAATGGAGAAAACCTTGCAACTTCCTTAGAGATAGAATCAACACCAAAAGTAAAACCCCAAAACAGTAAGATGATCTCCCGACAGTAGTAGCCTCTTTCTTTCTAGCCCTAGGAACTTCTTCTCCCTCGGCTATGTGCTACAACTGGGTGTGAGTGAGTGTGTGATAAATAGAGAGGATCACTCTTTATTTATACTAATTCCCGACTTGACAATAACTCACTAAGGATGACTTCACTAGGAGAGTCTAATAACCCTAGGGCCCCGCAACTGCGGGGACTTTAACCCTTGATCAATAGGAGGGTTACTCACAATGACTTGACATGACTTGTTTACATTATAGAAACTCCCAATCGGAACATCAGGGCATGACATGACTCAATTACATTACAAACACTTCCTGAAATAAACATCGGGGGTACAATACATAAGATATGCAAGTGAATACATTCCGAAGTTACAATTACATCAACACTCCCTCTTAACTAGGAAAGTATTCTCTCGACACAATTTAACAACACAAGTCTTCTTCTCTGTATCATCTGGATCTGGATCATCACTCGATTTGGATCATCATCACTGGATCTGGATCATCACTCGATCTGGATCATCATCACTGGACCTAGATCATCACTTGATCTGGATCATCATCACTGGATCTGGATCATCACTCGATCTGGATCATCTTTGGTTCTAGAACATCTCTGCTAGATCATCATCACGGATGCTATCTCTTGATTCTTCTCGTCATAGGAAGTTCTAGAGCCAACCCTTTTTCATGCTGGTTGTAGGCCTAGCCTCCATGTAGGTCTTTTCCAACACTTATATTTGACCCTAAGTCAGAATGGCCCGCCCAGAACTTACATATGATCATGTAGGAACCAATACTACAATCACATCAGAAAGGCACACCCATCACTCACATATGACCATGTGGGAACACATCCCACAACCCTGTTAGAAAGGCCCAGCACTCACATCTGACAATGAGAGGAACCAATCCAGTCATCTATGTCAGAAAGGCCTAGCACTTACATTCGACCATGAGAGGAACCAATCCTACCTACATGTCGAAAGGGCTCTGCACTTACATCTGATCATGTAGGAACCAATCCTATAATCGCCTCAAAATGGCTCTGCACTTACATATGATCATGTAGGAACCAATCCTACAATCGCCTCAGAATGGATCTGTAATTACATCTGATCATGTAGGAACCAATCCTACAATTTCTTTAGAATGGCTTTGCACCTACATATGATCATATAGGAACCAATACTACAGTCACATCAGAATGGCTCTGCACTTATATCTGATCATATAGGAACCGATCCTACAGTCACATCAGAGTGGCCCTCAGTCCCAAACCGAGTATTCTTGGTAACTGACCAGGTGCCTCCATTCCAAGAACGGCATTCAACACTTATATATGATCATGTAGGAACCAATCCTACAGTCACATCAGAATTGCTCAGCACTCATATCTGACATGCGAGGAACCAATCCTTTCATCACGACAGAATGGCGCAGCCGTTACATCTGACCATGGAAGGAACCAATCCTTTCACCATGTCAGAATGGCTCACGAACACATCACTTCCCTTTGGAGGGAACCTCGATCTAGAGAACACCAAGCTTCTCCCTGAAGTACTCAAACTTCACTCTAACCAATGGCTTGGTCAACACATTAGCTATATGTTCGTCCGCCACAACATACTGGAGCTTCAATGCTCCTTTCTGCACCATATCTCTGATATAGTGATACTTGCTCTCGATATGCTTCAACTTGTCATGGAACACCAGGTTCTCCGACAACTTCACACAACTCTGGTTTTTGCAATATATACAAGTAGCATCCAACTGGGGATCAAATAAATCAGACAGTAGCTTCCTCAACCATACTTCCTCACAACTAGCTAAACAAGTTGCGACATACTCTGCTTCAGCTGTACTCAATTCCACACAGGATTGCTTCTTGCTAAACCAAGAGATCACACCTGATCCCATACTGAAGAAACACCCTGAAGTGCTCTTCCTATCGATGGCACTGCCTACCCAATCTGAATCAACATAACCCTCCAGGTTAATCTTCTGATTCGCCTCATACTTGAGGCCATAATCAACTGTACCCCTTAGGTACCTTAGAATATGCTTTGCAGTAATCAAGTGAATATGTCTCGAATCTGTTAGGAACTGGCTCAAGGTGTTCACAGTAAAGAAAATATCTGGTCTCGTGTTCGTCAAGTACATCAAGGACCCAATCATCTAACGATACATTGTAGCATCAACCGCTTCTGATGAAGCATCACTCAATAGCTTCAGGTTTGATGCCATAGGTGTGGTCATGGCCTTACAGCCCATCATCCCAAACCTCTTCAGGATCTCTACTGCATACTTTCCTTCTCCCAGGGAGATTCCATCCACATTATGCCACACCTCCATGCCTAGAAAATAGTGCATCATACCCAAGTCCTTCATTTCGAACTCGACAGCAAGCTTCCTCTTCGTATCAGCAATCAACCCATCCATACCTGTTACAAACAGATCATCTACATATAGTAGGAGTATCATTGGGTTGCCATCTTCAACCTTGTCGTAAAGGTTGGAATCTGCTTTACTTTTGGTAAAGCCCAAACT
This sequence comes from Pseudotsuga menziesii, assembly GCA_001517045.1. Taxonomy (NCBI): domain Eukaryota; kingdom Viridiplantae; phylum Streptophyta; class Pinopsida; order Pinales; family Pinaceae; genus Pseudotsuga; species Pseudotsuga menziesii. Next base: position 46,712 of record LPNX010574515.1, on the reverse strand, counting down.
AGATAGAAAGCCATCAATTCTGTCGTACCATGTCCTTGGTGCCTATTTCAAATCGTACACGGATTTCTTCAATCTACACACATGAGACTCCCTGTCATGTGTCTCAAAACTAAGTGGCTGCTCTACATATACTTCCTCTTCCACCACACCATTCAAGAAAGCAGTCTTGACATCCATTTGGTGCAACTACAGCCAGAGCAAGTACTGATCTGATGGAAGTGTATCTAGCTACAGGTGCAAAGGTTTCTTCATAATCTATTCCTTCTTTTTGTGAGAAGCCATGAGCCACGAATCTTTCTTTATATTTCTCTATGCTGCCATTTGCAGCATGCTTGATCTTGGAGATCCATTTGGAAGTTACAACAAACTTCCCTTTTGGTCTTGGGACAACATCCCAAACATCATTCTTCATGATCGATTGATACTCTTCGATCATAGCATCCTTCCGTTCTTTTCTTTCTGCTGCTTCTTCATAGTTGGAAGGTTCTTTAACGATGAAGTCACATAATAAAGCTACATACCCGGAGCAGGACCTGGTCCTCTTTCTTTCTCTGCGATTCTCTTCTGGAGCCCCATATCTTTCTGCACCTTGGATAGCTTCTCGTACCCAAGCAGGTTTCCTCTTGTGAGGATTCTTCTCCTAAGGTGGATCTACATGTTCTTCTAGTTCTCAGTCTTCTTCTTGAATTTATTCATTCATGGTTGTGTCATTAATTCTAGGTGCTTCTATTTCTTCAGGATCTTTAGCAGGTCTCTTTCTGGATTTGTTGTAAGCTAAGTCTTCGTCAAATGTTACGTCCCTGCTGATGTCGATCTTCTTGAATCCTGGGAAGTATATTCTGTAAGCCTTCGAGCTTTTAGAGTATCCCACAAATATACCCTTCTTTCCTGAAAGATCTAACTTTGTCCTCTTTTCTTTTGGAATGTGTATGTACACTGGACAACCAAATATTTTGAGATGGATGACTTCTAGTTTCTTGCCGGAAAAGACTTCTTCAGGTGTCTTGTTCTCAAGTACTCTGTGTGGAGTACGGTTCTGTACATACACCGTTGTTCTGGCAGCTTCTGCCCATAGATGCATGGGAAGATCTTGATCATGAAGCATTGCTCTTGCAGCTTCCATGGTAGTTCTATTCTTCCTTTTTGCAACCCCATTCTGTTGTGGATTATATGGAGTGGATAACTCCCTCTTAATCCATGAATCTTTGCATACCTCTTTGAATTCATTTGATGTGAATTCTCTACCATTATTTGATCGAAAGGTCTTGATATTCTTTTTAGTGTGGTTCTCGATCAAGGCTTTGAATTCCTTGAATTTGCTGAATACTTCATCTTTGTTCTTCATAAAGTATATCCATGTCTTCCTAGAAAAATCATCAATAAAAGAAACATAGTATACATACCCACTTAAAGAATTGGATGACATTGGACCGCATATATCGGAGTGAATGATTTCCAATATTCCTTTTGCTTTGCTTTCGCTACTTGGAAATGTCTTCTTTGTGTTCTTTCCTTTCGCACATCCTTTGCAGACTCCTTCATGGTTTGCTTGAATTTCTAGAAGACCTTCAACAACTTTGCTTGCAAGTGGTAGTGCTCTGTATTGCACATGTGCAAGCCTTCTATGCCAAAGTTCATTTGGCTGTACTGTGTCATGGACCAAAGCTTGTTCTGGATGGCCCTTCAATTTGTATAATCCTCCTTCTTGTTCTCCAATTACTATTGCATCATCAATAGTCTTTCCTCTTGGCCACATGAGGACTTGGCCATCTACAAATGCAACCCTCATGCCTTTTGCATCTAGTGCCGATATGGAGAGAAGATTCTTCTTTAGTCCTGGTACAAACAAGACATCTTTCATTTTCATAGACTTTCCAGAGTCTAGCTTGTAGGAGGATTCACCACTACCTTTTATGGGATATTGGTAGTCATCCCCAAGTTTCACCTTATGGGGTGAATTATGTTCGGATAGTTTCTCAAAAGATTCCTTGAATCATGTCATGTGTTTGGAAGCCCCACTGTCAATAAGCCAATCTTTGCTTCCATGTGTGACAGTTCCTGTGAGAGCGGAGATCAGAACATATTCTTCATCACTTGAAGAGTCTTCACTTTCTTGTTTTACTCTCTTTTTGGGAGGATCATCATCCTCGACAGTGTGAGCATGATGTCTTCTTTTGGATTTCTTCTTCTTCTTAGATCCACTCTTATTCATGGGACAGTTTCTAGCAAAGTGTCCTCTTTCATCACATGTATAGCGTCTGAGTTTGGATGGATCCTTCTTCACAAAATTATCTTTTTGATGAGAATGCTTACCTTGGTGATGATGACTTTCCCTTCTGCCTTTCTTAGAGTGTACTGTGAGAGCTTGATCTTCATTTCCCATCTTTTCTTCTTGAGCTGCTATTCGAGCTTCTTCTTGTGAGCATTCTTCCCACAGTCTACTGAAATTGATTAGCTTATTTTTGGCATAGATTCCTTGGATGAAAGAATTCGATGACCTAGGGAGACCATTCAAGGTTGTCATCACAATTTTTGCATTCTCCACTTCTTCATCTACTGCTTCAAGTTGTTCTTTGATCTGGGAGACCCTTGTAAAGTATGACTGTATGGTCTCCTTATTCTGGATCTTTACATTCTTCAACTGGTTCCTCAAAGTCATCTTCCGGTTTATGTTCTTTTTTTCAAACAGTTTGGTTAGAGCATCAAACATAGCTTTACGTGTCTTGAGGGAGGACACCTGTGGTATGAGGTGATCCTTGATTGAATCAACAATAATCCTCTTATCCATAACCAACTTCTTCTTATGTAAGGCCTTAGCCTCATCTTCCTCTGGAACTGGAACCTCCTCATTGATGTAGGAGTCCAACTCATTTTCTTCCAAGACCAAGGAGATCCTATACTCCCAAGCTCGGATGTTATCATTTCCCTCAATATTTTCATCAAGATTGGTATGATGAGACATCTTAACTGAGAACCTCAAATAGAAATACAAAAGATTTAGATCTTACCAGGTCAAGATGTCGGATCTAGATTTGGAGCTGAATTTTTGTAGTGCTGGTTCAGGAGCATATTAGGGTTTGAGTTTCCCAAATTTCTGTTCAACCAAATTCTTTGATCTTGATCTCTAAACTTCTATTTTGAGGAGGAGATCAATCCAGGCTTGGGCTCACTCAAAAATTCCACTTCTGTGGAAAGCCCTAATTTTCAGTAGCAGTGTCGGGTCAAAAACTGAAAATGATCAGAATCAGATTCTGCTTCGACAGAAAGATGCGCGCTAGGGAGGAGAGTCAGCCCAACCTTCTTTTTCTGAAAATATGTGGAGAGAGATCCAAAAAGTAGGAAGCCCTAGTTCTCGCAGCTGCATAGTGTCTTCTTCTCAGGTTAGCTCTGATACCATGTTAGATTTTTAACATTTAAGCTAGCATTATACTAGGATCTTTAACTGAGAGAATAACAAGCACAACAATCAAACACAAGAGACAATGAACACAGTGTTTTTCCTCGGGGAAACCATAAATCGAGAAAATCCCGCAACTTCCTCAGAGATAGAATCAACACCAAAAGTAAAACCCCAAAACAGTAAGATGATCTCCCGACAACAGTAGCCTCTTTCTTTCTAGCCCCAACAACTTCTTCTCCCTCAACTATGCACTACAACTGAGTATGAGTGAGTGTGTGATAAATAGAGAGGCTCACTCTCTATTTATAATAATTCTCGACTTGACAGTAACTCACCAGGGCCGACTTCACTAGGAGAGTCTAATAACCCTAGGGCCCCGCAACTGCGGGGACTTTAACCCTTGATCAATAGGAGGTTTACCCACAATGACTTGACATGAATTTTTTACATTATAGAAACTCCCGATCGAAACATCGGGGCATGACATGACTCAATTATATTACAAACACTTCCCGGAATAAACATCAGGGTACAATACACAAGATATACAAGTGAATACATTCCGAAGTTACAATCACATCAACACAGACATCTTCATCCTAGTGGTGCAGTGAGAAAGGTTGGGGGTCCTAAGCAAGTGATTTGGCTGCTTCAGGAAAATGTTGGGGGGAACAGTCTCCCTTGGGTGTTAGTCCCTTTACTGCAACACATCCAGTTTCCAACTCTATATCTGTAATATGTTATTTATTTCTGTTTAAATAAGCTGAGATTATTTTCAAATGTAGTTATAGTTAAATGTTAGTTATTCAGTGATGATTTGATGAAGTATTTGCATAGAAACTGAATGAAAAAAGAAATTAATTTTAAAATTATCTTTTGTATTTTTCCTCTCACCGAAGCGACGTACTATAGTACAGGAAGATATGAAATTATGTTGAATAGTAGTACCAGAATGATCGAATAGATGTATATATTCCTTATTACAAAGAATAAAAGTGATATACATATATACATATACATA
>LPNX010574515.1:0-42147 GCA_001517045.1 Pseudotsuga menziesii | reverse complement strand
TATATGTATATGTATATGTATATGTATATGTATATGTATATGTATATGTATATGTATATGTATATGTATATGTATATGTATATATATATATATATATATGTGTGTGTGTGTGTGTGTGTGTGTGTGTGTGTGTACTATTTACAATCTACTTTTAGTTAAAATACAAGCTACGGTTCTAATTCTAAAGGATAAATAATTATAACTAGTAAAGCCATAGCTGAAATTACAGAGCAAATATAGGAACATGATTTAATTTCAGAGAACTACTGTTATACATACGAAGGTATTTACATTTCCCAAACACATTAAACTTCAAGGCTGGATAAAAGAACAAAAGTAACGGTCCAAATTATAGGCTTAAACTTTGTTTATAATAATCTCTCTAGAATCAAACTGTATTTCCTTAATCAATCTCGAGCATTAACGTAGAACAACCAGAGTTCTCAATGAACCATATTAAAACTAAACTAGTTTATTTAAGGGTATCTTAAACCCAGTGTCTTAGCAACTAAAATTACTAATTAACTTCAAGTCGAGATTTTCGACAAATTACAGTACTGGTTACAGACAATCGTAGGGCTTAACATTTTCTTGTTCGGAATCAGTTTGATTAACTAAATAGAACAAAAACCTTTTTATTGAAAGTTAACTACAGACCTATGGTCTAGAAAACTTTCGATAACACAATTAAGTAATCAAGTAAAAGCTCTCACAAATCCACATTAAAAAATTTATAAAATTAAAATGGTTTAGACAGAACCGATAATGTTATCAAGAAAAATAGGAGTACATCCTATAAACTATAAGCCAAGTTAGATCATTAAAAAATGAACATAAGTGTTGTTTTTATTAAGCTCTGCTCACACACAGAGCTAATTGAGATACTCGCAAAAGGAAGTATAAAGATAAATAGCTAACAGAGGCCTTACAACCATTATTATAAGACTATTTTTGAAAGACAAACAAATGATTCCCAAAGTTTATAAGTTAACTACAAACTGTAAAAAAAATAGTAAAATTAACCCTCGACATTTTCTTTTTAGAAAAAACTCTTTGTTAACACATTACGACTTCATTGTAAGATGTTACATTAAGACTAATAAATATTTTGAAGGGCTCATAGATCATAATGTAATCATGTATAAACACATCATATTTTATCATAAAGTATAACTAGAAAACCTCACATATTTCAAATACAACTACCAGTAAAGAGAATGTCGACAATGTCATTTCATCCCAAGCTTACAGTAAGAGCCTCACGGCATCATTGTTTTTTGATTAATACCATAACTAATAAGCAAGGTTAAATGTTATTTTAAAGGCCCAAAAGTGAAGCTGTAACAACGACCTTTTTATCCAAACACAAAAAATCAACTATGTAGAGGCTCACGACCTTAAAGAACTGTAAATAAAAATCCCTTGTAGGGTTAGCCAACTTTAGTATGTATACAAATTTAAAGAAGCAAATGACAGATTCAAATAGAAGGGATTTATAATATCATAGATCAAAGAAAGTGGCATAGTCGCAAGACTCCACAGTAATTTCTTCACATTTTGGAAAGTTTTACATAGTCGCTTAACCTTTCATAGATGCAGTAACAAACCCTCATGGGTACTGACAATATTTAAACATGTTTATAACCAAATGAATATACAGAGTGGCTTAATCGACTACGACTCCACAGAATGGCGATAAACACCCTTAAATAACAACTGTATAAAATAACAAGCAATATATCTCTTCCATGTCAAACACAGAATGGAGAAAACCCCAATGCCATGAAAACACATTACTAAACCTATTTTCTCCTCAAGAGCCACATAAGGGAGTGATAGAGGTCTTACTCATTGAGAAGGAGAGGCTTCGTAGTTAGTATCTTTACTCCATCTTGTTTCAGAGTTTCCCTGCAAGCAATACATTTAATCCGGAAGTGAAACTAAGAACAAGTTAAGAGAAGATCTGTTAATAAGAGAAAGAATTTTAGTGCAGTTATAGTTTACCTTCTATAGTTCATCAACACGTAGTCAAAACCATACCATAGGTTGCATGCTCCATTAATGCATGAGCTAAGCTTAAACTGGTTTCGATGGTGGTAAGGGAAGAGTTTTGTGGTTCTTCTACCTTTCGATACAGATAGTGGAGTAGAGAATACAAACAACTAAAGACCCTTGGAGGAATTGAAGGAGCTGTTAACCTTTTCTAAAACCTCATCGAAATAACTTGTGTAGTAACCAAGACCCATTAAAACCTTTAGGGTTTTATAGCTCATGCCTTGCCGACAGCTGAAAAATGTATTGAAAACGCTTGGTATGTTTTAATAGCGAATCTATACCTTGTCCTTACAAAGATTTAAAAGTGGATATTGAAATTTATGGAAGCCTGTCAGCATATCATATAATGTTTTGGAACCCCTTTGTCTTTGGCTTAGTTTGCCACTTCGGATAAATGTATAGTTTCTATGGTTCAATTCAAATGTTTTGCATATATGGTACCTGTAATGATATGTTCGACGATTATCATATTATAGGATTAAAACCTTCGCTTTTGAGAAAAATAGTTACCATAAACTTTAGATTTTGAATACTGAAGAATAAAAAGGGTTAGGATTTGAACCTTTTCCAAACACTAATGTAGCTAGGGAATTTTAGCACAGAGTTTGAACGTTTAAACTAAAATGTTGAGTTATCTCACTTCCTGCACATAATAGACGAAAAGATTCATGATTTAGTCATGACAACAAAGTAAAACCCTGATCTTCCCTTGTGCATCTCAAGAGATGAAACAACGAACGACAACTGTCTTACGACAGTATGTTAAGTGTAGACAATTTTTCTTAAAACAAAATAATGTCCTGTAGGCAAATCACCAAATAAGCAAACTAATAATGTTTTAGATACATGACAACAATATTGTTTGACAAAAGAAGTACGGTTAGTAAAATCTCGTAAAAATATCATCTAGGAAATTCTATATTACACACATTAAATTATTTATTTATTTATGGAATTTTAGGTTTGTTACATGTGGTATCAAAGCAAGATTCCAACACTAGACCTGATTGGCTCACTCGCATACAAAGAAAAGCAATGTACTTATTTTATTTTACAATTTTTTATATCTAGAAATATAAAATATGTTTTGCAGAAAATGGAGAATGTTAAAGCCTCTGCTGAAAATGGTTCTTAGCATAACAACCATGACAATTTTTTATGTAGAATTAAATAATCCAGAATTAATACAAACAGTCAAAGAGTTGAAGAATGAACTTCAAACTGTGAAACATGATAATCAAATAATTTTAGAGCTTAATGAATATCTACTGGACAAAATACATAACCAAGAAAAAGATAAAAGAAATGCTATCGAAACAGATTCTGAAACAACGTCCCATAAACATAAAGAAAAGAGAACAAGACATCCTGATAGTGAATCTTCTTCAGAGGTTAAACCGATGTCATGTAGGGAAAGGAAAAGATACATAAGTGACAGTAGTGAAATTGACCGAAAACCTAGGAGGAAGAAGTATAAACATTACAAAGAGATTTCTGGAGAATTCAAGAAAATAAAGCCTCCATGTTCAACGGAGAGGCAAAGAAAGGAGAGGAAGCATAAGCTTGGTTGTTAGGAATGAAGAAATACTTCTAGATTTAAAACTATTCTGACATACTAAAGGCCAGAATGCCTATTTACAATTTGACCGGAAAAGCCGATATCAGGTGGCAAGATATAAAGAGGGTAAAAAATCTGAAAGAGAAGTATTTAACTTGGAGAGTTTTTAAGAAGTACTTTAAAAGAAAGTTTTTTTCTAAACAATATTACGAGGAGAGAGTCAAGGAGTTTTATAATTTAAAACTGGGTTCCATGTCCATGAAAGAGTTGAGCAGCAATTTCTTAAGTCTGCTAAGATATGTACCTTACATAATATATAAAAAGCCAAAAATCCAACGATTTTTAAGCTGTTTACCTGCTATTTTTAAAGATAGGATTGAGTTTGACAATCCAAAAACCTTGGAGGAAGCTATGAGAAAGGATGAATTCTGTTATGAACAGAGCAAGAAAAGAGAAAGTCTACCTAATTGGAAGACTAAAAAGACAAGTCATTTTTATCAGAAGAGAAGAGGATTCAAGTAAAAAATTTTGGGAGTAAGTCTCAGAACTTATCCAACAATAACTATCAGAAAACTGATTTTAAGAATAGAGTACCTCAAAATACTAAAGCATCAAAGGGTAGGGATATATCTAAAAAAATTGTTAGAAATACGGAACAAAGGGAACCTATCAAATGATGGGAATGTCAAGTACTACACTACTCCAAGTACTGTCCGAATCGGAAAGGGAAAATCAACAACACACACACTGTCCAAGAAGACGAAACCGTTGGAGATGTGGCAAACGAGATGCATAGGATAAATGCAGCTCTAGAGAATCGACATGAAGATCACCAGACTTCCATGGTGGAAGTGCAAGGTATGATACAAAATTTTGTTGTTTCCATCTTAATTGATCCAGGTGCTAGTTTAAATTATATATATCCTAGCATAGTGGAAAAATGTAACTTATCCTTACAAAATTTGAAAACTCTTGGCTGGTCCAGTTAGCCACGGGAACTAAAATGAAGGTAGTAAATTATGTTGAAAGTTGTAATGTGATGATCACTCAGTTTGAAACTCAGATAAAGCTAAATGTGCTACCTTTAGGATCTTACGATGTCCTGATAGGAATGGATTGGCTTGAGAAACACCAAGTGATTTTAAATAGTTTCCAGAAAACTTTTACTTGTTTCAATAATGAAGGAGAAAGAATTATTGTCACAGGAATACCTAGGAAGATATATGTTAGACAAATTACAGCCTTACAGATGAAAAAGGCTGTAAGGTTTTTGTTGTACACATTATAAATAATGAACAAATCAATAAAGGAGATAAACCATATTTGAGGATATTTTGATCCTGTAAGATTTCATGAATGTATTCCCGGAATAAATTTCAGGATTACCTCCTAAACGAGATCTAGACTTTACAATCAAATTAGTACTTAGAGCGGTACCTAATTCGAAATCTCCCTATAGAATGAACATTTTGGAGCTGAATGAATTAAAATTACAACTACACGAATTAATAAACAAACATTACGTAAGAAAAAGTGTATCCCCTTGGGGAGCACTAGTCATTTTTGTTAAAAAGAATGACGATACTCTGCGTCTACGTACAGACTATCGTCAACTTAATAAAATATCGATTAAGAATAGATATTCTCTTCCCCACATTGAGCGATGATATTATCAAAGATTGACTTAAGGTCTAGGTATCACCAAGTTAGAATTAAAGATGAAGACATCTTTAAAACTACTTTCTAGACAAGATATGGGCACTATGAATTTGTGGTTATGCCTTTCAGGCTAACAAAGGCACCAACAACCTTCATGTGCTTAATGAACAATGTCTTAAGTAAGTGCTTAGACAAATTTGTAGTCGTCTTTATAGACGACATATTAATTTATTCTAAGACAAAAGAAGAACATGATGAATACCTAAAGATAATTCTACAAGTGTTAAGAGAACATTAGCTATACGCTAAGTTCAACAAATGTGATTTTCATAAAGATAAAATACAATATTTAGGGCACGTAATATCCGAAGAAGGGATATTGGTGGACCTAGATAAAATAAAAGCTATAATTGATTGGCATGTTCCTAAGGACGTAACTGATGTACGATCCTTTATGGGGATAAAAGGTTATTACATAGAATTTGTTGAAGGATCATAAATTTGTTTGGGATCATAAATGCGAAGACAATTTTAATAAACTAAAACAATTATTAACTATGAGACCCATCCTAAAAATAACAGACCTAGAAAAAGACTTTGTCGTATGCACTGATGCATGCAGCGAAGGCTTGGGCGGGGTACTAACACAGGAAGGTCATGCAATTGCATACAAATCAAGAAAATTAAAAACGCATGAGAAAAACTATGCAACATAGGACTTAGAGTTGGCTGCAATAATCCATGCTTTAAAAATGTGGCGTCATCACTTAATAGGTAAAAGATTTATGCTACTGTCTAATAAAATAAGCCTAAAATATTTGTTTGATCAACAAAATCTAAACGCAAGGAAAGCTACATGGCTAGGTTTCCTTAGCGAATATGATCTCGAAATCAAACCTATTAAAGGGAAAGAGAATAAAGTGGTTGATGCATTAAGCAGGAATGCAATAACAAGTTTTTTAGCTGCCATTAGTAGTTATAAAACTGACTTGGAAGATAAATTGGAAGAAGGAATAAAGCGGGATCCAGAATACCGGAATTTAAAAGAAAAGATAACTCAGAACACATCTGAAAATTTAATTACAGATTACAATTTTAATGAAAATGGTTTAATACTGTCTAAAAACAGACTTTATGTACCAAATATACCAGAAGTTAAGCTGCTGATTTTGAATGAAGTTCACAAAAGTCCTTATTTTGGACATTTGGGGTATCAAAAAATGATAACCATGTTGAGAAAGGAGTACTTTTGGCCTAACATGAAAAATGAAGTTGTTGACATTTTAGCTAGGTGTATCGATAGTCAACAAGTCAAAGCTGAACATCAACACCCAGCAGTCCTCTTACAGCCATTACCAATTCCAAATTGGAAATGGGAAGTCATCAGCCTTGACTTTGTAACTGGTCTATCTAAAAACTAGAAAGAAAACGATTCAATAATGGTAGTTGTGGATAAATAAAGTAAGGCGACACACTTTATTCCTGTTAAAACAACTTATATAGCTGCTAATAATGCTGACATTTTTATGAAAGAAATATTTCATCTGCATGGAATTCCAAAGGTAATAATTTCTTACAGAGACCCCAAATTTACTGGTAATTTTTTGAAAACTTTATTTAAAGAATTAAATGTTAAATTGAATTTCAGTATTGCTTATCATCAGCAAATGGATGGACAAATAGAAAGAGTCAATTAAGTATTAGAAGACATGTTACGAATGTATGTTAGAGCCTATCCCAAGAAGTGGGAAGACTATTTTCATTTGGTTGAATTTGCTTATAATAACCATTATCAAGCTTCAGCAATACTTAGTCCTTTTGAAATATTATATGGTAGAAAGTGTAACACTCCTATTACATGGAGTAATCCAGTAGATCGGTTGATGTTAGGACCTGACATGTTAAAGGAATTGGAACTAACAGTGAAACAGGTACAAGGCAACTTGAAAACTGCTCAAGACAGGCAAAAGAGTCATGTCGACCTTAAAATAACTCCGAAAGAATTCCAAGTATGTGAGTATGTGTTTGTTGAGGTAAAACCAAGAAAGAACTCCTTTAAACTAGGGAGTTGTGATAAATTAGCACCCGGGTATTGTGGACACTTCGAGATATTGGCAAGAGTGGGTCTAGTGGCTTATCAACTAGCTTTGCTACCTAATCTTAAGATACACAATGTTTTTCACATTTCTATTTTGAAAATGCATATACATGACTCTACTAATGTGATTGACTGGAATGTGATTCAGGTAGAACCAGAAGGATATTTTCTGGTGGAACTGGATTGTATTCTTGACAGGAGGGAATTTTTCTCTAGAGTCGCACCATTGGACAGGTAAAGGTGCAGTGGAAACACCTCAGTTCAGATGAAGAAACCTGGGAATTGGAGAGCGATATGGGGGTGGCAGATCCTGCTCTGTTCCAAGAAGACTCAAAATAACTTAAGCAATATCGAGGATGATGTTGAGCTTAAGGGGGGGAATTTGTAACGTACCCAAAACTGAAAAAATAAATATTTATTATTTATTTCAGCAAAAAAATTATGTTAATTTTTTTATTTATAAATTTTATGACCAAGTGGGTCAAGGATGACTGTAATTGAAGCATTATTTATTTTAATAATTAATTAAGGGAGACACTTAATCAAGGGAGACTGTTAAATGAGTGTTCACTGACCACTAGGAGGAAGGAGAAACTATAGAAGGTTGGTTGACAAGTGGTAGCACTAGCATTCACTTTCTATATGTTGCGAGCATAATCCCTAAAAAAGTGTTCATGTTCCCTGAGTGGGGGAACTGAGCTGGTGGCTCATTAAATTACAAAACTGACCCAAAGACCTAGGTAATCTTATTTAAACCATCAAATTGAGCAGGAGGATCACCGCTCATTCTGATTACTGAGAGAATGAACTTTGTGACTGCTGCAAACTGAAAAGTCAGGAACACAAAGAATTCAATGAGGGGATAGCTAAAGTGTTTTGCTGAGTTAAGTTTGCTACTGAGTGTTAAGTTGCAAAAGTCTATTATGTAGCATAGATCTCCGTCCTAGTGGTGCAGTGACCAAGCTTGGGGGTCGTAAGAAAGTGATTTGGATGCTTCAGAAAAAGGTTGTGTGGAACAATCTCCCTTGGTTCTTAGTCCTTTTACTGCAACACATCCAGGTTCCAACTCTATATCTGTAATATGTTATTTATTTCTGTTTAAATAAGCTGAGATTATTTTCAAATGTAGTTATAGTTAAATGATATTTATTGAGTGATTATTTGATGAAGTATTTGCATAGAAACTAAATGAAAAATAAATGAATTTTAAAATGATCTCCTGTATTTTCGTCTCACCAAAGCGACGTACTCTAGTAAAGGAAAATATGAAATTATGTTGAATAATAGTACCAGGATGATCAAATACATGTATATCTTCCTTATTACAAAGAATAGAAGTGATACACACACACACACACACAATCTAGTTTTAGTTGAAATACAAGCTACAGTTCTAACTCCAAAGGATAAATAATTATAGCTAGTAAATCCACAGCTGAAATTATAGAGCAAATATAGGAACATGATTTATTTTTAGAGAACTATTGTTATACATACGAAGGTATTTACATTTCCCAAACACATTTAACGTCAAGGCTGGCTAAAAGCACAAAAGTACAGGTCCAAATTCTTCCTTAATACTTTGTTTATAATAATCTCTCTAAACAGAACAAAAAGCTTTTTACTAAAAGTTAACTACAAACCTATGGTATAGCAAAATTTCGATAACACGATTAAGTAATCAAGTAAAAGCTCTCACAAATCCACATTAAAAAAATTTTAAAATTAAAATGATTTAGATAGAACCATGAATGTTATTAAGAAAAATAGGAGTACAACCTGTAAACTATAAGCCAAGTTAAGTCATTGAAAAGTGAACATAAGTGTTGTTTTTATTAATCTCTGCTTACACAGAGAGATAAATGAGATACTCGCAAAAGGAAGTATAAATATAAATATCTAACAAAGGCCTTATGACCATTATTATAAGACTATTTTAGAAAGACAAACAATTGAATCCCAAAGTTTATAAGTTAACTACAAAATGTAAACAAAAAACGGTAAAATTAACCCTCGACGTTTTCTTTTTAGAAAAAGCTCTCTGTTAACACATTGTGACTTCATTGTAAGATGTTACATTAAGACTTATAAATCTTTCAAAGGGCTCATAGATCGTAATGTAATCATGTATAAACACAACATCTGTTATCATAAAGTATAACCAGAAAACCTCACATATTTCAAATACAACTACCAGTAAAGAGAATTTCGACAACGGCCTTTTAGCCCAAGCTTACAGTAAGAGCCTCATGATGGCATTGTTTTCCAACTAACTTACCATAACTGATAAGAAAGGTTAAAGGTTATCTTAAGAGCCCAAAAATGAAACTGTAACAACGACCTTTTTATCCAAACACAACAAATCAACTGTGTAGAGGCTCACGGCCTTAAAGAACTGTAAATAAAAAGCCCTCATAGGGTGAGACAACTTTAGGATCTATACAAATTTAAAGAAGCAAATGGCAGATTCAAATAGAAGGGATTTATAATATCATAGCTCAAAGAAAGTGTCATAGTCACAAGACTCCACAATAATTTCTTCACATTTTGGAAAGTTTGACACAGTGGCTTAACTTTTCAGAGATGTAGTATCAAGCCATCACGGGTACTTACAATATTTAAACAAGTTTATAACCAAATGAATATACAAAGTTTCTTAGTCGACTACGACTCCACAGAATGTTGATAAACACCCTTAAATAACAACTGTATAAAATAACAAGCAATATATCACTTCCATGTCAAACACGGAATGGAGAAAACCCCAACGCCATGAAAACACATTACGAAACATGTTTTCTACTTAAGAGCCACATAAGGGAGTGATAGAGGTCTTACTCATTGAGAAGGAGAGGCTTCGTAGCCAATATCTTTCCTCCATCTCGTTTCAGAGTTTCCCTATAAGCAATACATTTAATCCAGAAGTTAAACTAAGAATAAGTTAAGAGAAGATCTGTTAATAAGATAAAGAATTTTAGTGCAGTTACAGTTTACCTTCTATAGTTCATCAACACGTAGTCAATACCATAGCAGAGGTTGCAAGTTCCATTAATGCTTGAGCTAAGCTTAAACTAGTTTTGATGGCCGTAAGGGTAGAGTTTGGTGGTTCTTCTACCTTTGGATATAGACAGAGGAGTAGAGAATACAAACAACCGAAGGCCCTTGGAGGAACTGAAGGATCTGTTAATCGTTTCCAAAACTCATTGAAATAACCCGCGCAATAACCAAGACCCATTAAAATATTTAGGGTTTTACAGCTCATGCCTTGCCGACAGCTCGAAATGTATTGAAAATGCTTGGTCTGTTTTAATAGTGAATCTATACCTTGTCCTTACTTAGATTTAAAAGTGGATATTGAAATTTAAGGCGTCCTATCAACACATCATATCATGTTTTGGAACCCCTTTGTCTTTGGCTTAGTTTTCCACTTTGGAGAAATGTATAGTTTTTATGGTTCAATTCAAATGTTTTGCCGCTATATGGTACCTGCAATGATATGTTCGACCATTAGCATACTATAGGATTAAAACCTTCGCTTTTGATAAAAATAGTTACCATAAACTTTAGCTTTTGAATACTGAAGAATAAAAAGGGTTAGGATTTGAACCTTGTCCAAACACTAATGTAGCTAGGGCATTTTAGCACGGATTTTGAACGTTTAAACTGAAATGTTGAGTTATCTCACTACCTGCACATAATAGACAAAAATATTCATGCTTTAGTTGTGATGACTAAGTAAAACCCCGATCTTCCCTTACGCAGCTCAAGAGTTGAAACAACGAACGACAACTGTCTTATGACAGTATGTTAAGTGTAGACAGTTTTTCTTAAAACAAAGTAGTATCATGTCGAAAAATCACCAAATAAGAAAACTAATAATGTTTTAGATACATGACAACGATATTGTTTGACAAAAGAAGTATGATTAATAACATCTCGTAAAAATATCGTCTAGGAAATTCTATATTACACGCATTAAATAAATGATTTGGAGGTATACGTATTGTGTGGTGTAAAGCTGAGATAAGACGAATACTGAAACAAAGTCTGCAACCTCGAGTTATGTACGGATGATGCCTTGTCACCAGTGTTGAGCTTTGAACGGAGCTTTATAACCAGATAAATTTTCATTTCTGCCAACTTATTTGTGTTTTCCAAATTTTCTATTAAGTTATAATCGATTTAGAAATAGTTAATCTTCGAAATTCCTTTCTTTAAGTAATCTAACTAATCAAATTTATAATCATTAGGAATTTTTTTCGATTTTCTCAATATTTAAAGTAATCTAACTAATCAAATTTAGGAATTTTTTTCGATTTTCTCAATATTTAATTCTATTTAAAATAGAATACAAAGTTTGATTCTACATCATGTAAAGCTAAACTCAAATTACCATAATCAACTTCATTTAAAAGAACACTTTTATATAAAATTAGCTTGCTTGCTCCTTGTTTCATTTAATGTTTTTTTTTTCAAATTATTATATGATTTTAGTTACAAGTATTATTTCAATTGAAAGTGATACATCTTAAAGACATAAATATCTTCATGAATTTAATATTATAGTAGAGTGAAATTTTGTATCTTTTAAGTAAATATTTTGGTGGATCCCTGGCTGGTTTGAAGTATGAAATGCCATGTATATTAATCATGTAGTTTTAAGTATATTTTTATTTATTTATTTATAATATGTTTTTAGTATTTGAAGAATGTTATTTTCATTTTAAAATGAAAATAGAAAATTATATATATATATTTTTTAGAAAATAAATTTTGAAAAACATTATAATTTAGAATTTTTTTTTATAAAATTAAGTAAAAGGAATTAGAAGATTGCTATAGGTGAATGTAATTTATGTTTTAAAACATTTTATGGAAATTTCAATATTTTAATTAAGACAAGAAAAAAATTAAGTTGAGAGTTAAACATGTTGAAAAAGAAAATATTAAATACAATAAATTAAATTTATTAACTTGAAACTTTAAAGATTGATGCTTTAATTGTATTTTTACAATTGCAAACTTTTTAATTAAGTAATTAAGGAAGGCTTTCTTTAGATTTGGATAGAAAGATTGCATAATACTCTAAATAAACCATCTTATTGTGAGTTTCTCTAGTAAATTGGGTGGACTATTATTCTCCACAAGGTTCAAAACCCATGACTATATATATGACACCTTCTAGTGTGCCAAAATTTATATATATAGTATTTCAAATACTAAAAAAATGTAAGAAAATTGGATGATTATTACAAGTGAATGGATTTTATATTTTAAAAGGTTTTATGAATCTTTTAATATTTCACAAACATTTTGATATAATTAGTTAAGGAAGAATTTCCTAAAAACTCCTTTTGGATTTAAGTTTGTAATAATAAAACAATACAAGAACCACATTTCCTTCCAATAGCTATATGATTTAAATAAGAAGCAATGATAGTTATAATATTTTGTATATAGATTTAGATGATAATTTTAATATAGAGAGGAGCCCATTTGACTTTGATAAAACTTACAAAAGTCTATAAGATTTATGTATTAATTCTATAATTTGTGTAAATACAATAAACAAAGGTAATTATCATTAAATCAAAATATTACATACCTAAATTTGTTTATGATAATAGCAACTTGGAAGAAGTCCATTTTTATAAGTATTTTGGAATTTATTTTCATCACAAGATAACTTAGAATGATAATGTTGAAAAAAGAATAAATGGAGGGTGGAAAACTTACTTTGGTCTTGAAAAGAGATGTAGAGTTGCAATATTTTGGTTTTGGAAAAACAAAGTCAACTTATATAACCTTGTTACCCTGGTGATTCTATATGGCTGTGAGGTTTGGCATTGTAGTATTTCCAAGGAAAGTTGGGGAAAAATTTAGCAAATCTAGAGGTGTTTTAGAACAAACAACCTCTAAATTTAATGAAATACACATTATCCTATCCTTCTTTTAGAAATTGGGATGCCATTCTTCACCATACAATCTTGACACTAACTTGCCAATGTTCACTTAATAGCTATCAAATCAAATAAAATTAGCACAACCACAAGTAAAGTGGCGGGTGAATGCTGATAGGTACACCCAACCACTTAGTTTTGTGAAGATAGCACATTCTTAAACAAAAGCTAAAATGTATAATTTTATATCCATTATTCAAACCAAATTGTTAGAGTTAATATAAGCATAAAGCAAATACATTGAAGCTTATTTAAATCTTAATCTAAATGTATTCAAGCATAACAAGATACCATTACCATAAAATGAATCCTTATTATATTATTGTTACACTTGGGTTAATTTTATTCATCAAATTCCAACAAGTCTAAAATCTAAAATAATATGTAAACACCTATCAACATAATTAATCTTTAACAATCAAATAATAATTCAATTCAAAACCAATTTTTAAAAACACTTCTAAAATTGGGTAAGATCCCTTTCACGAGCTGTAACGTGCTCAATTTTGATCCCCTAAAATCCGCCGACTCCAGGAGGGCTACAACAATTAAGGGGATCTTTGAAAACGATTGATTTGGAGGTATACGGATTGTGTGGTGAAAAGGTGAGGTAAGACAAATACTGAAACAAAGTCTGCAACCTCCAAATCATGTATATTAATAATGTAGTTTGAAATGACATGTATATTGATAATGTAGTTTCAAGTGTATTTTTATTATATTTATAATATGTTTTTAGTATTTGAAAAATGTTATTTTTATTTTAAAATAAAATAGAAAATTATAAATTATTATTTTTTAAAATAAATTTTAGAAAACATTATAATTTAGAAAAAAAATTAAAAGAATTATAAAATTAAGTAAAATGAATTAGAAGATTACTATTAATGAAAGTAATTTATGTTTTAAAACATTTATGGAAATTTTAAATTTTAATTAAGACAAGAAAAAATTAAGTTGGGAGTTAGGCATGTTGAAAAACAAAATATTAAATACAATGAAATCTATCAACTTGAAACTTTAAAGATTGATGTTTTATTTGTATTCTTTACAAATACAAACATTTTAATCACGTAATCAAGGAAGATTTCCTTAAGATTTGCATAGAAAGATTGCATAATAGTCTAGATAAACTACCTTATTGTGGGTTCTTCTTGTTAGTTGGGTGGTTGGGGCAATATACTATTTTAATCCCCACCCAAGTTCAAAACCCATGGCTATATGTACATGATACCTACTGGTGTGCCAAAATTTATATTTTTAATGTGTTTCAAACACTTACAAATGTAAAAAAAATGGATGATATTTTTTGTAACGCTGCAAAATTCTATTAGTCTACGAAAACAAAAAGTACAAAAATTGCCCTGACCAGAGGAGGTCTCAGGTGGTGAAACCACCACCCAATCCTCTAAAAAATGGAGGGCCTTCTGAGAAAACTATTACAAATATTGTTCAAAAGTTGTAGCCAGTCATAGTAGCTGGTATGTAGCATAATTACAGAGCTTTTTTCTCAAAAATAAACAGAGATATAACCAAACTAAACATTCATAACAAAAAAAACTGAAACGACAGTTCAGTTCTGAAGACGTTCTGTACATGGTTCAAGAGGGGGGCGGGGGGGTTTCTTCAAGGATGGGGAATCCCCATCCTTCTTCCTGCGAAATGCTGGTGGTGTTAGCATTGGTCTCTAATACTGGTTGTGGTGGCTCAATACTTGGGCCATCTTCTTCCCTCACCCATTTGAACATAGGTTCAATAATGGTGTGAATGGGGAATGGAGGAGCTTGAACCATGTAACATACCCAAAACTGGAAAAAATAAATATTTATTATTTATTTTACCAAAAACATTATGTCAATTTTTTTATTGTAAAGTTTATGACCAAGTGGGTCAAGGATGACTGTAATTGAAGAGTTATTTATTTTAATAATTAATAAAAAGAGACACATATTCAGGGAGACTGTAAAATGAGTGTTCATTGACCACTATTAGGAAGGAGCAGCTATAGAAGGCTAGTTGACAAGTGGCAACACTAGCATTCACTTTCTAGCTGTTGCAAGAGCATAATGCCTAAAAAAGTGGTCATGTTCCCTGAGTGGGGGAACTGAGCTGGTGGCTCATTAAATTCCAAAACTGACCCAAAGACCTAGGCAATCTTATTTAAACCATCAAATTGAGGAGGAGGCTCACCACTCATTCTTATTACTTAGAAAATGAACTTTGTGACTGATGCAAATTGAAAATTTAGGCACACAAAGAATTTGATGAGGGGATAGCTAAAGTGGTTTGCTAAGTTAAGTCTGCTACTAAGTGCTAAGTTGCCGAAATCTATTGTGTAGCAGAGATCTCTGTCCTAGTGATGCAATGAGAAAGGTCAGGGGTCCTAAGCAAGTGATTTGGCTGCTTCAGAAAAAGGTTGGGGGGAACAGTCTCCCTTGGGTGTTAGTCCCTTTACTGCAACACATCCAGGTTCCAACTCTATATCTGTAATATGTTATTTATTTATGTTTAAATAAGATGAGATTATTTTCAAATGTAGTTATAGTTAAATGTTAGTTATTCAGTGATGATTTGATGAAGTATTTGCATAGAAACTGAATGAAAAAGAAATTAATTTTAAAATTATCTCTTGTATTTTTCCTCTCACCTAAGAGACGTACTCTAGTACGGGAAGATATGAAATTATGTTGAATAGTAGTACCGGAATGATCGAATAGATGTATATCTTCCTTATTACAAAGAATATAAGCGATATATATATATATATACTATTTACAATCTACTTTTAGTTAAAATACAAGCTACAGTTCTAACTCTATAGGATAAATAATTATAACTAGTAAAGCCACAACTGAAATTACAGAGAAAATATAGGAATAGGATTTAATTTCAGAGAACTACTATTATACATACGAAGGTATTTACATTTCCCAAACACATTAAACTTCAAGGCTAGATAAAAGAACAAAAGTACAGGTCCAAATTATAGGCTTAATAATTTGTTTATAATAATCTCTCTAGAATCAAACTGTATTTCCTTAATCAATATCGAGCATTAACCTAGAAAAACCAGAGTTCTCAATGAACCATATTAAAACTAAACTATTTTATTTAAGGGTATCTTAAACCTAGTGTCTTAGCAACTAAAATTACTAATTAACTTCAAGTCGATATTTTCGACAAATTATAGTACTAGTTACAGACAACCGTAGGGATTAACATTTTCTTGTTTGGAATCGGTTTGATTAACTAAACAGAACAAAAACCTTTTTTTATTGAAAGTTAACTATAGACCTATGGTCTAGCAAACTTTCGATAACACAATTAAGTAATCAAGTAAAAGCTCTCAGAAATCCACATTAAAAAATTTATAAAATTAAAATGGTTTAGACAGAACCGAGAATGTTATCAAGAAAAATAGGAGTACATCCTATAAACTATAAGCCAAGTTAGATCATTAAAAAATGAACATAAGTGTTGTTTTTATTAAGCTCTCCTTACACGGAGAGCTAATTGAGATACTCGCAAAAGGAAGTATAAATATAAATAGCTAACAGAGGCCTTACAACCATTGTTATAAGACTATTTTTGAAAGACAAAACAAATGAATCCCAAACTTTATAAGTTAACTACAAACTGTAAAAAAAAGAAAGTAAAATTAACCCTCGACATTTTCTTTTTAGAAAAAGCTCTTTGTTAACACATTATGACTTCATTTTAAGAGAGACTAATAAATATTTCGAAGGGCTCATAGATCGTAATGTAATCATGTATAAACACATCATATTTTATCATAAAGTATAACCAGAAAACCTCACATATTTCAAATACAACTAGCAGTAAAGAGAATTTCGACAACGACGTTTCATCCCAAGCTTACAGTAAGAGTCTCACGGTGTCATTGTGTTTTGATTAATACCATAGCTGATAAGCAAGGTTAAATGTTATTTTAAGAGCCCAAAAGTGAAGCTGTAACAACGAACTTTTTATCCAAACACAACAAATCAACTATGTAGAGGCTCACGGCCTTAAAGAACTGTAAATAAAAATCCCTCGTAGGGTCAGCCAACTTTAGTATGTATACAAATTTAAAGAAACAAATGATAGATTCAAATAGAAGGGCTTTATAATATCATAGCTCAAAGAAAGTGGCATAGTTGCAAGACTCCATAGTAATTTCTTCACATTTTGGAAAGTTTTACATAGTCGCTTAACCTTTCAGAGATGCAGTAACAAACCCTCGTGGGTACTTACAATATTTAAACAATTTTATAACCAAATGAATATATGGAATGGCTTAGTCGACTACGACTCCACAGAATGGCGATAAACACCCTTAAATAAAAACTGTATAAAATAACAAGCAATATATCACCTCCATGTCAAACACAGAATGGAGAAAACCCCAATGCCATGAAAACACATTACGAAACCTGTTTTCTCCTCAAGAGACACATAAGGGAGTGACAGAGGTCTTACTCATTGAGAAGGAGAGGCTTCGTAGCCAGTATCTTTACCCCATCTCGTTTCAATGTTTCCCTGCAAGCAATACATTTAATCTAGAAGTGAAACTAAGAACAAGTTAAGAGAATATCTGTTAATAAGAGAAAGAATTTTAGTGCAGTTATAGTTTACCTTCTATAGTTCATCAACACACAGTCAAAACCATACCATAGGTTGCATGCTCCATTAACACGTGAGCTAAGCTTAAATTGGTTTCGATGGTGGTAAGGGTAGAGTTTGGTGGTTCTTCTACCTTTCGATACAAACAATGGAGTAGAGAATACAAAATAATGAAAGCCCTTGGAGGAACTGAAGGAGCTGTTAACCTTTTCCAAAACCTCATCGAAATAACTTGTGCAGTAACTAAGACCCATTAAAACCTTTAGGGTTTTATAGCTCATGCCTTGCTGACAGCTGAAAATGTATTGAAAATGCTTGGTCTATTTTAATAGTGAATCTGTACCTTTTCCTTACGTGTATTTAAAAGTGGATATTGAAATTTAAGGAAGCCTGTGAACATATCATATAATGTTTTGGTACCCCTTTTTCTTTGGCTTAGTTTGCCACTTCGGATAAATGTATAGTTTCTATGGTTCAATTCAAATGTTTTGCATATATGGTACCTGTAATGATATGTTCGACGATTAACATATTATAGGATTAAAACCTTCACTTTTGATAAAAATAGTTACCATAAAATTTAGATTTTGAATACTGAAGAATAAAAAGGGTTAGGATTTGAACCTTGTCCAAACACTAATGTAGCTAGGGCATTTTAGCACATAGTTTGAATGTTTAAACTGAAATGTTGAGTTATCTCACTGCCTGCACATAATAGATGAAAAGATTCATGATTTAGTCGTGACAACAAAGTAAAATGCTGATCTTCCCTTGTGCATCTCAAGAGATGAAACAACAAACGACAACTGTCTTACGGCAGTATGTTAAGTGTAGATAATTTTTCTTAAAACAGAGTAATGTCATGTCGCCAAATCACCAAATAAGCAAACTAATAATGTTTTAGATACATGAAAACAATATTCTTTGACAAAAGAAGTATGTTTAATAACATCTCGTAAAAATATCGTCTAGGAAATTCTATATTACACACATTAAATTATTTATTTATTTATGGAATTTTAGGTTTGTTACATGTGGTATCAGAGCAAGATCCCAACACTAGACCTCATTGGCTCACTCGCATATAAAGAAAAACAATGTACTAATTTTATTATACAATTATTTCTATTTAGAAATATAAAATACGTTTTGCAGGAAATGGAGAATGCTGAAGCCTCTGCTGAAAATGGTTCTCAGCATAACAACCCTGACAATTTTTATGTAGAATTAAATAATCCAGAATTACTACAAACAATCAGAGAGTTGAAGAATGAACTTCAAACTGTGAAACATGATAATCAAATAATTTTAGAGCTGAATGAATATCTACTGGACAAAATACATAACCAGGAAAAAGATAAAAGAAATGCTATCGAAACAGATTCTGAAACAACGTCCCATAAACATAAAGAAAAGAGAACAAGACATCTTGATAGTGAATCTTCTTCAGAGGTTAAACCAAGGTCACGTAGGGAAAGGAAAATATACATAAGTGACAGCAGTGAAAGTGACCGAAAACCTAGGAGGAAGAAGTATAAACATTACAAAGAGATTTCTGGAGAATTCAAGAAAATAAAGCCTCCCACGTTCAATGGGGAAGCAGAGAAAGGAGAGGAAGCATAAGCTTGGCTGTCAGGAATGAAGAAATACTTCCAAATTTACAACTATTCTGACATACTAAAGGCCAGAATGGCTATTTACAATTTGACCGAAAAAGTCGATATCTGGTGGCAAGATATAAAGAGGGTCAAAACTCTGAAAGAGAAGTATTTAACTTGGAGAGTTGTAAAGAAGTACTTCAAAAGAAAGTTTCTGTCTAAACAATATTACAAGGAAAGAGTCAAGGAGTTTTATTATTTAAAACTGGGTTCCATGTCCATGAAAGAGTTGAGCAGCAATTTCTTAAGTCTGCTAAGATATTTACCTTACAGAATATATAAAAAGCCAAAAATCCAACAATTTTTAAGCTGTTTACCTGCTATTTTCAAAGATAAGATTGAGTTTGACAATCCGAAAACCTTGGAGGAAGCTATGAGAAAGGCTAAATTATGTTATGAACAGAGCAAGAAAAGAGAAAGTCTACCTAATTGGAAGACTAAAAAGACAAGTCATTTTTATCAGAAGAGAAGAGGATTCAAGTCAAAAAATTTGGGAGTAAGTCTCAGAACTTATCCAAGAATAATTATCAGAAAAATGATTTTAAGAATAGAGTACCTCAGAATACTGAAGCATCAAAGGGTAGGGATATATCTAGCAATTTTGTTAGAAATACGGAACAAAGGGAAGCTATCAAATGTTGGGAATGTCAAGTACTGCACTACGCCAAGTACTGTCCGAATCAGAAAGGGAACATCAGGAACATACACACTGTCCGGGAAGACGAAATCATTGGAGATATGGAAAACGAGATGCACAGGATAAATGCAGCTCTGGAGAATCGATAGGAGGATCACCAGACTTCCATGGTGGAAGTGCAAGGTATGATACAAAATTTTGCTGTTTTCATCACATTTTTTCAGGTATTTCTTATTTTTGGGGTAGCGAGGTCCATCAAAAGTATGCAATGTGGCTGCTCGTTGGATGTGGAATCAAATTCCGCATCCAATGAGCTCTCCCGCTTGGAATTTGAGTAAAACCACAGGGAGATATGTCAAAAATACGAACACAAAAAGTAGTTTTTTTTTCATTCTTACTCCAAAATTAATAACTATTATATTATTATTTTAACTATTATTTTATTATTTTGCTTAGGAGGCCCATTTTAGACCTCAAATTTCCTCTAATGATTAAAAACGCATGAAAAAAACTATGAAACATATGACTTAGAGTTGGCTGCAATAATCCATGCTTTAAAAATGTGGCGTCATCACTTAATAGGTAAAAGATTTATGCTAATGTCTGATAAAATAAGCCTAAAATAATTGTTTGATCAACAAAATCTAAACGCAAGGCAAGCTAGATGGATAGGTTTCCTTAGCGAATATGATTTCGAAATCACACATATTAAAGGGAAAGAGAATAAAGTGGTTGATGCCTTAAGCAGAAATGCAATAACAAGTTTTTTAGCTGCCATTAGCAGTTATAAAACTGACTTGGAAGATAAATTGGAAGAAAGAATAAAGCGGGATCCAGAATACTAGAATACCAGAATTTAAAAGAAAACATAAGTCATAATACATTTGAAAATATAATTACAGATTACAATTTTAATGAAAAGGGTTTAATATTGTTTAAAAACAAACTTTATGTACCAAATATACCAGAAGTTAAGCTGTCGATTTTGAATGAAGTTCACAAAAGTCCTTATTTTGGACATTCGGGGTATCAAAAAATGATAACCATGTTGAGAAATGAGTACTTTTGGCCTAACATGAAAAATGAAGTTGTTGAATTTTTAGCTAGGTGTATCGAATGTCAACAAGTCAAAGCTGAACATCAACATCCAGTAGGTCTCTTACAGCCATTACCAATTCCAAATTGGAAATGGGAAGTCATCGGTC
Source organism: Pseudotsuga menziesii (assembly GCA_001517045.1). NCBI lineage: Eukaryota > Viridiplantae > Streptophyta > Pinopsida > Pinales > Pinaceae > Pseudotsuga > Pseudotsuga menziesii. Next base: position 20,694 of record LPNX010574515.1, on the reverse strand, counting down.
TTGACTTTGTAACTGATCTACCTAAAAATCAGAAACATAATGATTCAATAATGGTTGTTGTGGATAAATTAAGTAAGGTGACACACTTTATTCTTGTTAAAACAACTTATATAGTTGCTAATATTGCTGAAATTTTTATGAAAGAAATCTTTCATCTGCATGGAATTCCAAATGTAATAATTTTTTACAGAGATCACAAATTTACTGGTAATTTTTTGAAAACTTTATTTAAAGAATTAAATGCTAAATTGAATTTCAGTATTTCTTATCATCTGCAAATGGATGGACAAATAGAAAGAGTCAATGAAGTATTAGAAAACATGTTATGAATGTATGTTAGAGACTATCCCAAGAAGTGGGAAGACTATTTGCATTTGGTTGAATTTGCTTATAATAACCATTATCAAGCTTCAACAAAACTTAGTCATTTTGAAATATTATATGGTAGAAAGTGTAACACTCCTATTACATGGAGTAATCCAGTAGACCGGTTTATGTTAGGACCTGATATGTTAAAAGAATTGGAACTAACATTGAAACAGGTACAAGGCAACTTGAAAACTGCTCAAGACAGGCAAAAGAGTCATGTCGACCTTAAAATAACTCCGAAAGAATTCCAAGTAGGTGAGTATGTGTTTGTTAAGGTGAAACCAAGAAAGAACTCCTTTAAACTAGGGAGTTGTGCTAAATTAGCACCCAGGTGTTGTGGACACTTTGAGATATTTGCAAGAGTGGGTCCAGTGGCTTATCAACTAGCTTTGCTACCTAATCTTAAGATACACAATGTTTTTTACATTTCTATTTTGAAAAAGTATATACATGACTCTACTAATGTGATTGAACCAGATTGTATTCTCGACAGGAGAGAATTTTTCTCCAGAATCACATCATTGGACAGGTAAAGGTGTAGTGCAAACACCTCAGTTCAGATGAAGCAACCTGGGAATTGGAGAGCGACATGCGGGTGGCATATCCTACTCTGTTCCAAGAAGACTCAGAATAACTTAAGCAATATCGAGGATGATGTTGAGCTTAAGGGGGGGTATTTGTAATGTTCCCAAAACCAAAAAAATAAATATTTATTATTTATTTCAGCAAAAAAATTATGTTACTTTTTTTAATTATAAAGTTTATGACCAAGTGGGTTAAGGATGACTGTAATTGAAGCGTTATTTATTTTAACAATTAATTAAAGGAGACACCTATTCAGGGGAGATTGTTAAATGAGTGTTCACTGACCACTAGGAGGAAGGAGCAACTATAGAAGGTTGGTTGACAAGTGGCAACACTAGCATTCGCTTTCTAGATGTTGCGAGCATAATCCCTAAAAAAATGTTCATGTTTCCTAAGTGGGGGAACTGAGTTGGTAGCTCATCAAATTACAAAACTGACCCAATGACCTAGGTAATCTTATTTAAACCATCAAATTGAGCAGGAGGCTCACCACTCATTTTGATTACTGAGAGAATGAACTTTGTGACTACTGCAAACTGAAAAGTTAGGAACACAAAGAATTTGATGAGGGGATAGCTAAAGTGTTTTGTTGAGTTAAGTTTGCTACTGAGTGTTAAGTTGCAGAAATATGCTATGTAGCAGAGATCTTCGTGCTAGTGGTGTAGTGACCAAGCTCGGGGGTCCTAAGAAAGTGATTTGGATGCTTCAAAAAAGGTTGGGTGGAACAATCTCCCTTGGGTGTTAGTCCCTTTACTGCAACACATCCAGGTCCCAACTCTATATCTGTAATATGTTATTTATTTCTGTTTAAATAAGCTGAGATTATTTTCAAATGTAGTTATAGTTAAATGATATTTATTGAGTGATTATTTGATGAAGTATTTGCATAGAAACTAAATGAAAAATAAATGAATTTTAAAATGATCTCCTGTATTTTCGTCTCACCAAAGCGACGTACTCTAGTAAAGGAAAATATGAAATTATGTTGAATAATAGTACCAGGATGATCAAATACATGTATATCTTCCTTATTACAAAGAATAGAAGTGATACACACACACACACACACAATCTAGTTTTAGTTGAAATACAAGCTACAGTTCTAACTCCAAAGGATAAATAATTATAGCTAGTGAATCCACAACTGAAATTACAGAGCAAATATAGGAACATGATTTATTTTTAGAGAACTATTGTTATACATACGAAGGTATTTAAATTACCAAAACACATTTAACTTCAAGAATGGATAAAAGCACAAAAGTACATGTCTAAATTCTTCCTTAATACTTTGTTTATAATAATCTCTCTAAACATAACAAAAAGCTTTTTACTGAAAGTTAACTACAAACCTATGGTATAGCAAAATTTCGATAACACGATTAAGTAATCAAGTAAAAGCTCTCAAAAATCCACATTTAAAAATTTATAAAATTAAAATGATTTAGACAAAACCGCGAAAGTTATCAAGAAAAATAGGAGTACAACCTGTAAACTATAAGACAAGTTAAGTCATTAAAAAACGAACATAAGTGTTGTTTTTATTAAGCTCTGCTTATGCAGAGAGATAAATGAGATACTTGCAAAAGGAAGTATAAATATACATATCTAACATAAGCCTTACGACCATTGTTATAATACTATTTTAGAAAGACAAACAATTGAATCCCAAAGTTTATAAGTTAACTACAAACTGTAAACAAAAAACAGTAAAATTAACCCTCGATGTTTTCTTTTTAGAAAAAGATCTCTGTTAACACATTGCGACTTCATTGTAAGATGTTACATTAAGACTTATAAATATTTCAAAGGGCTCATAGATCGTAATGTAATCATGTATAAACACAACATCTTTTATCATAAAGTATAACCAGAAAACCTCACATATTTCAAATACAACTAACAGTAAAGAGAATTTTGACAACGGTCTTTTAGCCCAAGCTTACAGTAAGAGCCTCACGACGGCATTGGTTTTTTATTAATACCATAATCGATAAGAAAGGTTAAAGGTTATCTTAAGAGCCCAAAAACGAAGCTGTAAAAAATTTCCTTTTTATCCAAACACAACAAATCAACTGTGTAGAGGCTCACGGCCTTAAGGAACTGTAAATAAAAAGCCCTCACAGGGTCAGAAAACTTTAGGATCGATACAAATTTAAAGAAGCAAATGATAGATTCAAATAGAAGGGCTTTATAATATCATAGCTCAAAGAAAGTGTCATAGTTGCAAGACTCCACTGTAATTTCTTCACTTTTTGGAAAGTTTTGTTAAATTTGAGCATATAGATCTGTAGACAAACACACAACTCACAAAGAAGATATCACAATTTACTCATCCATTGAAGAATGAAACAGTGCAAAAGGCTTGCAGCTGTGAATGCTTTCGTTAATAAAAAAAGTAATCCAGATAATAATTACAATAATGTAAAGTGGCTTTAATAGCCACAATTAATTCGAATCCACATGAGGAAGTTCGAATTGATGAATCTACTTGACTGTAGGTAACCAAGACATTGTCTAAATCACTATTGGAGGACCCAGTAGTTAACTGTCCTTGTCTAAATCATAACCGGAGTTCTAAAACACAACCAAGTGTTACATTTAGTATTAAATAATGGCTAACTGACTGTGGTAGGTGAGAAATTAGCCCCACATGTGTGCAATTAATTAAACCATTATTTAACTGAATGTAGAGGGCTAGAACTGAATGTAACTGACTCCTAACTTGGCTTGACTAGTCATTAACTGAAGTGAACTGACCTTGGTTGGTTTCGGCACTCCTAGTTGCTTCCTAAATTGTAGGGATTGATCTAGGAGACTCCTAAACTTATGCAATCAAGTGCAATAAGTGGCAGTGAGCCTCAATTAGTGTTCCCCACACTTTGGTAACTGAAACATGTGCCCCAATTAGGTCAAGTTTAACCAATGGTGCTAATGACTATAAATAGACTGGATGGACTCCCGATTTAGACATATGACCAAATTTGGACAAGGGAGGATTAATAATCCTAACACCCCCCCTGAATGCTAACTTGGACAAACTGTGGGCCCTGGTAACTAAGACCCTAGGTCACCCATTACATCAAGTAAAATAAAGTAACTGCTAAAAAATAAGGTGCTTGGGGAAAAACCACATGGGAAAAAAAAACCCCCTTCTAATTAAGCAAGTAGAATCAAGATCAATCTGGTTCTTCTGTGCACAGGTATCCTGGGGCCTGGCATGTGAACATCTCCATCATATGTCTGGAGGAATCTTCCTCTTTGGAAGAAGAATGATATGCTCAACTAAATCAGAAATATAGACAGCTGCCGGATGAAGACTGGACCCATGTAGAGCAACTGAAGTTAACTGAAAAGTGAGGAAAGGTTCTTGAGAATTCAGGGAATGTGAAGAACACTCAATAAAATGATATGTTGCAGCCATGAACAACAAACCATGAGTGGTAATAACAGCCCCAAGTGTTAGGAGCAGGTGTCCAGGCGGATGCAGAAAATCTTCCTCTTTACTAGTTCTGTGAGAAGATGAGCATGTGATCAATGGTAGAGAAGCACTAGGACTGTTGAGAGAGAATGCTGGAGCTCCATAGTCTGATATAGCTTCTGAAATAGATAATGAATCACATAATAAAATATCAGCAACCTCATATGAGGAAACTAACACCAAATCCCCATCAGCAGTTTTGAAGAGAAAGTGCGGTACTTGATTTTTCACACCGGAATTGGTGAGAGCAACTACAAGCATGACTGAAAGCTTTTGAATTTTAAAATATGAACCAAATAATATCAGATGAGAAAGTAAATCAGATCTAAACAGGTTCAAAACAGATCCAAAACTATGAAATGGAATCAAATCCCCAGCAGTAGTTTTGTAGGAGACTTGCGGTACTTGTTTCTTCACACCATTGATGAGAACAGCTACAACCAGTACTGAAAGATTATGAATTTGATATATTAAACAAAGAAATATCAGATCAGATATAAATAAGATCATATCATATCCAATAAGGTTAATATTATATTCAAATAAATGGTTAACCGAGATGGTGGATGCACGGCTTTCTTCTTCTTCAAAATTCTGAATTTTGGTGCATGCAATCCTGCAGGAATTTGCTGGAAAAACTAGATCATGGGGAGCGAATGGATCACTCTGGTAATCTGATATTTCTTCCAAAATATCCAAGGTATCACATATTTTCACACCAGCAGCAACATTAGAGGGAGAAAAATCAAATTTCTCTTCACTTTCGGAAGCAATTACTAGTAAATTTTGCACAGAATTTAAAGGAAAATCACCGGTGAATGTTTGCATGGAAGTGCAGCAGAATTTTTTTTCAATATCAGAGATTCGAATGCCTTATTCTGTTTCAGCAATATGAGAAGATGAGATATCAGAGATCTCATGAACTTCCGGAGCATCAGGAGAAGGAGTCACTGCATGGAGACTGTCTCCAATTCGAATTGACTGTGTAGAAGTTTCTGCTTCTTCTTCATCTTGAACAACTTCATCAGAGATACTGGAGACTGAGATTTTTGTATCAAGAGTGATTATGGTGCTGGATATTCTCTCCAAAATTCTATTATGATCCTCATCAATCACTCCAAAGGTTCTGTCCAATCTTGTCCAGAGTTCCTTTGGATCTTCAATATATTCCCTCGGATTTTCAATAGATCTAATGAGGTAGAGCAAGCTACGAGAAAGACCCATTGCTATTGTTCCAAAAGCTCCATCACTTGTATTCAGCCAGTCAATCTTACTAAAACACTCTCTATCAAGTCCAATAGACACTCAACAGAGACCTTTTCTCATCAGAGATGAAATCATCTCCTTCTTCCATTCTGAATAGTTTGAGGACAGGGTGAGAAGAGGAACTGATGAATCCATTCAAAGTTGTACCTGCAAAACAAAAAAAATGATCCAGTAGGAGATCTGAGGAGGAGAAGTGCCTTGTTCGTCGAGGCTCTGATACCATGTTAAATTTGAGCATATAGATCTGTAGACAAACACACAACTCACAAAGAAGATCTCACAATTTACTCAGCCATTGAAGAATGAAACAATGCAAAAGGCTTGCAGCTATGAAAGCTTTCATTAATCAAAAAAGTAATCCAGATAATAATTACAATAATGTAAAGTGGCTTTAATAGCCACAAGAAATTCGAATCCACATGAGGAAGTTCGAATTGATGACTCTACTTGACTGTAGGTAACCAAGACATTGTCTAAATCACTATTGGAGGACCCAGTAGTTAATTGTCCTTGTCTAAATCATAACCGGAGTTCTAAAACAAAACCAAGTGTTACATTTAGTATTAAATAATGGTTAACTGACTGTGGTAGGTGAGAAATTTGCCCCACATGTGTGAAATTAATTAAACCATTATTTAACTGAATGTAGAGGGCTAGAACTGAATGTAGCTGACTCCTAACTTGGCTTGACTAGTCATTAACTGAAGTGAACTGACCTTGGTTGGTTTCGGCACTCCCAGTTGGTTCCTAAATTGTAGGGATTGATCTAGGAGACTCCTAAACTTATGCAATCAAGTGCAATAAGTGGCAGTGAGCCTCAATTAGTGTTCCCCACACTTTGGTAACTGAAACATGTGCCCCAATTAGGTCAAGTTTAACCAATGGTGCTAATGACTATAAATAGACTGGATGGACTCCCAATTTAGACATGACTCCCGATTTAGACATATGACCAAATTTGGACAAGGGAGGATTAATAATCCTAAAAAGTTTTTCACAGTAGCTTAACCTTTCAGAGATGCAGTATCAAACCCTCACTGGTACTTATAATATTTAAACAAGTTTATAACCAAATGAAAATACAGAGTGTCTTAGTCAACTATGACTCCACATAATGTCGATAAACACCCTTAAATAACAACTCTATAAAATACCAAGCAATATATCACTTCCATGTCAAACACAAAATGGAGAAAACCCCAACACCATGAAAACACATTACGAAATATGTTTTCTGCTCAAGAGCCAGAGAAGGGAGTGATAGAGGTCTTACTCATTGAGAATGAGAGGCTTCATAGCCAATATATTTCCTCCATCTCGTTTCAAAGTTTCCCTACAAGTAATACATTCAATTCGGAAGTTAAACTAAGACTAAGTTAAGAGAAGATCTGTTAATAAGAGAATAATTTTAGTGCAGTTACAGTTTACCTTCTATAGTTCATCAACACGTAGTCAATACCATAGCAGAGGTTGCAAGCTCCATTAACGCATGAGCTAAGCTTAAACTGTATTTGATGGCCGTAAGGGCAGAGTTTGGTGGTTCTTCTACCTTTGGATATAGACAAAAGAGTAGAGAATACAAACAACCGAAGGCCCTTGGAGGAACTGAAGGATCTGTTAATCGTTTCCAAAACTCATTGAAATAACCCGCGCAATAACCAAGACCCATTAAAATCTTTAGGGTTTTACAGCTCATGCCTTGCCAACAACTCGAAATGTATTGAAAATGCTTGGTCTGTTTTAATAGTGAATCTGTACCTTGTCCTTACTTAGATTTAAATGTGGATATTGAAATTTAAGGCGTCTTGTCAACACATCATATCATGCTTTGGAACTCCTTTGTCTTTGGCTTAGTTTGCCACTTTGGAGAAATGTATAGTTTTTATGGTTCAATTCAAATGTTTTGCATATATGGTACCTGCAATGATATGTTCGACCATTAGCATATTATAGGATTAAAACCTTCGCTTTTGATAAAAATAGTTACCATAAACTTTAGCTTTTGAATACTGAAGAATAAAAAGGGTTAGGATTTGAACATTGTCCAAACACTAATGTAGCTAGGGAATTTTAGCACGGATTTTGAACGTTTAAACTGAAATGTTGAGTTATCTCACTACATGCACATAATAGACGAAAAGATTCATGCTTTAGTTGTGATGACTAAGTAAAACCCCGATCTTCCCTTATGCAGCTCAAGAGTTGAAACAACGAACGACAACTGTCTTATGACAGTATGTTAAGTGTAGACAGTTTTTCTTAAAACAAAGTAGTATCATGTCGAAAAATCACCAAATAAGAAAACTAATAATGTTTTAGATACATGAAAACGATATTGTTTCCCAAAAGAAGTATGATTAATAACATCTCGCAAAAATATCGTCTAGGAAATTCTATATTACACGCATTAAATAAATGATTTGGAGGTATACATTAGGAGGGGTACAACTAAGGGGATCTTTGAAAATGAATGATTTGGAGGTATACGTATTGTGTGGTGTAAAGCTGAGATAAGATGAATACTGAAACAAAGTCTGCAACCTTGAGTTATGTGCGGATGATGCCTTGTCACCAGTGTTGAGCTATGAACGGAGCTTTATAACCAGATAAATTTTCATTTCTGCCAACTTATTTGTGTTTTCCAAATTTTCTATTAAGTTATAATCGATTTAGAAATAGTTAATCTTCCAAATTCCTTTCTTTAGGTAATCTAACTAATCAAATTTATAATCATTAGGATTTTTTTTCGATTTTCTGAATATTTAATTCTATTTAAAATAGAATACAAAGTTTGATTCTACATTATGTAAAGCTAAACTTAAATTACCATAATCAACTTCATTTAAAAAAACACTTTTATATAGAATTAACTTGCTTGCTCCTTGTTTCATATAATGTTTTTTTTTTTCAAATCATTATATGATATTAGTTACAAATATTATTTCAATTGAAATTGATACATCTTAAAGACATAAATATCTTCATTAATTTAATATTACAGTAGAGTGAAATTTTGTATCTTTTAAGTAAATATTTTGGTGGATCCATGGGTGGTTTGAAGTAAGAAATGACATGTATATTAAGAAAATATATATATATATATTATTTGAAGAATGTTATTTTCATTTTAAAATGAAAATAGAAAATTATAAATTATTTTCTTAGAAAATAAATTTTGAAAAACATTATAATTTAAAAAAAAATTATAAAATTAAATAAAAGAAATCAGAAGATTGCTCAAGGTGAAAGTAATTTATGTTTTAATTTTTTTTATGGAAATTTCAATATTTTAATTAAGACAAGAAAAAAATTAAGTTGAGAATTAAACATGTTGAAAAAGAAAATATTAAATACAATAAATTAAATTTAATAACTTGAAACTTTAAAGATTGATGTTTTATTTGTATTTTCACATTTGCAAACTTTTTAATTAAGTAATCAAGGAAGGCTTCTTTTAGATTTGAATAGAAGATTGCATAATAATCTAGATAAACTATCTCATTGTGAGTTTCTTTAGTAAATTGCCTGGACTATTATTCTCCACGAGCTTCGAAACCCAGGACTATATATATATGACACTTACTAGTGTGCCAAAATTTATATATATAGTATTTCAAATACTAAAAAAATGTAAGAAAATTGGATGATTATTACAAGTGAATGGAATTTATATTTTAAAAGGTTTTATGAATCTTTAGAATAAAAATTATATTTTAAAAAGTTTTATAAATCTTTGGAATTTATATTTTAAAAAGTTTTATGAATCTTTTAATATTTCACAAACATTTTGTTATGATTAGTTAAGGAAGAATTTCCTAAAGACTCCTTTTGGATTTAAGTTTGTAATAATAAAGCAATACGAGAACCACATTTCCTTCCAATAGCTATATAATTTAAATAAGAAGCAATGATAGTTATAATCTTTTGTATATAGATCTAGATGATATTTTTAATATAGAGAGGAGCCCATTTGACTTTGATAAAACTTACAATAGTCTATAAGATTTATGTATTAATTCTCTTAAGTGTGTAAATACAATAAACAAAGGTAATTATCATTAAATCAAAATATTACATACTTCAATTTTGTTTATGATAATAGCAACTTGGGAAGAAATCCATTTTCATAAGTATTTTGGAATTTATTTTCATCACAAGATAAATTAGAATGATAATGTTGAAAAAAGAATAAATGAATGGGTGGAAAACTTACTTTGGTCTTGAAAAGAGATGTAGAGTTGCAATATTTTGGTTTTGGAAAAACAAAGTCAACTTATATAACCTTGTTACGCTTGTGATTCTATATGGCTGTGAGGTTTGGCATTGTAGTATTTCCAAGGAAAGTTGGGGAAACATTGAGCAAATCTAGAGGTGTTTTAGAACAAACAACCTCTAAATTTAGTGAAATACACATTATCCTATCTTTCTTTTAGAAATTGGGATGCCACCCATTAAGAGTGAGGTTATGATCAAACATTTAATGTACAAGGGAAAGCTAAGCAACATGAAGAATGGGTGGATTCATATCGTGTTTTCAAGCATTAGTGAAAGTCACTCAAGGGTCAAAACTGGTTGGATAAGAGAAGTGGTTTCTTATTTAAACCATTGGGGATAGTGGAGGAAGATGTCTTCCTAGATATAGGTATTGTTAAAAACCCTATATTAACTAAGTTTATAGAGAAAACGCGATGGAAATGGAGAGACTAAAAATAAGATAAAATTGAATTACTATATAGAAATTGTCAACCTTGAGTTAGAATATCAAAAAATTCTTAATATTGTTTCTATCTCAAGAAAAAAAAAATATTGAAAATATAATAATAAATTCACATGAACTTAATAGTGAAAGAGGGCACTAGAAAATCCTTAAAATTCATTGGCACAAAATAATTTGTAAAATATGTGGCATAAATAAAGTAAAGGATGGAAAACACTTTCCCTTGAAATGAATGATGTACAAGGACATTAGATATGGTCTTAAAACCAACAAAATCCTTAACTTGTTAACCCAATATGAACAACACTTTCTCTTGAAATACTTGACCTACAAAGGCATTAGATATGATATTTAAAACGAGCGAGCTCCGTAATTTGTTAACCCATAAAAATTTAAAGAACTTGATTTCCAAGTTCTCCTCGCACATAAACAACATCATAATTGAAGTAATTAATTTAATGTTATAGGTTTGATAAACCAAAGTAGGTATAAATGGAGAGAGGGGTAGGGAGGGAGGGAGGGTGTTAATCTGTAAATGTGGGCACATTCCCCCCCTATATTGTGATGCATTACATTAGTGTAAATGTCATCTTTGGACCATTAGTTGTAATTATCATTAGTATGGTTATATTAGTTATGTTGTCTTGGGTCAGTGAGTTTCACTTGTACCTCTTAATCTCCTATATATATGAAGGAGATATTTTCATTTGAGTATGTAGTCTTGTCTTGTATTGTGTACTCAGCACAATGTATAATAAGGTTGACCCCTTGAAGAGGCTTTCCATTCATCTATGTTCTTCATTAATAAGGCATGGATTACTCTCTTTTGGTTTATTTATACTATTTATATACTTTTTCCCAGGAACTTATTTCATAACATTTGGTATCATAGCTCCTTCCTTGGGCCTGGTTTCTTCAAAATAAGTCATCTTGGAATTTTTGCTATAATTTGTTTCTAGAAGGTTTAAAAAAAAAAGACTCAAAAATCATCTTGAAAAAAGGCCAAGATATTTGTGGTTCAATTTTCATATCCCGAGACTTTACAGTTTCATAGGTATTCTCCTTGGAAGCTAGGGTTTTTTATTAGTCCAAAAACTAGTTTAAAATATGTGTTATGGGGAAAAAGGTCATATATGGGGCATGCGAGATCCAAATTGAGTGAGACCTATTCCATAAAAAAGAAGACAAGCTACAGTATTTGTGGTAATATTTTAAGACTTGTTCCTTAATTATTGGACCTGTGAAAAATCGTGTAATTTGGCTCTTCTAGAAATACAAAAAATAAGAAGTGTTGGGAGATTCATAATAACTTCTTATGTGTGCATCAGAATTAGGGCATACCTATGGAATTGGAAACATGACATATCAGACTACAACATATCGAAGTTTCAGAACTAGAGGAGACATGTAATCGTACTAAATCAGAATTCAGGCTCATTGACTCTATGCAATAAATTAAAAAAAAAACTTCAACATAACTAGTTGACAAGTGGGCAAATTAGCAACTTGCAGAGGGAGTAATTGGGTTTTAAAGGTGATATAAACAATGAAAGGAAGGATGCTGATTGTACAGATTCCTAAGCACCTGGATTTTGGGCCCATTTAGGTTTCGAACATCATTCAGGCTGAATTCTACTACAAGGATTTCGGGTGTCCCAATTGGTGCAAACAAAAACCTTTACTATTAGTTTCCAAGCAACCAATGGCTAAGAGAGTATTAGGAATATTATATAATGTTGTCATGAAATTATATATAATTATTTTCATTTATATAAATATTAAGAACAAGTGTAAAATATTCTAAAGGTTGCAATGGTAAAGTTAGCTCTTAGGACAACTCGTTAGCTTCATCTTCAGGATTTCACAGATAGGAGAAGGAGGCTCCGAATTATCTATTTCAGACATTGGAGACTTATATAAAAATGTTAAGAACACATTAGAACAAGAATGGTTTTATTTAGAGACCTAAAGGTCGAATTATAGATTATATAGTAAAACTAGTCAATTCTAGGTGCAAAATCTAGACAAGGTTGGGTAAAACCATGTAAAAATAAGTCATAAAGATTCAGATTGATATAAAAGTTGCAGAGGATGTTTATAACATCAAATAACAGCCATATATGTATAAATAACTCCCATAAATAGTCTATATAACATTATTTAACAATATACATCAATACAAGGCATTTTAGAAGCTATAATCATTGAGAGACTTGGAGATTCGAACCCTCAGATGTATTCAAGTATTGTAAACTTTAGGATCTCATAGATACACCTGAAATACTATCATTAATGATTGAAGGATACTATTATAGCTTGATCTGAATCTTAGATGGTTTATCCTTGGTGTTTGTGTCATTTGCACTGACCAAAAGGTAGAGAAGAGAAGAAAAGGGAAGGCAATGGAGACTTGGGGCACATCACCCAAGGGGAATGAGTATCGTCACTCAGTTTCGAATCTTAGCTTCACATAACATCAAATCATTAACAATCCAAACTACGAAATAGATTTGGAAGCACCCTTAAATAAACCTTGAGTGACTTGTTGAGTAAGTTCTTCACATGTTGAGCATGTTTCCACTTGCAAACCCTAACCCTAACCCATTGACGTGCCCTGCTTGAAGAAAATAACAATTGATAAGATTAGGAAATGTTTCCTTGTTTTTTCTCTTTAGTCCAAAGTGGAAACTATGCCCCCTTTTAGTGAAAGTTTCCTTATTAGGATTTGATATGTTTCCTTGCAAGTATCTTGTCATCAAAATATAAACTACGCCATCCCTTGGACAAAGTTGCATGCTTTTTCACTGACTGCTTTTCTTTCACCTTTTGCTTTTGAAACTGTTGGTTTTTCCTTTCTTTTGTCAGTTTTTGTCTTTTTCTGAATGTTTTATTTTTCCAGGTTTCTTGATAGTTTCTATTTTTCATCCTAGACAAGTTGAATTTTATAATGTTCCCTCCTGACATGGAAACTCATTCCCACATGTATTAGTTGCATATTAATTAAATAATGACATATAAATAATCCAGAATTGGAAACAAACTTACCACATTCCTCCTAAGTATGGAATTAACAAAATTCCCTATGTAATTTAATTAATTCAACCTTTGAACCCCTAGGTGCTTGAAAAGGTCAACACTTTCAATTTCCTTCCAGGAAGGGACATTACGATCCTCCCCTCGCAAGTCTCTTTGTACTCAAGTAGAATCAATCTAGGGTGTTGCACAAGTAGAATCAATCTAGGAACTTGTAACTTCATATTTTTGTGTTCCGCACTACGGAAAGCGGAAGTCGGGAATGGATTTCCTCGGTGACTTGAAAAAAATGGATCCCCTCTTTCTGCACTGTGGAAAGCGGATTTTACTAAGTGAAATGCCATTTATGCTCAAAATTTGGCAAACATGTTCAAAAATTACTACAGTGTAAAAACAACAGGATAAACAGTCGTAAGGAGTTAACTTACTAGTAGAAATATTTGAAAACCAGTGACAGATGTAAGCTCGAGCAAAAAGAAACTGCAGTAAAATATCCAGAAACAGTAAAAACGCAAGTAAAACAAATAGTTAAAATCTCAAAAATTCAAACAAACTATATAGCCAAAACCTCAATGGAAAAAAAAAAAAATCTAGACCGTGGATCTAGTGAAAAACAAACAGCTGAGATGAAGGTGCGCAAATAAGAACTTCGAAAAAATTATTGGGAAGGATCAAAATAAAAATTGCCAAAAGAAAAATCAAACTTTCAATTTCCGCATTCTACAATGTGGAAAGCGAAAATCGAGAAATAAGATAAAAAAATATGAGACAGATACTTTTCTGATTTCCGCATTCCGCATTGCAGAAAGCAGAAGTCGAAAATACAGAAAGTTTTATTACGAACTTGTAACTTCCGAGTTCTGTGTTCCTCACTGCAGAAAGCGGTAGTCGGGAATGGATTTCCCCGTTGACTTGAAAAAAATGGATCTTCACTTTTCGCACTGTGGAAAGCGGATTTTATTAAGTGAAATGCTCATGCTTATGTAGATGCTTTGTTCAATTGTGGAAAGACTCAATATTTTTATCCTCTCAACCTTCCTTCGCACCTCTCGGTGCAAATGCTAGTATATAAAGGTTATTGAAAACTATATCTAGTTTATGTCTAATAACATTGTATTTCCATCAAATACAAATCAATCTATATGCTTTATGATAGTTTCATAAAACTATAACATTTTAGTCAACCTATTAAGGTCAAAAATTCATCAAATATCCAAAATTTAAATGGCTCTTTGAAAATAACGAGATGTATCTTTTGAAGAGGATTGTTCATGCTTAGGAGATCAGTATTTACCATGTAATTATTCAGAAAGGGATGGGACCCGGTTCATATTCTATAATGTTTTTATCATTTGCATCTCATCGTAAGCAACAATTTTCCATCTATCGTAAACCAATTTTAGATAATTGATCTGCTTCCATATTTTTCTCTCTCTATATATGTTGTTTATATGTTGATAGCTATGTTGTTTATATGTTGATAGCTAATAGAACTAAAGATTGTAGATATTTTGAACATTAAAATATCTATTATGTTTAGATAATGGTAAAATTAAAGAATGTAATAAAATAAAGCAACTTATAAGTCTATTATGTTTATATAATAGATAGAATTGGAGAATGCAATAAAATAAAGATGATATTAAGACTTAGTGAATTGAACTATATGTGGTAGGTTCTTTGTCTTAAAAAGTTTAATGTAACAAATAAATGTATTAGTCAAAATATATCCTATATTTATGCATCTTCGTTATAGATACATTTATCTTTTATTTTTATCTTATCAAAGTTGAGTAAAAGGTTAATAGGCAATCATAAGTGCCTTATACATTAATAATGGTATGAAATTGAGAAAAATATAGAAAATCTTTAACTTTGAAAGAGAATTAGAAATACTCTACACTAATTTTAAAACCATGTAAAGGGATAAGATATAACCAATTAAATAAACTTTTACAATATACCATTTTTAGGTATAGATTTTTTTTAAATATTTAAAAATATAGTTTTTTAGAAAAAAAATTTATTTCAATAAAATATAAATTTATATATCTGTGTATGCAACACTATACATACTAATTAATAGTTTTATTTAAAATTTTTAGTAAAATTATAAAGAATATTTACTGATATTAGAATATTATTTTAAAAAATTATAACATTTATATTTTTTATAAAATATTAAAGTCGGTAAAAGCTAAAATTATGAAAATGATAGACATTTTATGGGAACATCGTGAGGGAATAATATTTGAGAGAAAAAAACTGTATATAATTTTTATCGGAAAGGGTTAAACTTATCAATTTTTTTTCCAAGAAAAAAATAACAAACTAATTTTATTATAAATTGAACCACATTGTTCAAAATAGACCATAAAAAACCTACATCAAAATTTCTTTCACCTATAACTCCCTTTGTTTATAAAAGAGATAATAGCTAAGAAACTACATCATTATACAACCCTATTACATGGCAACTAGAATAAGCATTAAACGCTTATACAAAAAGAAACTACTCGAAAAAAACATAAAAGAATCCATGAGAAAAAGCCATCCGAAACTAGTTGATCCATCTTTCCAAACACGGACAAATGAACCCATACAACCTCATTCGTAGGCGGTTGTTTTTCATTTTCAAGGGCCGCTTGGGAGAGCCACTTCACGGTTTACTCCACCGCCTCGGAGATAACACAAATGTGACTGCAAGAGTAATCACCAAAATAAACTAGCATAACAAGAGAACATTATATTTTGAAATCATGATATGTGTGACTAAGAAATTAAAATAAACTAGCATACCCACAAAGCGGGGAAATGAAACACTGAAGAGAACTTTGATATGTTTAAAAAATGAGAGAAAGTTGTGTGTGTATATAATATAAGTTTATGTGATGAAAGCGAGCCTAGGAAAATAAGTACAAATACGTTACATCAAACTTCTAAATCGCCACATAAGTGAAAATAAGTTTCCTCCAAAAGGATTTTGTACATAAAGTTTTTAAATTTGAAAACATTCGGTGAATAAGTCAATGTTTTCAGCTTCATCCTTTGAATTCCAATGAAATCTTACAAAGAAAAAAAGTCCAAAAATCCAAGGGGCATAGTTATAGGAGTTTTCCAAGTTTTGGGTAGCTTTAGAGTACCTCAAAACCCCTAGCATGGTACATGAACTTATTAGAGGGAAATAAAGACAAATAGGTACACATGGACATTGAGTGCACCATCATGTATAAAATCCAAACAAAGAAGAGTTAGAAGTGAAAGAGAAATTGACTAGCACAAGATCCGAACAAACGATAACTACCTCCTCCGTTATTGACCATTGAGAGAGCAGCGTTAACAAGGAAGGAACCATTCATTGATTTGACCATGGGTTAGTAGCTCATGTCAAATTCATATATATACAATGTGGAATGCAATAATTATACTTTTTAAAAGGTTGACATTTATTTATTCAAGGACTCATACAAATACAACAAGTGGATAAGCTAAGTAAACTGTATTCAAAGCTCACATTTTAAGAGTATTTGACTTAATTTTAAGTACTAGCTTAGATCCAGCTTTACCCGGCTCTATCATGCGCCGAGAGGGATCAAATATTTCGAGGTGCAAACCCTGCTTCAACAATTGCACTCCAAAAAAGGGTTTGCCAAAACAAAAACAAAATCCAGAAATTGCAGATGGATTCTGGTGATCGCAGATGCCAAAACAAAAACAAAATCCAAAAATTGCAGATGGATTCTGGTGCTCGCCATCAATCACAGAAATGTACTACGGGGGAGAATACATCAAATACTATAATAATCTACTCGTATCAGTTTCTATAATTCAATCCTTTCTCATATGCATACTTGATATAGAAACTTAAATTATACGCATTCGCATACCTGAGACAAATCTGTAATTGCTCTCAGCCTTATTTCGAAGGTCCAGCTTGTACGTATTGTTTTGAAGTGTGTATAGGTGTTTTGATTTACTTACAAATATATATATATATACCTAAGATTAAATTATTAAGCCGACTTGTATATATATAGATATATAAGCCGACTTTTTTATGTGACACGTGTCATCTCCACGTTGAGCACGGAATTACACTTCTACCTCATACCAGGCTGTAGAATGCGCCTCTCGGTGCAACAAGGCCAACAAATTTAGAACACAAATATCTAATCAAATACACTTTAGGCACCAAGCTTTGGGTTTCATTGTATTCGTCCACAAGTTCCATCTCTCAATTATTGTACTACTTTTCTAATATAATTATTAAAACCATCAATTTGTAATTCTTTTATTGTAATGTTTATTAGATATAAACCTTCAAATTAGGAGTATTTTAATAAATTCAAATACATGAATTCCTTCTTTATATATTTAATTTAAGGTCACAATGAAGACAACTTATCTCAATTCAATTTTATAAATTGTGGTTTAATGATAAATTGGTCTGATGCATAGGTGGAAGTTGATATTAGGGCAGGAATGGAATCATGTGCCCAGTAAATCTTTGAACTCTCTTGATTTTATAGACAAAGTGATAGTGAAAAAACTACTTATAAAATTATCGAAAATGTGTCATCTTCGCCTAGTCTACTATGTTATCACAAGCATGGCATGCAATCTATTTTAAATATAGATATGATATTTTCTCTCGGGATTATCTATATTAATAAAGAAAAATGCATAGCAGCAAGTCCCTACCTTTAAGTTTTGTTTTACATTGTATCTTTCAAATTTGTTTTTACATTGTAGTTCTTTTAGAAATAACAAAAGAAAAAAACATAAACATGTTTTGCATTGTATCTTAAAGATTTGATTTTACATTATAGTGCTTGACAAATAGTTGCAAAAGAAAAACATAGACACGGTACCAATATCAACTAATCATTGTTTCCAGATACGGTTGTTGGTAGACATTCTTCTGATTCGTCAATAAATACGAGAAGAAAATTGTCGTGTAAAGTCGTAAATATCTCAACATAAGACCAGAGGCAGATCTTGTGCCAATCCACCTGGTCGTATGAAACCGGCATGCATCTTGGATCTTGGGACTCTTTCATGGAATTTCAACGATCTCTCCCGCTCCTTAGACGCCCACATGAACGAAATTAATGTTCCCACATCCGTAGCATGAATAGTTAAAGCAAGTGAATGATTTGAAATTCGAGTTATTTTATGAAATAACACTAGTATATATTGATCTTGTAATGGGGTGAAAAAAATATCACATGCTATACTGGATTTGGTGGCCATTGAGATGCCATGGTTAGCAATGCTGCCGCCACCGCATTAAATAAAATATCGTATGTGATATATTGTTCACCCCGTAATGATACCTTGTAATTCATAAGTTTCTTTACAGCTGAAGAATAAGCATGTTCATAGAAACGTAAATAGGTTCATCCACATAACGGACAACAAAACTTCACGACATTTTTTTCGTACACATTCACTTTCATGCATCACATACACAAGTGCTAATACAACTCGCATCCTGGCGGGAAGATAATAGGTGTAGTTTATATCGAATCGCCCAGATCAATGATGGGATTTAACCATAACTCCCAGCATAAGTGACCTTTTATGAACCATCATTACTGGAAGTGACGTAGAAAGCATCAAATACAAAGGTTTAACTCTAATCGGTGATCAACATTGAATTGAGAATTGATAGCTCGATAACGCTTGAAACCATTGAAACTATGTTTGAATAAGACTTGCAAGTAGTGAAAGTATGTTGGAATAAGACTAGAGTAATGAATTTTTATCCATTTATGTGAGAACAACTCAAATTTATAAGCATATGAATTTACAATATAGGTTTTTTCAAAAGTGAATTTCTCATGAGCATATTCATATTCAAAATGATGTCAATAGTTATGTCATGAGTCATAGCGCAAATTATGTATAAAGTGGTTAGTTATCTTTTGTTAATATTTCATATGCTAGACTAGATATCATTAATGTTCAATCCAATCACAACAGTAGCATATGTAGAATCACTGAAAGAAACACAATCACAAGATAGACACATTATTTATCCTTGGAAACCATCAAGGGGAAGAAAACCCAGGAAAAATTCCTCTGTATAAGATGTATAAGATAAATCCCCAAAAATAAGTATTCTCCTCCTTCTCTCTCTCTCTCTCTCACACACACACACACACACACACATATGCGCTACACAAGTGAGTGAGTCTGTGTTATAATGAGGAACACAACTCCTCTATTTATACACATTATGTCAACTGAATTTTACCCTAGATAAGTCGGCCCCACTTAATCTAACTGGGCCGAATTCACCTAGGAAGGCTCAAAACAACATTTTATATTATTCATTAGGGTACTAATGACCCGACTTACAATGGAGGCTTTACCTCGTGACTCTATGAGGACCAATTACAATAGTAACATCCCAACGGAGCAATAATAACATCTCCCTTGGGTTACATCTATAAAATACATTTAGAATATCCTTTGAAGTTACAATATTTAAGAGCTTTGTTGTAGAAACGCCTTAAACCTTAAAAGGAATGTCTTCAATGTAATTAGAATATAATAAAATGTCTTCTATGTAATTAGAATATAACAATACTTGCATTGTTGTGTTAGAAAATTTTCTTAAAATTATGTTCAACAATTAAGCATTTGTTCATCTTCAAATTAGTTTTCCAATTTAGTCATATTTTATTAAGATCAACACTAAATTATTTTTCTAATTTAGTCATATTTTATTAAGATCAACAAAATATGCAATGGAGTGAGTGTTACAGCATCTTTTTGTAGCTTTAAAGCCTAAAGCAACTACTATTCTCCCAATGACTTTTTAATGATGACATAGGTGAGAGAGGTCATTTCAACCCATTTAACCACTTAAAATTTCTTTCATCTAGCTTTCCAAGTGGCATTATTGACAATATTGAATATGAAGCTCCTTTATGGCATCCTTGAAAGCATGAATATCATTATATTATTAATATGTTGAGAAAGAAGGTCGTTAAGAATTTATTTTGCTTAGCTTTCCAACTGACATTATTGACAATCTAAAACGAAGCTCCTTCATGGCATATTTGAAAACATGAATTTCATATATATTATTACTAGCAATTGCCCCAAAAAGGTGCAATAATACGCCGATAGTTATTGTTTGAGGATGAAATATTTCAAAGGGGTAAACTAAAATCAAGTTTGTGTTTTGGGAAAAAAACCCAAAAATACACATAGACTAAAGTTTTCCAATGGT
>LPNX010574498.1:762067-790997 GCA_001517045.1 Pseudotsuga menziesii | reverse complement strand
ATCTTTATAAGATGAAAGAGAAGTCATTTCATTAAATCCAAGATTACAATGTGCAACAATACAAGAATCAGAAGTTTTACTAGAATCTTGGTCATCTTTCTTTTGGTTGTGCTTGTCTTTGATGGAATCCCATGAATCCCAACACTGATCTGATGTGTGCCCAGTCTTTCCGCAACGCTTGCATTTTGATCTTTTTTTGGATTTGTTTCTGCCCCCTCTGCCTCTCTTGCTGCAGTCTCCCTTGGAAGGGTCTTTGGATTGGTCTTTGCCAGCTAGGGAAACACCAATACTAGATGCCAAAGAGTGCATCTTTACAACTGTTAGTGTAATTTACGAAGAGAAATAGAAAAATAATAACCTTGCAGGTCTACAGTCTCTGCCAAGGTGAATACAATGCAAGCTTCAGGTGAGCATACACAAGCTTCTTCAGTATACAAAATATACGAGATTCAAATACACAGCAGCATTCCTTGTTATACAATATATACTTTACAGATTACCAGAAGCTAATATATTAGTGTGCAAAGGATATAGGTACACAAAAAAAATCAAGCACCAAACTATATACTTCTGCAAAATCAAGTGATTAGCAGCAGCAATTATTACCAGCAATTGTCAGGAACTCTTGAGATGGCAGCAGCAATCTTCACACAATGGAGTTTGCATCCATATTCAACAAGTCACAACTCTCTAAAATCTATCCATTCAGCGAGGAGATAGCACTCTCCTATTTCAATAGAATCCACAATGATGTCAAGAGAATGCACCATGCATGCATCACACAAAGAAACAAGGGTGCAACACTAAAAGAGACAAGGCAGCTCTTGGTTGCAACTATACTTGCTGAGAAAAAATGAAACTCTTCATATTGTAGTAGCTTTAGCTTCAAATTTATAACAATGTTGGAGGAAGATCACAACAAGTTCCAAAAGAGAAGTTCACATCGTTCCAATGCTACAGTTAAGACTGGCATAATAATTACAAAAACACCAGCAATTTTACCCTTCAAATTCACAGCCTTCAATATAAATAGCTCGAGCTCATCCGTAGCATATCATTTTCCATTTAGTCAAATACACAGCCCCATACATTAGACAGCACTGGCAGCACATAAAAATTAGAAAACTCCACGCTGTTGGTAGAGCAGCATATGCTCAACGCATATAAAACAGGGTTTTTGTAAGAAGTTGCAGCACTCTTCTCCAGCACATCAAAATAATATATACACAACGCATATATTATTTCTTCAACCTCTAACGCAGGCAGTCTGGCAGTCTCCAAGTCTTCAAGTCGCAGTCTTCTCACAAGCGCAACATTATTCTCAACTCTCCACGCTGGCTCCAGCCACACCATAGCACACGCAGCAGGCAGCAATCTTTATATATCAGTCAGCACTGATAGGTATTCAGCGTTGGTTGCAATCTTTCCAACGCACCAGTTTTTAGGCAGCATATAACACATCATATAGTCTCCATGCTCACCGCACCAGGTCTTCACGCTGGTAGCAATCACAAAGATTTGTGGAACATAAATACAGATCAGTCTTCAGATTCATGAAATTGCACCTCCAGCCAGAATTAGGGTTTCATCTCAACGTCAGAATCTGCAGCACGAGTTCACTTTGAAGAGAAACACTTCATTCACATCACAAAAAATATGAGAGTAACCAATGTGACTCTCCTCTGCAATAGCGTGACTTCATAATGTGACTTCACAAAATATGAGAGTAACCAAGTTGCAGCTCGAGCTCTTCAACTTTTAGGTGGCTTCAATCCAGAGTCTATTGCTCAGGCTTCACACAGGTCTCCTCCAGGAAGTCTCCTCCACGCAGCCAGCGGTCTCTTCAGGCAGGACGAGCTGGTTCAGGAACGAATACACTAGGGCGCAATTGTGAATAACCATATAGACATTTCCCATGCCATATATTCATTTGATCCCTCACGGTTCCTTTCAACTATTCGGAGTTTTACTGAATCTCCCCATATGGAACGCAACCTTGAAATCACCGTAGTTTGTGCGCAAGCATCTGCTATTCAAGATTATAAGGGACTTGTATCTTCTGGTAAGATTTCTGTGGAGGTTTTAGGCACTCAAATTGCATCTGTAGGTAAGCAGGGCTTCGGAAAGTCCATATCCACACCAGAAGGTCATATTGATCGAGTGAGTAAGTCATGTGTCAAGAGAGTGCGTTATAGCAGCTCTTATGGGAATCGTAAATGCAGCTCAGAGGGAAATCAACCAAGAAGGATGAAAACGCGGAGCATTAGTAACTTGATTGCAGGAAGTGAATCTGCACGAGAAGACATGGATGGCGATGAAACACGATTTGAGCTTACAGGTTCCAAGGCAAAGCTTTTTGAGGAGACAGTTTGTATGAATTAGGGTTAATAATAATTCAAGCGGTTTAGCAGAGAATAAACTCACAAATCGCAGCATACAAACAAAATGGAGAGCGTGGTTACAAATTAGGGTTAGGTAATTCAAAAAATTTAGCAGAGAATAAACGCAGGCAGATGGAGTAACGCATACATTGCATGTGACTCCACTGGCAGACTGATGGAGCAGTCTGGCAATGGACTGGCAAGCAGAATGCCAGTAATGGGCAGAAATGTAGCAAGAGTTATGGCAGACAACCCTGATCTGATACAAATTGTTAGGTATAACTCCCGATTGATTGTATTCATGGCTAAAACATTAATTTATAGATTACAATGAGGCGGTTGATTACCAGTATTTTCGCCTTCCTATCTATTCATATTCTTATTTATTATTTATTTACAATAATCCTGACGGATTATTCTAACAAGAACGAATATGGGGAATGTTAATGTTAAGAATAAACATGGGGAATGTTAGGAGTGAATTTGGGAATGGGGAATGTTAATGTTAGGAAATGTTAGTAATGTTAGGAAGTTTTGATAGGTGTAATCTAATGTTAAGAATCAATGTGGGGAATGTTAGGAATCAATGTCTAGAGAATGTTAGGAAAATATTTGGAATGTTAGGAATGAATTTTAAGAATGAATGTTATGAAATGTTAGGAAGTTTACATAGGTGCAAATATATGAATGTATGTATTAGTAAATTTATGTATGTTTGTATATTTAACATATTTTTAGTGTTGAAAAGTTGATAATTTTAGGAATGTTAGGAAGTTTTGATAGGCGTAAATATATGAATGTATGAGTGAATGTCAGCAAAAGTTAGGAATGCTAGGAAGTTTTGATAGGAATATTTTTTATTACTAAAGTCAAATTAGCAACTTGATTTTGAATTATAATAAATTATAGCTCAATCCATAAATTTTATAAGGTAACATTAGCAACTTGATTTTGAATTCTAATATTTTTTTATTACTAAGAAAATATTAGCAACTTGATTTTGAATTTTAATAAATTAAAGTTCAATGACTTCTAAGGTAACATTAAAATGACTTATAATAAGGTAACATACTAAATGAGTAAGTACACAATTATTCTAAATTCTAAAACATCAATCCATCTTTGAGCATGATAGCCAGTCTTAACATAAAACAAAAAATGATATAGTTCAAAACATTGAATGGAATGTCGTCCTCAATTATCCGTTCATGGTCATATTTGGACAGTTTCCATTTTTTATTTTTTAAGTTTTTTTTCAATGGAACTTGTACCAATTTTATTCAAGATGCACATACTAAATGAATATACTGACAAAATATAACATCAGGCTCATAATCCTAAAAGTAGACATAATTTTCAGTCATACGGGTCTGCTGCAAAAAATAGCCTTTTAAAATGATGGATCATCTCTCGTGTGTAAATCCATTGTCATTGTAGTCCTGCAATAACTTCATTTTTCCTTCAGTGCATCGCATCAAATAATATTTTACATTTTTGTTGTTGTCTAAAGGTGCAATCACAACAAAAACATCTCCTGTGCAAATTACAATTGGTGTTGGATTTCTTAAGTGAATTAAATTGACTATATAAACATAAGGTGATGGACAATATTGAACAATCAACAACATCATTACCTTCTCTAACAAGATTTGAAATTCTATTGCCATCAGATGATATTTTTATTTCTTCTGATTCTAATTCTTCTATGCTTGCTAGTGGCATTCTTCCTTTTGGATTAATCTCTGTGTGTTTCCAATGTTTTGCATAGTTGTTCATTATGTTTTCACAAACTTCTGTAGATTCAACATTTTCAGTGCAAATATGACAAAAACATGATTGATTTCTACTGTCAAATGCAAACACGTTTTGGAAGGATTTTGTTTGAATAGAGTGAAATTCTCTAGTCCCGTGTATGGTTCTAGCCTCGTATGGTATTGATCTATCTATATCTTGGACACCAACACGCCAAAAAATCCTACACAATAAATGATAAATCACAAATGACAACTTTTAATGTTATAGTACAGATACTTCAATGTTAGAAAATACATTTTTTTTAAATTGACAATTAATATAAATTAAAAAAATAAT
The DNA here is from genome assembly GCA_001517045.1 of Pseudotsuga menziesii. NCBI lineage: Eukaryota > Viridiplantae > Streptophyta > Pinopsida > Pinales > Pinaceae > Pseudotsuga > Pseudotsuga menziesii. The sequence goes on along the minus strand of LPNX010574498.1, from coordinate 786,525 downwards.
GTACATACCTGTGCACATCTTTTGATTATTGACTACAATCATGTCTTAGATTTGATTTAAACCATTGGAAAACCTCTGTATCTGAATGGAATCATCTAGAAGAATGGTTCATTTGCCATCTTCGAAGTGCTCTTTTTACGCATGCTCCCACACCATCACGTTCACATTTTCCATGTCCAGTTTCAAAGAAATTCCAACGATGTTTAATGTTCATTGCTTTATGAAGTCAACATAAAAAGAATGATCATGAAGATTTAAATTGTCCCACACATCCATCCGACCATATCCAATGTTCATTGAATTTAACTTTATGACTTTTTAGTGAATCATAGAAAAAAATTTCAATACAATGTTGAACAAAATGTGTATCATGTGTATGATCATCTCTGATATAAAAGTGATATTCTTTAATCACATATCGATTGTCACACATGCTTTCAATGCCATCAACATCTTGTTGAGAATGTCTATATAGAACATGAAAAATATCAAAACTTGGTTAGAATGATAATATTCACTTTGAATCTCTTTTTGTGCACCAAATGTGTAGTTTTTTGCAAAATTAACCACATACAAAACTGTTCCAGTTGAAAAACTTTCATGGGGATGTTTGAATTGAAGGTCTTGCCATCATGCTCTATGTGAATTCTTGGTGTATTTATAAATTTCACTTTCAAATTTCTTGAGAAAATATGTCACACATATTTTATCTTCTCATTATTCAATTCTTTTGGAATGTGCATCACTAGAACTTGTAGAATAATTGTTGTATCCATTTCTTCTCCAATGAATGGTTATATTTGAAAGCGACTGATAATTATCGATAGGGTATTTGTTTTCGAATAAAACAAGATTTCCACAACCATGAAAATGTTTTCCATTGACACATTTCTTATTATAAAATACTTCATCGTGATTTCTCTCACATAGAGTTTGAGATATGAATTCACGTACTGTGGGCGGAGGTGGTGAATTTGTCCAAATTTTTTTACCAAATTCAAGAAACGTATCATAATATAATTGAAATTTCACATGATAACGACAACAACATGTGTGACGTATAGTAATAGGTATAACATACCATCATTTTTGTTGCACAAATGTAGTGATCGACATATTAATTCCATGATGATCCTCCTTGAATTTACTGAACAATTATACTTCTGTCATTTCCATTATATGTTTTGGACGGTTTTCATATACATTTCATGATAATATATGTTGTATCACATCCCTTGAATTTGGTGAAACTCAAGCATGTTCCATCCAATATTTCTATACAATATCTTTAACACCTTCTCCCATTCTATCTTTGTAAGGTTTTCTACAAATAATTTCCCAGCAAGCAACTTCATCATTTTCATCTATTTGCATTCTGAATTTGCTATGTTTGTATAATGTCTTTCTTGAGGTTCCAATTACTTGTGCTAGTTTTGTTGTCAAACGTTTGTGTCTAGTACTAGCTGAAACAATTGTTTGAATTTCTCTAAGTGCAGCATAAGTATCTTTCTTTTTGGATTTTTCAAAATTTTCTATTGCATCACCTATATTTTCTATCACATTATGTTTCATTTACAACTCTTTTGTCACCTTGTGAATACCCAATAATGACGTAGCACCTTCTAACTTCTTGGACACCAATAAACATCTCAAAATTTTGTTTTGTCCTACCATTGAACAATCCTTGAGAATATCATCATAAAATTTTGTAGCACGATATTGTGCAACATATATGGGTAATTTTTCACCATATTTGTTGAAATCAATGTCTTCTAGCATTTCATCATCAATGGTGAAAGTACCTATACATCAAGTTAAATTTAATTTAACATATGTCTAAAAATACAATTTATTATAAAAATGAATTTTGAAAATACATGATATATATATACTAGGTCCAATTTCTGGATCTTGGTTTTGATCTTCAATATTGACTTCATCAACATTAACATGTAAATCACTATTTACATCTTCAACAACGGTCTCTTCAACTTCCATCTGTTCTTCTTGTACCATATTTTCAATTTTCATTTGATCAACAGTGTCATGTAAATATGTTCTTATACCTTCAATTCTTTCTTTCATTTATGCAACCCTTTCTTTTTTGGCTTTATTTCTGAGTTTTTTTCCCTATTAGCATCGTCATCACGTTTACAATCAATTTTTTTTTTTTACGGTTTCTTTTATTTCCCATGATTGCTTAATATCCTTTTGAAAAACCCTTGGAAAAAAATAAGAACACCTTGTAAAGAAATATTCTTTGTAAACCAATTGGAAAAAAAAATCTTTCAAAAAAAACCTTCTTTGAAAAAACAACTTATATAAATATTTTGGAAAAAAAAACTCATTGAAAAAAACCCATTGCAAAGAACCTAATTTGCAAAAATACCTTGGAAAACAAACTTTTTGAAAAATCCCCTTGCAAAGAAATAACTCCTTTGTAAAAATACCTTGAAAACAAAACTCATTGAAAAAAAACCCATTGCAAAGAAATAACCTCTTTTCAAAAATACTTTAGAACACAAAATTTTTGGCAAAAGTGCCTTGGAAAAAAATTCTTTGAATGTACCCCTTGAAAATAAATAAGAAGAAAAATACCTTGTAAAAAAAATCATTTGGCAAAAGAAATCTCCTGTAAAAACCCCTTCAAAAATATCTTTACTCATAAAAAATGAAGAGGTGAGAAAATAATGAGGCTCTTTCATTTTACTTATATGAAATGAAGAGGTGTGAAAATAATGAGGCTCTTTCATTTTACTTATACGAAATGAAGAGGTGCGAAAATAATGAGGCTCTTTCGTTTTACTTCTACGATTTTTTTTCTCCGGCCCACGATGTTTTTTTTTTTTGCGCTTATTTTTTCAGCCAAACAACCTTTCTTGTAACGTATCCATAACGGAAAAACATTGTTTAGCCGAATAACCTCTGAGACCTGAAACCTGCACAGTTTTCAGGTTTCTCCATTTTCAGAAGGTAAGATGGATGCCTTACACTACAAATCAACTGTCGGATTTGATACTTTTATGTTCGTCTTTAAATCTACTTTCCGTAGGTATAGATTTTGTTGTGTATAGGTGAGATTCAATATTTTTATTTTTTTTGTTAACATGTGTCGAGTTTAGTTTCATCTCTTTCAAAATGCGGTGAAATGAAAAATATATAACTTTAAAAATACACCACCAAATAAATTGCAACAAATATGGTGCGGTTATTTGGAGTGTCTACTTCAAAAGGGTATTCGTATATTTTTAAGTTTTATAGTCAATTGAGAGAAAAGTGGTTCAACCAAAAACATGTTTAAAACTGACAAGATTTTTCCATTGATCAAATTCAAAAAAAATATTATAATTAGTATATATATCCATTGGTTACAAAATTATATTCATCGCAATATTATATTGTGTCTAGATTGTCCTAGTATATTTGTTTTTTGCAAACCACAATTTTAACAATGATTTTACGGGCACAACCAAACATGACTATTTTTTAGCCCTTTCATTTCATAAGGACACACTGTCAAACATTTGTCAAAACGACATATCAAATCTCAATAAAAAAACTGAAAAAATTATGAATAGAAAGCTAACATAATTCTCTAAAGGTTTTGTTTTTACTTAAAAGTGAAATTCTAAACAAAAATATCACTTTCGTTCGCCCAAAGTTAAAAAACATGAAAAAATCAAATTTATTTTCTCATAAGACCCCCCAAAATAGACACCCATCTTCATGGATTCACACATAAGTTTTTCAAAGGCATTTGTTTGGATTTCTGTGTTAAGTTTTCAAACTCAATTGTTGAATTTCTCAATTACTTAAATTGATGAATATATAATTTCCTCTTATTTTTACTCTAATATATACATGGCTTTTGTTATCAAAATCATATTAAAGAGTTTTTTTTAATCTCGAAAGTTGTGATGGGTTTCTTCTTTTTGGACAATACTTAGAGCTTTACATGGAAAAAGAGAACGTTAATGATGTATCCACCACATGAAGTCGTTACAGAACTATTTGAAGAAAACAAGGGTTCTAAGATTTTCTTAGTCTTCCTAAGTCTTTGTTGGATTTATAGGGATGTGGCTTTGCAATGTTATTCTATATGTATACTTTATTATTATACTCCTTGAAGGAAAAATATGTATACCTTATGAATAAACACCAAGATAATTGAAAATTAATAGGGGAACCTTAGGATAAGGTCATCCTGAATATATGGAAAACGAATTAATAGATATAGGTATAGACTTAGTACAACATGAAGTTTGCAGGGAAGATGTGTTATCTTATAAATTGTTGAAAAGCATATATACTAGAAGTGATCTCTTAAGAATAGAGTATCCATTTTATTTCTATGATTAAATGATTTTATTAATAAAATGCCTTTTATGATAAGAAAAGATATTCCACTATGGTGGAAGGAGTGGCCTATTATAAGGAAGCATATATATATATATATATATATATAGTGTTGTTATATCTTTTAAGTTTTGAATTGATCTTGTTTATGCCTACCCTTTTTGTTTATCAAGACTTGGATCATATATGCCTACGATTTACTAAATCTAGACCATGTAGTTAGTAGTTTCCAATGTTGCTAGTTGGACTTAGAATGATTTTCGATTAGTATTAGTTATTGTTCTATAGTCTTTAAAGAGTATAGACCAGGAGTGACCTTTTTTACTTTTCCAATTTGTTTACGTGAAAAGGTTTTCTATTTAAATGGAAAAACCTTACAAAGAAGGAAAATAGTAATTTGCGAGTATTCTCGGTGAAAGAGATTGACAGTCGATGTGCCACAAAATTGTAAATTTTCTCTTGATAAAATAATATAAATACTAATAAGCTTTGGTGGATGTATCCTCATGGATGAAATGAACCATGTATACGATGTCTCTCTTGTTGTTCTATGTTTTATGTTTGTATATATACTCATTTTCATGATGGTATTTGATGTATGGATGATGCACAATAAATACATATGATGCATGATGTTTAATGGTACAATAGTTTATAAAAAGACTCACAAACATACAGTTAAAGGTATATATTTCATGGAGGAAAGTTATTTGGATAGTTAAAGGATTAAATACCGTTTGTTTAAACATTTCGATTTCAATATCTTGATTTATAGGTAAGTAATTAACAATTTGTAAGATCTTACTACCATGGCATTAGATTAGCGTAAAGTGTACATTGTGAGAAAGATGAAGTAAAATAATGAGAACTTGTGATGTTAGTCTTTTAATGTATGAATGTACAATTATGTGATTTCACACTCTAAAGATACTAACATGGTTGACTTGTTGGTTATAGTAAAAGAGAAAAATTTACCCCCATTATCTCAGATTTTACATTTAGGAATTCCATGTTCATTACAAATGGTATCAGAGCTCAAGTTGCAACACTTCATCCTTCATGGGAGGAACACAAATCAAAAGGTACAAGTTGGATAAAATAATGATTGGATGGCTACAGATAACAAAAAACAATAAGGTAAATATTAGGGAAGAATTTACCTCTCGTACTATGAGTCATTTGTATTCTAAGGGATGAACTGAAGTATATAACTAATCTATGTTGAACTCACTAATATGACAATTAGAATGCAGATTAAAGAAAGTAGGAAATAAAATAATTATTTATTCTATATATGTCTTTCTATTTGTCATGATGAATGCATGATAAATTTTGAAACTCATTTAGTAGGAGATGCAATGAAAAAGGCGAACTAACCTTGCAGCTTTTGTGCGATAGGAAGTAAATGAGGGGTGCAAAGTTCCTTCGATAAAGCTATGGATGGACAAGGATTACGCTCTAACTAGAGTGACTAGTTGGTCATCTAGAACAAGATAAGTAAAATTTTCGGGTTTTGAGTATAAACATGATTCCTATAAAGATAAATTTGGTTAGCATTGAAAGGTTAGGACAATATATGGATGACTACTTCATATTTAGTGTGAAGAAAATATTGACCCATTTTGTTGTATGTTATTGGTAAAGGATTAATGGTGTTGTAAAAGTAAGTGATCAAATAGAAAATATTTGGAATTGATTATTAGAGTTACAACCACTTATGGGTAAGTGGCGAGTTTAGTCTTACTAACTTGGTATGGGTATATGATTATATGAATAGTTAAGAGAAAGTCTTCTACGACTAAAATTTTCACCTTATGGCTACCTTATGAAATAATGCACTAACAAATAGTCTTGGATACAATTAGTATTTTCTATGACGTTATGAAAAATGAGAACATTGGAATTGTTCATTGTTGTAGTTGATTTTTAACAAAGGAAGCTCATTGTTGTAGTTGAAGATGCACAACAGAGAGTAATAGAAATAGAGTTGAAAATATGAACTTTATTGTGTTATTTTTTGTGTTTACTCTGTTTTTTTTTAGTTGAAAAACTAAGTTTTAGTTTTTATGTTAGGATGCAGTAATAGCTGAATGAAACAAAGTTTATTAGATGTGAATGATTTTTATTAATTCAGTATAATATGTGTGTTGAATTTATGGACGCAGGGGTCATCGAATCATTGCTAAAAAGTCAGCTGTAACAGGGCTATGAGTGAGCTGTGAGTGACTGTCAATAGTCACAGCTAGCTGATACAGATGTATAAAGTGGTGCTAGCTGTAACAGCTAGCTACAACACAATCTTGGAAGTACTGTTAACAGTAGTAGCCAAGCTGCAACAATCCTTTAGGTGCTGGGTAATTTTTTAGCTTTGACAATGAAGTTGTACATTGCCTGAAAGTGTTATTTTGAGCTGTACATGAAGTGTAAGTGCTACAAAAGTTGAGACTAACACTCCCCTACCTTCTCCTCAATTGGTATCAGAGTTGAGTGTTCCTAATTTCTGTTCATTGGTTCTGTGCTTAGTTCATCAATGAGCCATGTGATTGTATGTTGAAACTGTTTGTATTTTGGTTTGGAAATCTTGCTTTTGAGTCTTACTCCAGGGCCCTCTTCCTGCTACGTTTAAAGAGCATAAGTAAGTTCAGCTTGTATGTTCAACTCAGTATTGGTAAGAGCTCCCATGCTTCCTCAAATAAAGTTTGAGTCATCATTTAGTAGCTGAAGGCTGAAACATGTGTCTCTTGTATTATCCATATGTTGGTTAAAATGTTCAATCTTGGTCATGACTTGAGTAAAGGAAAGAAAGTGTTGGAGTCCGTGGATGAAGTTGACTCCGTGTAGAGGTTGATCGATTGAAAGGAAGATATTCTACTTGTTTGAGAACTCCCATATAGTTTAATGGTAGAGCAGTTTTAATTCCAATGTTTTGGAAGTTTGCTTTGCTTGAATTGAAGTTATTATGCGTGAAAGAGGATCGGGAGGAAGCATCCAAAAGAAATTTAAATTCTATGCAAGTATTTATTTGAATACGGAGACATGGAAAAAATAACAAGGCTTAAAGATATTATGAATAATATTGCTAATGCAAAATAAGTTGGTTTTTCCATAGATGAGATACTAGGAGAAGCCACCAAGGAACCTGCTGAAGCAAAGGAGGTTCAGGAAAATATAGAGGATGAATGGAGCATCATCTATTATCCACCGCCATATTTCTCAGGTATAATTTATGAATGTTGGTCAATTAATATGAAAACTTTCTTGCATGCTAGAGGTTTATGGAATTTTGGTTGAGGATGGAGTTAAGAAACTCCAGGATAAGGAAAAGGATTCATTTTCCTTGTACTACATCCAACAATATCTGGATGATCATATCTTTTATGTAATTTTTGAAGCAAACAAAGCTAGAGAATCCAGGGAAAGTTTGAAGAAAAAGTTTGACTTAAGGGGGAGTTATATGGCCCAGTCATAGCATGTTAACATTTCAGTAGAAAAATTTGCAGAAGCAGCAGAAGACAATCATATTATTTGTAAATCTTGCAATTGTGTTGATATATCAAATGATGAAAATGATGTTGAAACTAAAGGTGAAAATGAGGTTGCTATATGTTGTATAACAACAACAGAATTTGAAGAATTTGAAATTTTTATTGATAAATATGTTGATGTAGTTTCAAATTTAGATGTCGTTGAAGTAAATTATGAAAATGATGGAATGGTTAACATGTAGAATGTTGATAAAGATGGTAAATGTCTCAAGTGTGAAGATACAAAGAGGTATGTGTGCCAGAAGATTCCTTGAAGGAAATTTCCATGAATATATTTAAATCATATATAGAATCTAATGCTTGTGGACATGTAGGTACAATAAATTTAGAAGACAACACTAAAGATGTTGTAGAAGTCAAAGATAAAGATGGGATTGAAATAAACTATAGTAGTTATGTTACAGAAAATGAAGAGTGTTTCACTCATCCATTTGGTGCTCATAGAGAAGATGATAAAGATTTGCGTGGAAAATACACTCATGAAAATGGTGTATCTGATGATAGGAATAGTGCTGGTGATATTTTTGAAGAAGAATCTACAGAGATATTGAATGGTGAAGATAAGGGTAGGAAAAAGAACAAGATTTTTTCTAATAATTTGTTTGTTAGTGATTGTATAGGTACAAAGAAATAAAATGATGATTTCTTGGGTTATAAGTCAAATATTGAAGGTGGAGCAACTGCGGGTATATCAGTTTGTTCTTTGAATATTCCAATGATATATGTTGCTGATGACAACGATGAAGAAGGTACCAATGAAGCAACAAGTATCTATGAAATTTCTCATAGAGAAGTAATAGTCAATGATAATCATAATGATAGAATGAAAACTACCATATTAGTAGTATGTGAAGTAACATCAAAATCTAGAAAAGATAAAGTGCATTGTCTTGAAGTGCTTAAACCTGTTTATGAGTTTTTTAAAAATATTGATGATTTTAATTTTGTTGAATAATTTGATAAGATTGTTGAAGAATGCACAGAAGTTGCAGCAAATGAAATAGATAAAGTACAAGAAAAAGGAATCTATAATGATGTTGGAAATGTTGATGATTCGGTGATTGTAAAAGAAGTGATAGAACTAGAGTTGCATAGTGATAACACTCAATATGTTGTATGTTATGTTGTAGACAGAGCAACTGAAATACAGAATGATGTTCTTGATGAACAATAGAAATTTTTGGAATAATGTATTGAAAAGCAGAGATATGATGATAAATACGATAGTCCTGTTGTGGAAGTAGAAATGAAGAAAGTTGATTACCTTATTGTAGAAATAGAGGAATATTTGAATGAAGAGATAGTAATATCTCTTAGAGAAGAAAAAAAATGAAAAGAACTAATTTATGAATAACTATTCATGGTGAAGTGTAGGCATCACAGACTTGGTTATGGAAATAATATAGAGAGCCATGATGGGAACCAAAGTTCCATGAATGCAAGCAACCAAATGACATGAGATACATTTGGAACATGTGAAACTAAAAAGAAGAATGTACAAGAGGTACATGTTTCCCCTTATCCAACTAAGCACCAGTATGCCTCTATGGGGTCTCCCAAGTGTAAGACATCTGGTTAGACTTATTTTCGCATGAATTTATATTGTAATAGACTATCACAAGAGTAGGGGATCCATGAAGAACCTCCATGTATCATGGTGTTTGGGAAAGGAAGAACTTGAGATCGGTGAAGCACCCAGAATAACATAGGTAGGAGATATGTCTGTGAAGGGGTATTGTCCTCGTGTTGTGTATCTTGGATTAGTACTTGGAGTACTTTCAACATTCTGTTTGTTTGGATGCACCCTAAATAGCACAACTAGGATATTTTCCCGAGAAGGGGTATCCTCCTCGTGTTGGATAGCTTGGATTAGATCTTTGAGTACTGTTAGAACTGTGTTTATTTGGATGGAGGGCATCCAAGAGGAACCATAAGGTATTTAATGATACTTATAAGAATTATATACATTTTCATTCCTATGAGGTAATGTGTTTATCTATCGATAAATAAAGTAAACAACAATACTTGAACCATTATAAATCCTAAAATTAAATAGTGTTGGACTTTTGATTTATAACTAAATAGTTTAATGTCTTAATGTGTAAATGTTACGAGTACTTATATATAAAAAAATTCCTCAAGGGAGAGGGTCAATGGTACAATTTTAAAGGTTACAGCTTGAAATTATGTGAAATAGATGATGCTAACTAGTGAATGAAAGAAATTTCTATCTCGAGTTGAGGAGTAGTTAAATCATCCAAGTACCAAAGGTAAAATACGTCCTTCAAAATATAAGTAAAACTGAGTTACTTATGAATTCTTTTGATGGTAATGATGTACTAAGGTAATGATGTACTAGGATAGTGTTAATTCTAGGGGGGGAAGTATGTAACATCCTTGAAGTTTGCAACCAAAAAAATATGAAGCATAGCAAAAGCTCGGAGTAGAGAGGTTGAAATGTGGAAGCTTGACTAATGCTAGTTGTCACCGTGGAAAAATAAGAAGTTTTCTATTTAGTTTTTAACATTTCCAGTGGATGAGAGGGGGAGGAGATCGAATGCTTGAATCGCAATGTATTGAATCACCTTCCTTTCCTCCATTTTGCCTCATATAGAGAGACCTTCCATTGTATATTTTAGGGTTGGTCGACTCATTAACATGGTCTCACAGCTGTCAACGTTATCGCATGATCCCCTATGCTCAAGGGGATGTGGTAAGTATCGAAATATTTCAAATAAGAATTGATCAATCCTTGTCTATGTTTGGTTGAATTATACAAATACATTTGGTAATACACATAGTTGAGGTATTGGTGGGCTTAATCTCAGTGGGGATCTTGCTGTATATGTTGTTGAATCTCTTGGTAAAGTTGGAGACAGAATCACCATTTTCTCTTTTCAGGTTGTTGAATTCTGTGATATAGTAGAGGTGGTCTCTCCTCTCTCCCCAATGCTTTAGGAAAACCTCATCTATGGCCTCTATGCCTGCCACTGACCCTGCAGGTAGTTCTTTAAACCACTTCCTAGCCTGGCCATCTAGGATTTGCACAAAAAATATGGTCCATACATCTTCATGTTCTATATTTATATTTTCAGCATAGCTATAAAAATCCTCTAGATGTTATTCAGTAGTGAAATCCCCTTCCTCGGTAAACTTAGGCATATACTTGAGGTAATCCCCTGTAGGCGTGGCTACGAGAGGATTTGGAAAAATTAGGGGTGCATACCTAGCTACGAAGATCCTTTCCATCTTGTTCAATTGAATGTTAGCCATATTAGAAATGGGTATGGATAGGGATGTGGAAGGAAACACAGATGAAAATATTTGCAAAGACGGAGGTGGTATACTTATCCCAGTGGAGTCACCAGGGATTATATCTTCACAAGAAACGGTGCTTGAATATACCCAAGCCCTAGAGTTTTCTGATGTATCTAACAGTTTCTAGGAATTAAGAGTTTTAGCAGAAATATTTTTTGAAATACCTGATGTAGAATTTTGTGCAGCACTGCTCGTCTGTCTTAGTAAAGCCCTAGTTCTCCTCAATATTTCTTCTGGATCTGAAATGGGTGTTTCTGGTGGCCCCTTTGGGTTTTCTCTGGTACTTGGTCTTATTAAAGGTACCTTATATCAATGGAGTCTCTAGATATATGATTACAACCGTAATAATCTCCAAGCGTTGTCTATCATCAAAGGATGGATCTATGTCATCTCCCAGGGAAGCTGAGATTCAATCTCCTCTCCCTAGCAACGACACCACTTTGTTATCACTCTAGGAAACTCCTCTGGGTTGTAGCTCGAGGATGCCTTGTAACTCACACCTTTTTTTAGGGTTTTCTGATATGGATCAAGATAGATAACCTATATAAACTCTCACTCTCAAGACAAGCATGAAGCTCGCTCAATTACAATGCTTTTAGTTACAAATTGTTCAGTAGTTTGACAAAAAGGTGCAGGGATGAAGAACTCACCAGGATGGCAGACTTACACACATAACACATGCATATAAATGGCTAAATCCTACTAAGGATGGTATTTATAAATCGAATATCACTAAATAACCAAGAGGACGATAGCTATCAACTTTTTAATAAATTTGAAAATGACCTAAATGCACATTCATGCAATAAACACAGTAAAGAAAGAAATTGCTGAACGAATCACAAGAAAATAACTTATATTTAGAATAAACTAGATGATATGCTTGATAATGGAACGGGATTATAAATCCCTAGAGTCGAACCTTTATTAATAAATTAATAATGGGCTTTATAGCCTTCTACAAAAATTACAGATCCTGAAAATCCGATCTGTTTACACCAAAATTAATTGAAAGTGATAATTTTTCCAGATTAGGGATTCAAACCCTTGCTAACTATTTGTTTATCTAATTTGAATATCTAGTTCACTGAGTGATCTTTTAATGACTAAAGTGGTCGCTGATCATCCCCACTACTAGTTCAGTATGAAATTGCCGCCAACAGCTAGTGTATCGGCGTTTAATTGAAGTGCTTTTTCTTGTTTAATCCACTGGATTTTCTGTCTTGTCGCCACAATCATCGATCGAGGATTTTTATTTTAGATAATCGGTGCTCCAAGTCTCAATGCTTCCTCTTTTTTGATGCTCTAAATTTTAGTGTTTCCATAGTTTTGGCACTCCAGGTCTTAATGTTTAATCCTCCATATTCTCTACCTTACCACCGCAGTCGTTGATCAGAAGTCCTGACTTCTAGCACATTGGCACCCTAGATGTGAGCGCTGCTACTATTTCAAAGGTGGAACAAACTAAATTTACCACTGCCAAAAGTTGATTGACAATGTTGGAATCAGATCTTTAGTCCTTTGTGACGTCGACACTATGGAGGAGCTTCGTTGTGAACTCACCGCTCCGTAGTCTGTATGTCTTCCGATCATCGATGATCTTCTATTGTCGCATCATCAAAATGATTCTTGTCATCGATCAAATATTTAGTCTTTTGTGTTGTCGACATTGCGGAGGAGCTTCGTTGTAAATTCCCCAATCCATTGTCCTTAGATATTTCAACTGCTGAAGTTTTCATCTGGTCGCAGAAGCCTCATTGTGTCTTTATTTTGCCGTGGCAGCTCTTTAGTAGACTAACTCACTGATGGTTAGTGTTTTCAAGTTTCGATTTCTGATACTTGAATTCAGTGGTGTTTAGTTCTTCATGTAGTCGACATTTCAGCACTTTTCATCCTTGCCCCACCTCTAGGTTGTCTTTAGTTCTTCCGATCGCCAAAGAGTTCATCTATTGTCGTGCTATCCGAATGATTCTTTTCATCAATTGAAGCTTTAGTCTTCTGTGTCGTTGACACTGTGGAGGAACTCAGTTGTAAACTTCACCGATCCATAGTCCTTCTATCTCCCACCATTGTGGCTCCTTATTAACCTATCTTGCGGATGGTTATTCGTTAGAACCTCTGATCACCGAAGTTTTCATCTAGTCGTAGAACCCATAGTAATTATGTATTTTTCTGTTTCGGCTCTTTACTGGACTATCTCACTGCTACGTTGTTTTTGTTTCTTTCGATATCCAAAATATTCATCTTACCGCGGAAGCTGTCATCTGTAAGTCTGTCAGTGGCTAATGAGATGTTCTCATCCTCGCCCAAGGCACCGAAACTAGAATTTAGTGAAGTTTTTATTAGCCATAGAATCTTTCAAACTGTTAGTGACATTCATATTCCTCATTGTGTGAATTAAATTCTTCATACAAAAATAAATTATCTTGGGAGATAACAAACCCTAGTGATAGCATTCAAATTGGTGTTCATTAAACACTAGTTGGTTTTCAATATGTACATGTCCATGTGTTTCTAGTTCCATCTCATAACTTGTAAAGAGCTCACTAAACTCCGGTTCCATCTCATAACTTGTCATCCCTAGTGATAGCATGCGAATTGGTGTTCATGAAATTCTAGTTGTTTTCCAATTTGTACATGTCCATACGTTTCTAGTTCTGTCTCATAACTTGTAAAGAGGTCACTAAACCCTATTTCCATCTCATAACTTGTCAACCCTAGTGCTAGCATGCAATCTGGTGTTCATGAAACCCTAGTTGGTTTTAATATGTACATGTACATGTGTTTCTAGTTCCATCTCATAACTTCTAAATAGGTCACTAAACCCTAGTTCCATCTCATAACTTATCAACCCTAGTGATAGCATGCAATTTGGTGTTCATGAAAACCTAGTTGGTTTCCAATTTGTACATGTCCATGTGTTTCTAGTTCCATCTTGTAACTTGTAAAGAGGTCACTAAACCCTAGTTCCATCTCATAACTTGTCAACCCTAGTGATAGCATGCAATTTGGTGTTCATGAAACCCTAGTTGGTTTCCAATATGTACATGTCCATGTGTTTCTATTTCCATCTCAAAACTTGTAAAGAGCTCACTAAACCGTAGTTCCATGTCATAACTTGTCAACCATAGTGATAGCATGGAATTTGGTGTTCATGAAACCCTAATTGGTTTTCAATATGTACATTTCCATGTGTTTCTAGTTCCATCTCATAACTTGTAAAGATGTCACTAAACCCTAGTTCCATATCATAACTTGTCAACCCTAGTGATAGCATGCAAGATGGTGTTCATGAAACCCTAGTTGGTTTCCAATGTGTACATGTACATGTGTTTCTAGTTCCATCTCATAAATTGTAAGAGGTACTGTCGATGGTTTTGCAGAGCTGACCCACCAATGCAAGAATTTCATTGAAGGAAACTGAGCAAAAAACTAGTTTACAAAATCAATGCATAATGAAGTCATTGATCCCTGAAAATAGGAGGGAGAGGGACACCTAAAGGTAATCGCATGCTAGGAGACCAACAGAGTCGATGGTTCTTCGATCCTACCTCTAGTTACCGAGTTATGTGTAGTTGAAAGTCACATGAAAATGTCGGTCAGAGCCATTTGGTGACTTCCGGTCTAGGAGCGAAAAACCAAATGAAGCAGATAAATTGCATGTCATTGGCTCCTGCAAGTGTGGATGGGAAGGGATGATATGGGAACCCTATGAACATAACCATGGTCGATGCTTTTCATGCATTGACCCCAAAATAAGATATTTGCAAGAGTTGACCCAACAATGTAATTAAATGTATATTAAACTAAAAACATCAAAAACTGTAAATTTCAACAACTCAAGAGCATGTTATTTTTCGATTTCTATTTGTTGGTGTCTAAAGACACCATTTTTGGCACCTCCAATGTGTCATAGATGGTGTTTGTATCCTAGGAACATGAAAGGATAGACATTAGTAACATCATAAGAAAAAAAAAGAACCCAGTGAAAATGTGCAAACATGATTTATAGATAACTCACTTGAGGTTGTACGATTGTGTTTATAGTGTCGAGTATCCTCTAAATAATATTATGTCTATGAATGTTAATGGTCAATCACAGGTTTATTACATCGGTAATAAAATAAGGGTAAATAATTGAAATTATGCTTCAACATTCACTTTAAAGGTTAAATACTGCACTTGACAATCACTCAAACAAGTAGGCCATATGGATCATCTCTGGTGCCGATGGTGTCCATCAATCTTTCGTGCTCTATATGAGGTAGCAAGTGTTGTACATGTGACCTATTTTTGTGACCAAGTGTGTGAAACTTGATGTTTCTACCAACTTTTAGGTTGGTGAAGTGGTATACAATAGCTCCTGGTTTATAATCCTGATATACATACCCACCCTTTCGTTTTTGTTGTGTTGCAAGTGTCAAGTACTCCCCTTTTATAACCATTGAGCCAGTTGGGAATTCAATATTTTTATCATTTGTAATAGGTTCGAGAATGGTTTGTTTCCCCTCTAAGCAATGTTCCTGCCAATAGTCAAGACCCCATTCATTATTTTTTGGGGCAACCACTCCATATATCTGACCTATGAAAGGAAATAAGTCGAGTTAAGATTACATTTTTTAAATAAGGTATTGCATTTCTAATATCTACATAAATTAAATTCTTCATCGGTTAAGTAAACAATACATAAATGCATTTTCTTATTTATGTACTACTCATGTACCTACTTGTATGAGATCCGATATGTGATCATAGTCTGTAGAAATATGTGTCTGGTCATATTCCAAATGGTCTATTTCATTAACCCCATTTAAATTGGTGCCAAGTGTCACTTGATCCCATGTATCAATGGTATTTGTATACTCACAATAGTCCCATTCATCGATGCTACAGATCTCCAAAACCAAGCCTTCAATCCTATCCAATTTGTAGGGCTGAGTTGTTTGATCTTCTAATTGAATGAAAATGTCGAGTTCCATGCACCGTGTTCACACGATGTGTTTTGGATCAGTCCACATTTGTCACCTCCCAAAATATTCTCTACACTATGTTTTTCCTTGTTGCTTGTTCTCCCGTGATAGATCCACACCATTTCACTATAGATGCAGTGTCTCGAAGGAGAGCACCTATAAACTTCATCTCTTCCCTTCGAAGGGAAGTTTTTATGCATGCACCAGCACCATATTGCTCTATTTTTTCATAACCAGTTTCAAAGTAGTTGCATACATGTGGAACCTTGTATTTTATGTGCAACAAACACATCCATTCAAATACACATGCATTCTTGAACTATCCAGCACAACCATCTGACCAAATGAAATGATGATAAAATGGTATATCCATAGCTACCACATGATCATAGAATAATTTAAAGCAATGTTGCACGTAATGGATGTCATGGGTCCGTTCGTCACTTATGTAGAAGTGACTTTCTTTCAGTATCACACGTTTCTCTTCATTGCTATCTATCCCATGTCGATACGTGATATGCCATTATGCTCACCTGCTCTGAGTGATAGTATTGACTTTGTATTTCATTTTTTGGTTGTAGGGTGTAATTTTACGCAAATTCAATCATTGATAGTATTGTTCTGAGAGGGAAGGTGTCCCGACATATTTTTAATTGCTCATCTTGCCACCATGCCATATCAACATGTTCAATGTACTATTGGATCTTTCCACGAAACTCTGAAATAAAATCACATACTTGCACCTGGTGTAAAAAAATAAACAATGTTATAAAACAACATAAAAATATGTGTGCGTGAATATTAATATGTCAATATTCAACAATTTACCTTTGAATTCACCAATTTAATCTTCCTGCTTTCTTTCCCATCATGTAGCTGATATGTCTCATACTGATAGTTCTGCTTCTCGACATTTGCATTCCTGAATGCTTGATCTTCACTTTCATGGATGCAATCAGACCATAATGATATCCCACCACAATTGTTGCAGGAACCTTCTACACATTGTTTTAAGTAATGTGTCTTCCCATCTTGCCTCAGACACATTATGCTATGGATGAAATATCTGGATGACATTGGCAGTACTGTACTTGAGCATTCCTACACATGGTTAGGAAGCAAAAAATGACGTATATGTGTAAATGTATGGTAATATAAGTCAAACTCTATATGGTATCTACAACAACAAGTGTTCTGGATGGTATTGATTCTAACATACCAAGGCTTGCATTTTTCAAAATATCTTTGCTCGAGCCTTAGCTCTACGTGGGAAACTTTGAACATCTCAAATAGTTGAGTTTGTGTCATGTTAAGATAATGTTTAACATGAGGTTCATTGTTTCTAGAACCCCTACAATGTTTTAATACATCCTTGATGTTAGAAGAAGGCCTAGTGTTATTGTGCCAAAACATGTGCACTAGGCCCTTCACTGCTGCAACTCACTTCATGACTTTGCAACAAAACCTACTGCTAAATGCCCATAATGTTTCCATTTGTGCCTCTACATCAAGCTTGTCTCTTCTTACTGAATATTTTTTAAGTGTCTTCGGGATGCAAAGGCACAATTTGTGATGTGCATTTAAGTAAATGATGTTGTCTTGTGGATCTACATACAATTGATTTAGCCAATACATGACAAGCGACATTACAATCCTATGAACGAGTTTTTTTACCAATTGATGTGAATTTTTGAAAACCCAATTTCACGGAAACTAATTTTATAATCATTTACACACATTTTTTCTGCATAAATGTTATATATTATGAAAGTTGATTCAATTACTTATCTTTTGTCTTTTTACTTCATCTTCAAATACATTAGGGATGATTTCCTTATTGACAATGAACTAATGCAAGTAAAAAAAAATCATTTGAAATAAAAGTGCATTCTTGTACCACCCAAACAAACAACATTCGTAGAAAATTACAATTGCGTAGCAGCAAATTCAGATCATGGTGTCCTTACATTGATTAAGAAAAAAATTCCAATAATAAACACAAAAATATGTGGCGAAGGCAAGGGAGTGTCGCTCCTTACCTTAGCAGCACTAAAGACTTCACGTAGAGCTCAAAAAACCACTTACAACCAATGTACAGCCTTTCTCAGCAATGTATAGCTTTACTGACAGAGCTCAAAATAACAACCTAGCACCTACAGGATTGTTGCAGCTTGGCTTCTATTGCTAACAATACCTAGCAGAAGGTGTTGCAGCTAGTTGTTACAGCTGGCAACACTTTATACACTTAATTTCAACTAGTTGCAGCTACTAACGTCACTCATAGCTCACGCACAGCTATGTTGTAACTCACTATTTTTCATTGATTTGATGACCCCTACATCCAAAAACTTATCACACACATTCTAGTGAATAAGTAAAAAATATTCACACTAAAACACAAGCTGCTACATCAACCTGACATAAAAAAAAAAAAGTAAAACTCAGTTTTTTCAAAAATAGAGTAAAACATAGAATTACATAGGAAAATATTAGAGTTTTAACTCTGTTTCTATTACTCTATGTTGTTCATATCCAACATCCCTAATATGGTTTACAATGTAAGTATTTATAGGATTTTAAATAAGTCGGACATTAAGTGCAAGATGGCCCTCCATTTATACAAAAATGGGATTCTCTGTAAATAATTTACTGTTTGTTATAGTCTCACAGAGTTTGAAAAAATGTTCTTCCCCTTCAAAAAATATATCCACTCAACCAACATATAAAATCTATTTTTTATGATTTAATAATTGGTTGTTTTACCAGGCGTTGAGGCGGTGTGGTGGTGCTGTGGCTCTTCAATATCGCAGCGGCCACAAGCTGAACGGTGATGGCTCTTCAAAGCTCTAGCAGCAGATGTTGCTGCTTCAAAATCTGTTGCATCTTGGCGGTGGAGTAATTACATAATTTCAACATTCTCCCCCTTAATTACTACACTTCAAAAAACAAAATTTTGTAACACTTGATTTGTGTTACAACTTACAAACCCCAATGTTTTTCCTATGAAGTTCAAACAAATCTTTTCCCAACGGTTTTGTAAACAAGTCTGCAAATTGATTTCTTGATGTGCAAAATTCAACATTGATTTCATTGTTGTTTATGAGTTCATGAATAAAATGATACCGTGTATCAATATGTGTACTTATTTTGTGAAAGACGTGATTTCTTGATAATGCAATAGCTAAGTTATTATAACAAAAGATTGGAGTTGGTTCATTTTGTTCCTACTGTAACTCAGAATGAGTTCTTCTCATCCAATTTGTTTAACATGCAGCCGCTATTGTAGCAACATACTCTGCCTCAGCATATGATAGTGTCAGAATGGGTTGCTTCTTCAATGCCCATGCTACTGATCCCGATCCAAAACTGAACACATATCCAGATGTGCTCAGTATATCATCAATAGAACCTGCAAAATCACTGTCAGTGTATCCAATCAACTTAAAATTTGAATTAGATGTATACTGGGTACCAAAATTTGTTATTCCAACAATATATCTTAGGATTCTCTTTCTAGCTTGCCAGTGGGTAGTCTTTGGTGTTTCCATAAACCTTGAAATTAAACTTACTGCAAACATTATATTAGGTCTTGTTGCAATTAAGTACATGATACTTCCAACCAATCTCTTATACATCGTTGGATCAACCTTTGACCCATCATCTTCCTTATTAAGTTTTGTTCCAGTTTCTATTGGAGTCACAGGCTTACAATTCAGTATTCTAAATCTTTTCAACACATCTTTTGCATATTTAGACTGACATATAAAAATACCATCTTCAAATTGAGTTACTTCAATATCGAGGAAATATTTTACCATTCTTAAATCAGTCATCTCAAATTTTGTTTTCATAACTTTCTTGACCTCATCTACAGAAATATCTCCAGTGAATATAAAATCATCCTCATATAGACAAACAATCAGTATTTTACCTTCTTGGTTTACCTTTGTATACAATGTTGGTTCACTTGGACTTCTGTTGAATCCTTCACCATTCAAATATTCATCAATTCTGTTGTACCGAACTCTGGGTGCTTGCTTCAATCCATACAATGCTTTCTTCAATCTATAGACTTTGTGTTCTTGTCCATCAAACTCATATCCTATAGGTTGTCTCACATAAACCTCTTCTTTTAAAGATCCATTCAAAAATGCAGACATTGCATCCATTTTATGTACATACCATTTATTATGAGTAGCAATATTTAATACCATTCTTACCTTATCAAGTCTCTCTACATGTGCAAATGTCTCATTATAATGAATTCCAGGTTGTTGACTAAACCACAGAGCAACAAGTCTTGCTTTATATTTTTCCACATCACCATCAACATTTAACTTAGTTTTATAAATCAATTTAAGACCAATACAATTTTTATCATGAGGCAAATCTACAAGAGTCCAAGTATTATTTCTTTCTATGGCATCAATTTCTTCATCCATTGCTTTTATCCAAACATTATTTTTAATGACTTCATCAAATTCTACAGGATCACATGCTATAAGTGCAAAAATTGAAACATGATCAACTTGATCATCTTGTTCATGCAGTTCTCTTAAACTTCTAGTCTTCTAACCTCTAACTTTGTTTCTTAATGATGCCAGTGTGGTATTTGATTCATTAGTTACCTTTGATCATGTTCCTTTTCGTCCACCAACACTTGATGGTTCACCATGTTCATGAGCTCTAGGTGTTTTGGTAGGTGTCCTTGTTGTTTATGTATGTGGAGTCAACTATCCTCCATATGTTCCCTGTTCATCTTCTTCATCTTTTATGTTAGGTTTTAGAGCTTCCTCACCAACTAATTTGTCAATGATCCCATCCCATGCTTCTTCTTCTTTAAAAACCACATATCTATTGATTACATACTTCTTAGTGATGGGATCACAAAGTCTATATGTTTTAGATTCTTCACTATATCCAACAAAAATACATTTCTGACTTCTATCATCTAAATTTCTCCTCAACTCTTCAGGTACATGTGCATATGCTACACAACCAAAAATTCTTAAATGAGAAATGATGCTACACTTACCGCTCCAAGCTTGCTAAGGAACTCGATCATTCATGGTTTTTGTTGGGCTTATGTTCATAATGTATAGTAAACAAGTAACAACGTCTCCCCAATATTTATTTGAAATATGTTTCTCCTTCATCATAGTTCGAGCCATGTTCATAATGGTTCGATTCTTCCTTTCTGCTACATTGTTTTGTTGTGGAGTGTATCATGCAGTAAACTTCCTTTTAATTCCATTATACTTACAAAAATCCATAAATTCATTTGACATATATAGACCTCCTGCATCTGATCTCAAGACTTTAATAAATTGGTTACTCTTTTTTTTTAGCCAAATATTTAAAACTTTTAAACACATCAAATGCTTGAGATTTATGTTTCAACAAATACACTCAAGTTATTCAACTATAATCGTCAATAAAAGACATTAAATAAACATTACCAGTCAAAGAATGTGTTTGCATCGGTCCACACAAATTTGTGTGTACCAGCTCCAATGGTTCCTTTGCTCTGTTTGAGACTCTAGAAATAAATTTCTCTCTATGATGCTTTCCCAATATGCAACTTTCACATGAGCATGTTGGATGCTCAATACTTGGCAATAATTTTACCATCTGCTTCTTTTGTAGCAATTCTAAACCACCAAAATGTAAATGGCCATATCTCAAATGCCATAACCATGATTGATCTAAAATATTAGTTTTATAAGCATTCAAAGAGTTATTCAAATCATTTCTCATAGTCAGCAGAAACATTCTATTCTTTGTCATCCCTACTCTAGAAATCAACTGTTTACTTGCATATTTATCATAAATCATGCATACCGTTTTCTTAAATAATACTTTGTACTCTTTCTACAACAATTTCCCAACACTCAGTAAATTACACATTAAACCAGGAACATAATAAACATAATGTATTGTTCTTCTTTTACCATCTTTTGCATATACAACAATCACACCTTTACCATTAACTTTTACCTTACAATCATTACCCAACTTTACTTCAGACTATATGCTGGTGTCTAGACTTGAAAATAATTCCTTATTTCCAGTCATGTGGTTGCTGCATGCACTGCCCAAAAACCATATATCTTTTGAACTTTCCTGGGTGACATTACAAGTCAAAAACATAGGTTTTTCTTCATTTTCAATCTCCTCTATCATGTGTGTAGAAAATTTACTAGCATCTACTTGTTTCTTCCAACACTTGTTAGCAAAATGCACAAATTTCCTACAATAAAAACATTGAACTATAGATTTATCATATCTCTGATTTCCTGACTATCCTACCCTACTGCTACTCTCCCTTACGCTAGGAGTACTCTCCTATAACTTCTTTTCATTTTCAGTATCATTTCTCCTGTCACTATGACCAGCACTTCATCCTCCTCTTCCTCTGTTACTAGATATTCCTCTACCTCTACCTCTAGTAACATTTAACTGATATTTAAAAGAATTTTCTAAAGGAGTGTCATCATACCTATTCATTCTTGTTTCATGAGCAAGCAATGAACCAGTCAGTTAATCAATGGGCATCTGACTAATATTTTTAAACTCTTCAATAGGAACAACCACTGCTTCAAACTTCTTTGGAAAACATCTCAGCAAATTTTTCAATCACACACTCATTTGGAAGATCTTCACCATACTGTCATAGCTGGTTTACAACACTCATGACTTGTGTCATGAAATTATCGACAGTCTCGCTGTCTTTTATCTTCAGATTCTCAAACTCTCTTGTTAAATTCTACAACTTAACATTATTCACCTTGGTCACACCTTGATAGCATGTTTCAAGCCTTGTCTCAAGCTTTCTTTGATGACTCATCACTTGATATCTTCAAAAAAATAGAGTCATGTAGGCCTTACTAAATAAGACCAAGAGACTTATTATCCTTATTCTCGTTTTCCTTCAACAGAACATGTTCAGCATTTGTCAAAGACAACTCAGCCGCTTAATTAGCTGGTTCAGGATAGCCAGTCGTAACAAAATCCCAAATATCTTTAGCCCGCAGGATAGTTTTCATCTTAATAAATGAGGTGTCATAATTCCTATCAGACAACACTGGAATTTGTGGCCCTACTACACTACTGTTAGTATCCATTTCAATTAATTTCAAAAACAAATGAGCAATAAAACTCAACCAGGCCCTTAAACAAGAGATGAAACTTAACCATGCTCTGATACCACCGTGGGGAAGGCATGGGAGTGTCGCTCCTTTCCTGAGCAACACTAAAGACTTCACGTACAGCTCAAAAAACCACCTACAGTCAATCTACAACCTTTCTTAGCAATGTACAACTTTACTGACAGAGTGTCAAAACCCCAAAAATTTCAAAAAAAATTTAAACTTTTAAAAATAGCATAATTATATGTTAATACAATCGTTAAATACTAATTAGTAAATGCTATTAAATTTTGTGACTGTATGATCTTTATTTTGTTTTGAATACTAGATGAGTTTCTCTTCAGTTTTCTAAATGTTCTCTGTTTGCAACAGTAAAGGGATTTGCTACGATAAACTGGGCTTACTTAGCTGCAAAGCTAACGCACACAGTTTTCCTTTCTCTTTCAGATCTTCAGGTAAAGTTTTGGGATTGCTGCTAACAGATCATTTTAAAGTAACAAAATCATATGCTGTTACCAAGTTCATTCAGTAATGAACTATATAAATATATCGCATGTTGGCCAGACTTATTCAGCTTCTTACAGGTATATCTTTTCTTATTTAACTTTTGATAAGATGGAAATTCGATGAGAAAAGGTTTATAGATACTAGAAAAATATCGATCACTATTTCCAGTTACAATCATGAATTTTCCAGTTGAATAACATTCCGAATAAAAAATAGCAGTTTTACATAAATTTCTTTTCCAACCATTGCCTATAATTTCTTGAATTACTAGCACTAGGTAAAAACTACCAAAGTATTGTTCATTAGAGAATTTATTGGCTAAAAAGAGGCTCTTATAAGTTTTTAATGTCGCCTTTAGAATGGATAATGTCACCATCTCTNACTACCAAAGTATTGTTCATTAGAGAATTTATTGGCTAAAAAGAGGCTCTTATAAGTTTTTAATGTCGCCTTTAGAATGGATAATGTCACCAGCTCTATTCATGTAAGTAAACAGAGTTCCTTGAATTAATTAAGGACATAGACTTTTATAATAACGTAGATCATGATAATTGATCTACTTTCCATGTTGTTCATGGTCACTCTTGAGAAAATAACTCATAATAAAAATACTT
>LPNX010574498.1:676065-752777 GCA_001517045.1 Pseudotsuga menziesii | reverse complement strand
TTAAATACTATCGTTGAATGTTAACACCTCGAGCTAGGGTTAACATAGATAGGATATAGTTTAATATATATTGCAATGTAATGTTTGTTTTTATGATTGGAAACTAACATTATAATGTTTGATATATCCCAGGTGTTGGTCGACGTGGTGATCATATGGAACCTTCCCACCATAATTTCGTTGGCCATTGCAATGATATGGAACATTATAAACCGACCCACTCATTGGCAATAATTTATGTGCTATCGTGGCTGCCTCCTCGCCATGCATTGGGCGATTATAAGTTGACTTTCACCCATTTTCATCTCAGTCCTCCTTTCGCCTGCGGGCTTTGAGCTCTGTCGAACCCTAGTGGTTCATTCTGGTTGATTTTTGTCCTGAGACGGTCTGGTTTTTAGCTCTTCTTTGTGGTGCCCCTTCGTGGTGCTCTGTTGTGTTGCTCCTTCGTGGTGCTGTTTTGTGTGCTCCTTCGTGGTGCTCTGTTCTGTCGATCCTTCGTAGTGCTCTGTCGAGCTGCTCCTTCATGGTGGTTGTACAGAGGTTCACGGCTTGAAAGTTTACAACATTGCAGTCGCTGGTAGTTATTAGTCGTATCTCCTTTGGGAAAGAAAGTTTGGGTTCCAGTCAGTCCATTTTTACCGGTGAAGAAAGGGTTTCAATACCCTGGTTCCTGGCTGTTCGTTGCTCGACCCTTCGCAGGTAGAAGTTTGTAAAAACACCATTCTTATCAGCAAAGATTAGTTTAATTTTAAATTGGTTAGGGTTTTTCTAACAATGACTGCCCTTCGTTGGAAGGTTGCCCTTCAAAGATTGACTGCCGTTCGATGGCCGGCTTGCACTTCTCGCCACAGATGAGATCAATAAGAGTTACGGCTCCAGGCTTCACGGTAAGCCTGGTTATCACAGCACATCTCTTTGCTGGTTGTATTGACAGGGTGCACTTAAGCGGTTTCTTGGGTTCTCTGCTATTGTACTAGCTGTATATTACTCCATCGTTTCACTAGGGTATATCCCTGTGATAAAAAGTTATGCGGCTCCTAGGCCGAAGCTGTATTTAAATAGTTTGTGTGTAAATAAGAGAGGCGATGGTTGATAGGTTTAAAATTTTGTTTCGGGTTAAACCTTAACTCTTTAAGAGTTTTTCCGGCTACGGCCGTGGATGTAAACTGGTTTATTTACTATAGGTTTTGTTTTGAAACATAGTTTACAGGCTTAAAGCCTTTGCATTATTAAAATGTGAATAGTGTTTTACAGGCTATGAGCCTTGCTTTTACAGTATTTTATGTTTGTCTTTATAGGCCATTGGCCTTGCATTTGCAGTTATGGGTTATTAAAATGGTTCAAGTAATTATTTCTCATGTATTTATTCGAGCTGAGTAATGTTTTACTCTCAGTGCTAAATATGATGTGAGCAACTGGTTTTTCTTTCTTATAGATACTTCTGCTGTAATGAATAGTTAAAATAAGGAAAAT
Source organism: Pseudotsuga menziesii (assembly GCA_001517045.1). Lineage (NCBI taxonomy): Eukaryota > Viridiplantae > Streptophyta > Pinopsida > Pinales > Pinaceae > Pseudotsuga > Pseudotsuga menziesii. Next base: position 751,304 of record LPNX010574498.1, on the reverse strand, counting down.
ACTTACTGGGTTTCATTTTAATAGGCCAGCTGTAAATGTTTTAATTGTTTTTATTTTAATATACTGTTATTTGGTTTTTAAAAAGCTTAAGCTCCATGATGGAGCACTCTGTACTTTGCATTTTTAATTCTGATTTATATATATACATATATATTTATATATCCTGATTTTTTTGATTATTTAAATTTTGATTTAGAACCTATAATATATAAGTAATGTATAGGTTTTTAATATTGTCTTTTAATGAATAAAACAAATGCAGAGTTTTATTGTCTAGATTTATGATTTCCTTACTATTAGTTGCAAGGTTTAAATGTTTAGGGTTCTAAATCCTAAATCTACGGTTATGAATTATTGTTGTATTTTATAATAATTATTATTATTAAAACATTCTGTTATGGTATTATTTTATTTATACTAGGTCCTTTAGTAACATTATTTATTTAAAACCCATTTTAAACTAGAACATAAATAATATATTATTTCTATTCTGTATGTTAATATAATAGATATCTATTTATATGTAATTATTTATATAATTATTACATATATAACAATATGTTATATTGTAATTTTTAGAAACACAGTTACTTGGAAAACAATACTATTTCATGATGTAAATAGGAGTATTGTTTAATGTGTTATATTATTACTGATTTTTGAATTTTAAAGTCTCTTTTAGTACTTATATAATATTTAAGTAAACTCTTTATAATATCCATATAAGCATTTAGACATAAATTAATATCTATTTTTAAAGATAACAGTTTATGAAGTATGTTTTTATTTGATCTGATAACATTACTGGTGTACAGAATTCTGGTACTTTTTACTACAATACAGATTACTACACCATACTTTAATTTTATTAGTTTAACTGATAATACCTAAATCCTTAATCTGAAATGTATTTACTTTAAACAGAAGAGAATGAGTATAACTCATAATACAAGCATGCTTAATCTATCTTTTTCATGTACAGTTAAAAATTTCCAGAGAAACAGAGTTACAGTTTTTGATTTAAATAAAAGCTGTAGAAGGATAGCTAAATCAAAGAAAATACACAGTAACAATTGTAATCAATGTAAATAAATTAGGGAACTCAGTTTAGAAGAATACTTCTTCTAAGCTTTGAGATACCGTGCTAGAGTACTACCTGATGATATCAGGTGTGGAAAAACACGGTAATACTAACAAGTTCTTCCACTAACATTTCAAAGTACTAAAAAATTCTTTTCAGATATTTAAACAATTATAATATTTATCTATTTATACACAGAAATACATAAATATATGAATTAAAAACCCGTTAAATGCTGTGGACAACAACAGCAATGGGAGGCCATTCCTCCCTACCAAATTCCTGGAGAGCGCTCAAACAGCGACTTCTCAGGACCCCCGAGCTTGCTCTGGTCTCCCTGGATTGGAACTAGGTGCAGCAAAACTGATACAGTCTTCCAACTCTGTATTAACTCAGAATTCTGAGACAGTTCCCTCAGCTCAACTAGCTGTAATCAGCATCAAGTTTCTGCAACATTCACTCAAAATCACTTCCTTACTATCTTCCCTTTTCCTCAAATGAAATTCCTGAATCACATTCAGCTGAATGAAATTTTTCCTGGAATAAAAACTGAGCAGCTTGAGCTCTCTTCATTGAGTACTTTTAAAGATTGCCTAGGTCTTAATTGGGATAACTGTCATTTAATGAGCCACCTGCTCACATTCCACTTTCTTGGGGAATCATGACCCCAAATATAGGGAAGTTTCCACCTGCAACTTAGGAAGTGCTTGAGGATGCTGCCACTTGTCCTTTGCCTCTCCACCTAGTTCCAACAACCAGTTTGACCAGTAACCTCTTTTAACATCTCTCCCATGCTGTTGTCTCCATTATTTAATTATTATTAATTAAATATTCTCAATTACACTCCATAACTATTGACTCTGCTGAGTCATCAATCCCTACTTAGGATTAAGTTTAACATAATGTCTCAGAAAATAAAATAAAACAATTACATAATTTTACAAAATTGGGGTATGTGACATAGAGCTCAAAATAACAACCCAGCAGCTACAGGACTGTTGCAACTCGGTTGGTACTGCTAAGAGTACCCAACATAAGGTGTTGCAGCAGGCTGTTACAGCCAGCAACACTTTATGCACTTAATTTCAACTAGCTGCAACTGCTAACGTCACTTACACCTCATGCACATCTCTGTTGCAGCTCACTATTTTTCACTTATTTGATGACCCATGCATCCAAAAACTTATCACATAGATTCTAGTGAATAAATAAACAATAATCTCAGTAAAACATGACTTGCTACAGCAACCTGACATAAAAAAAAGTAAAACTCAGTTTTTTAAAAAACAGAGTAAAACACAGAATTACACAGGAAAATGAGTTTCATATCTGTTTCTATTATGGTCTGTTGTTCATATTCAACGTCGCTAATATGGTTTAGAATGCAGTTATTTATAGGATGCTAACTAAGACATCCATAAAGTGCAAGCCGGCCCTTCATTTATACAAAAATGGGATTCTCTGTAAATAACTTACTATCTGTTACAGTCTGACAGTTTGAAAAAATGTGCTGCCTCTTCAGAAAATACATCCGCTTAGCTGGCATATAAAAATGGTTTTTTTTATGATTTAATAATTTGTTGTTTTGTGTGGTGGTGCTGTGACTCTTCAAAGTTGTTGTGGCCACAAGCTGAACGGTGATGGATTTTCAAAGTTCTGGCAGCTGATGTTGTTGCTTCAAAATATGTTGGAGCCTAGCGACGGAGTAATTACATAATTCCAACATTCTCCCCCTTAATTACTACACTTCAAAAAAAAAATTGTAACACTTGATTTCTGTTACAGCTTACAAACCGCAATGTTTTACCTATGAAGTTCAAACAAATCTTTTCCCAATGGTTTTGTAAACAAGTCTGCAAACTGATTTCTTGATGTGCAAAATTCCCCATTGATTTCATTGTTGTTTATTAGTCCACAAATAAAATGATACCGTGTATCAAGATATTTACTTCTTTTGTGAAAGACATGATTTCTTAATAGTGCTATAGTTGAGTTATTATCACAAAAACATTGGATTTGGTTCATTTTGTTCATGTTGTAACTCAAAAAACGTTCTTCTCATCCAAATTGTTTGACATCCAGCTGTTGTTGCAGCAACATACTTTGCCTCAACAGAGGATAGTGTCGCAATGGGATGCTTCTTCGATGCCCATGCTACTGATCCCGATCCAAAACTGAACACATACCTATATGTGCTCTTTCTATCATCAATAGAACCTGCAAAATCATTGTCATTGTATCTAATCAACTTAAAATTTGAATTAGATATATACTGGATACAAAAATTTGTTGTTCCGGCAATAGATCTTAGGATTCTCTTTCCATCTTACTAGTGGGTACTCTTTGGTGTTTCCATAAACCTTGAAATTAAACTTATTGCAAACATTATATCAGGTCTTGTTATAGTTAACTACATGATACTTCCAACTAGTCTCTTATACATCATTGGATCAACCTTTGACCCATCATCTTCCTTACTAACTTTTGTGTAAATTGCTATTCTAGTTATAGTTGGCTTACAATTTAGCATTCTAAATCTTTTCAACACATCTTTTGCATATTTAGACTAACATATAAAAATACCATCTTCATATTGAGTTACTTCAATACCAAGGAAATATTTCATCATTCCTAAATCAGTCATCTCAAATTCGGTTTTCATAGCTTTCTTAAGCTCATCTACAGAAAGATCCCTAGTGAATATCAAATCATCCACGTATAAACAAACAATCCATATTTTACCTTCTTGGTTTACCTTTGTATACAAGGTTGGTTCTTTGGACTTCTGCTGAATCCTTCACCATTCAAATATTCATCAATTCTGTTGTACCAAACTCTGGGTGCCTGCTTCAATCCATACAACGATTTATTCGATCTCTAGATTTTGTGTTCATGTCCATCAACTTCATATTCCGGAATTTGTCTCACATAAACCTCTTCTTCTAAAGATCCATTCAAAAATGCAGACATTACATCCATTTGATGTACATACCATTTATTATGAGCAGCAATAGCGAATACCATTCTTACCATATCAAGTCTCACTAAAGGTGCAAATATCTCATTATACTCAATTCCAAGTTGTTGACTAAACCCTTGAGCAACAAGTCTTGCTTTATATTTTTCAACATCACCATCACCATTTAACTGAGTTTTATAAATCCATTTGACATGAATACAAATTTTATCATCAGGCAAATCTACAAGATTCCAAGTATTATTTATTTCTATGCCATCAATTTATTCATCCATTGCTTTTATCCACACATCATTTTTAACTGCTTAATCAAAATCTCTAGGATCACATGCTATAAATACAAAATTTGAAACTTGATCTACTTCATCGTTCTGTTCATACAGTTCTCTTAAACTTCTAGTATTCTATCCTCTAACTATGTTTCTTAATGATGCCAGTGTGAGATTTGAATCATTACTTACCTCTGATTTTGTTCCTTGTCGTCCACCAACACTTGATTGTTCACCATGTTCATGAGCTCTAGGAGTTCTGGAAGGTGTCCTTGCTCTGGGTGTATGTATAGTCAACTGTCCTCCATGTGTGCCCTATTCATCTTCTTCATCTTCTTCATGAGGTGTTACATCTTCCTAACCAACTAATTTATCAATGCTTCCATCCCATGCTTCTTCTTCTTTAAACACTACATCTCTGTTGATTACATACTTCTTGGTGACGGTATTATAAAGTCTATATGCTTTAGATTCTTCACTATATCAAACAAAAATACATTTCTAACTTCTATCATCTAACTTTCTCCTTAACTCTTCAAGTACATGTGCATAAGCTACACAACCAAAAATTCTTAAATGAGATATGTTGCTACACTTACGGCTCCAAGATTGTTGAGGAACTGAATCCTTCACACTTTGTGTTGGGATTCTATTCAGAATGTATACTGAAAATGTAACAATGTCTCCCCAATATTTATTTGAAATATGTTTCTCCTTCATCATAGTTCGAGCCATGTTCATAATGGTTCGATTCTTCCTTTCTTCTACACCGTTTTGTTGTGGAGTGTAGCATGTAGTAAACTTCCTTTTAGTTTCATGATATTTACAAAAATCATTGAATTTATTTGACATATACTCACCTCCTGCATCTGATCTCAAGACATTAATAAATTTGTTACTCTCTTTTTCAGCCATAGCTTTAAAACTTTTAAACACATCAAATGCTTGAGATTTATGTTTCAACAAATACACTCAAGTTTTTCAATTGTAATCATCAATAAAAGACATAAAAAAAATATTACCAGTCAAAGAAGGTGTTTGCATCAGTCCACACAAATATGTGTGTACCATCTCCAATGGTTCCTTTGCTCTGTTTGAGACTCCAGAAATAAATTTCTCTCTATGATGCTTTCCCAATATGCAACTTTCACATGATCTTGTCGGCTGCTCAATACTTGGAAATCCTTTTACCACCTGCTTCTTCTGTAGCAATTATAAACCACAAAAATGTAAATGGTCATATCTCAAATGCCATAACCATGATTGATCTAAACTCTCAGTTTTATAAGATTTCAAAGAGTTAGTCGAATTATTTCTCATAGTCAGCAGAGACATTCTATTCTTTGTCATCTCTACTCTAGAAATCAACTGTTTACTTGGATATTTATCCTAAATCATGCATACCTTTTTCTTAAAGAATACTCTGTACTCTTTCTCTAGCAATTGTCAAACACTCAATAAATTACACATTAACCCAATAAGATAATAAATATCATGTATTGTTCTTCTTTTACCATCTTTTGCATACACAACAATCACACCTTTACCATTAACTTTTACCTTACAGTCATTACCCAACTTTAGTTCAGACTATATGCTGGTGTCTAGACTTGAAAATAATTCCTTATTTCCAGTCATGTGGTTGCTGAATGCACTATCCAAAAACCATATATCTTTTGAGGTTTCTTGGGTGACATTACAAGTAAAAAACATAGGTTTCTCTTCATTTTCAATATCCTCTGTCATGTGTGTAGACAACTTACTAGCATCTGCTTGTTTCTTCCAACACTTGTTAGCAAAATGCACAAATTTCTTACAGTAAAAACATTGAACTTTAGATAGATTTATCATATCTATGATTTCATGACTGTCCTGCTCTGCTGCTACTCCCCCTTATGCTAGGAGTACTCTCCTGTAACTTCTCTTCATTTTGAGTATCATTTATGTTGTCACTATGACCAGCACTTCGTCCTCCTCTTACTCTGTTACTAGATCTTCCTTGACCTCTACCTCTAGTAACATTTAACTGAGATTTAAAAGCATTTTATAAAGGAGTGTCATCATCCATGTTTGTTCTTGATTCATGAGCAAGCAATGAACCAGTCAATTCATCAATGTGCATCTGACTGAGATTTTTAAACTCTTCAATTGGAACGACCACTACTTCAAAATTCTTCAGCAAACATCTCAACAATTTTTCAATCACACGCTGATTTGGAATAACTTCACCATACTGTCGTAGCTGGTTTACAACACTAATGACTTGTGTCATGAAATTATCAATAGTCTCATTGTCTTTCATCTTCACATTCTCAAAGTATCTTGTTAAATTATGCAACTTAACATTATTCACCTTGGTCGCACATTGATAGCACATTTCAAGCCTTGTCCCAAGCTTTCTTTGATGACTCGCACTTGATATCTTCAAAAAAATAGAGTCACTTAGGCCTTGCTGAATAAGACCAAGAGCCTTATTATCCTTCTTCCGGTTTTCCTCCAAAAGAACACGCTGAACATTTGTCAGAGCCAACTCAGCCACTTGATCAGCTGGATTAGGATAGACAGTCGTAACAAACTCCCAAAGATCTTGAGCACAGAGGATAGTTCTCATCTTAATAAACTAGGTGTCATAATTCCTTTTACACAACACTGGAATTTGTGGTTGTACTACACTGTTGTTAGTAGCCATTTCAATTAATTTAAAAAACAAATGAGCAATAAACTCAACCAGGCTATTTAACAAGAGATGAAACTTAACCACGGTCTGATACCACTGTGGAGAAGGTAGGGGAGTGCCGCTCCTTTCCTTAGCAACACTAAAGACTTCACGTACAACTCAAAAAACCACTTAGATTCAATGTACAACCTTTCTCAGCGATGTACAGCTTTGCTGACAGAGCTCAAAATAATAACCCAGCACCTACAGGACTGTTGCTGCTTAGCTGCTACTGCTAATAGTACCTAGTAGAAGGTGTTGTAGCTGGTTGTTACAGCCGGCAACACTTTATACACTTAATTTGAACTAGATGCAACTACTGACGTCACTTACAGCTCACACACAACTCTATTGCAGCTCACTATTTTTCACTAATTTGATGACCCCTGCATCCAAAAACTTATTACACACATTCTAGTTAATAAATAAACAATATTCACACTAAAACACAAGCTGCTACAAGAACCTGAAATAAAAAATAAAATAAAAAAACTCAGTTTTTTCAAAAACAGAGTAAAACACAGAATTACACAGGAAAATATCAGAGTTTCAACTCTATTTCTATTACACTTTGTTGTTCATATTCAACGTCCATAATGTGGTTTACAATGCAATTATTTATAGGACTTTAACTAAGTCATCCATTAAGTGCAAGCTAGCCGTTCGTTTATACAAAAACGAGATTCTTTATAAATAATTTAATGCCTGTTACAGTCTAACAGAGTTTGAAAAAATGTGCTACCTCTTCAGAAAATAGATCTGCTCTGCTGACATATATATATATTTTTTTTTATGATTTAATAATTTGTTGTTTTGTTAGGCATTGAGGTGGTGTGACGGTGATGTGACTCTTCAGTGTTGGGATGGCCACGATGGCTCTTCAAAATTTCGGCAGGTGATGTTGCCACTTCAAAATCTGTTGCATCCTCGAGGTGGAGTAATTACATAATTCCAACAAACTAGATATAGAGTATATTCTCTAGAGGTGATTGTCATTGATCTAGGGCTTGACAACTAGTCTATGAAACTCATTAATATTTACAATAAACCACAGAGAATCCTCAACACACTTCTTCACATTCTTCTTCACATTGTTGATTGCATTTTGAATCAAACCAAATCCAACAGAAAAGTCTTGTTGGCTAGCGAATTCCACGTTGACATGTTGAAAGAAACAACATCAAAAACGAGATTGCAATTCTATATGCAAACAAAAGGTTTTCAATTGAAAACAACAAAGGCATCAAAAAAAAGGTTTTCAATTGAAAACAACAAAAGAAACAATCAATGTCAATTAGATGTTGGATTACTTTTGGACAAACTTGGAGAGCAATAATAGTGTTTTAAATATTCTTGATGCTTATTGGATTGACCATTGCATCACTTCTAGAGATATATTTTCATACCAAATGCACCTTCATTTCCTACCACCATTGGCATTTGCTATGTCAAAGTAAAAGAAACATCGGCTCTTGGTTTTAAATGCATCTTTCACATTGCAAAGGAATTTTTTATTGCAATTGAACATATTCAAATATCAGGACAGTATTTTGTATCCCATACTATTTTTGTAATTTTTATAAGAAAATTTTATTCATAGGCAATGAGAACTCAAAAATTGATAACACCAAAGACATGTTGGATATTGGGTTCAATGTTCCTGTGAGTTTCATGACATGGACTAATCGCCTCCAGAGATCCTAACTATGGAGATTGTGGCATAGATTAATACCTGTCGGTTTTGGTCTAACAAATAAGGCGTTTGAACCCCACCAGCCTCGCGTTTGGGGGAGATTGTTGGACTCATGGTTTTTTTTTAATACTGCATTCTATCTATAGAATGAGAGAAATCTATTCAAAATTATAGGCCATAAATTGAACCAAGGAAACACCTTTCAGCTATAGAATACATTGCACATGATGTCAACACCTAGTAGTTCTACTGCAAGAAAATTCCTCCTCCTTTGCAAGATGTTGCAGAAACAATAGTGATGACAACAACATCAATGACAATGCCAATACCATCAAGTAGCAACCCAAAGAGGTTGGCTCCTACTGCATTTGCTAAATTCTTTAAGAAAAATGTATTCAATCAAAATTCAAGCAACAAACATTGTAAAAAATATGTGTCCAACATATTTTGTGCATTGCACCATTTGTGATAAAAATTTATTTGTTGTTTGGTGTTGTTTTCTGGTTCCGTCCTCCCTTTGCAATTACAAATGCAGATGAAAACAAATTGCAATAGAACCATCTACTGTCATACAATTATGCACAAAAACACAAAGCAATGTGTTCGAAGAGGACATTTTGGTGGTCTATGGACTTGCACAAAACTGGGCACAAAACACTCTTGTAAAACCAAAAATTATGCATGCAAATCTAGTTGATAGAAATGGACTAATGACAATTACAGAAACTATGAATAACAAATTGATCACTCACTTTGGTTGTTATTTCTCTACTAGGAGAAGTGTGAAAATCAGTGGCTTTGATATAAAATAGAAACGGATGAAATGTTCTCAATGGCAATATTGGGAAACACCATACTGGAGCCAATAGATAAATTATACAAAATGCGGCGTCTTCCACTACATATGATGATCAAAGAGTTTATTTCATTGGATGAATCCTGCGTCATTTTCTCTATTTTCTCTGTTGCAGTGCTTCTTTTCGCATGTCAAAACAAAAATTGGATTTCTACATCAAATACCGTGAAACAACCAATGATTATGCAACCATAAATTTCTCTTTCCCTTGCTAGACGCAATTGTCTAACAAACTAGAGTTCTTGTTTACACATTTACATCTCTGGTGGGAAAAAAAAACACATATGCCTCTCAGCAATCGTACTTGGTCTATATATCTGATTTCTGTTTCATGTTGCTTTTCTAGCTTCAGGTGAATGAAGGATATAGAAACATTTTCTTCAAAGTATAGTAGCAACTTTTAGCTGATGAAACACCTCTTATCTATTAAGAAACATACTAAGAAATGGCGGTAGAGGCATTCACATATAAATATGTCCCAATCCATGGTTATTGATGTTAGCAAAAAACTTTTGATTCTAAAAAAATGTGGAATAAACTCTCAAATAGAATCGAAATAGGAATACCAACAAATCATACCTCCAGTAATTGATGCTACTTGACTTGTTGTAGAATATTTCGCTGTTCCACACAAGTTTAGCTTCCTGTACGGTACTTCCAAGCTCTGCTTCCTCTTTCTTGATGGTGTAAAACTGAAGGGGATTGAGAGTTAGTGAACTTGGGGACCAAACATGGATTTAATAGCGAATATTCCATCAAGATTCTATTGGCTATGTGTCAAATGTTCCACAAATATAGGTAGAGAACCCTAGATGGACCACTCCAAAAGCTCCCAGCAAGAAAATGGTTGCCAAACTAGAAATCAGTTTGATAACCAAATGAACCGTAGGCAGTTTTGAGGAGACACTGAATGCAGGATGTGGATGTGATGCAGGAGCTTACATTCTCCCACTTGGTCCATACTTCCAAACTTAATGTCTCATCTTAAAACCTATTAACAATTTGTATTAAGTAATAGATACAAGAATCATGGCGATAAGTCCTCTTATGACAAGTATTACCTTCCATGTACTACTATGTATTTATTGCTATTTCAATTTAGGTGGAAACAATTTCTTAATGAATAAACCCTATGTTTATTCTTGGTCCTCATAGGTGAATTTTATCAAATTAAATTAAGGTGCACATACGTATGAGAAAAAACAACACAATAATTAAGACTTTCATTAAAAACAACATTGTCCATATAATGAGAAACTACATAATGGAACCAAGTCCCATATTCATTACATGATCCTTGAATTTAAACAGTGGCATGCCATTAGTCAAAGGATCAGCGATCATCAACTCAGTGTTGGTGTGCTCAATGACCACTTTATTTTCTTTAACACGTTCCCTTATGGCTAAATACTTAATGTCGATGTGTTTATTTTGACTCCCACTTTTGTTGTTTTTAGGCATAAAAATAGCAGCTGAATTGCCACAATACATTCTCAATGGCTTAGAGATAGAATCCATAATTCTAAGCCCAGAAATGAAACTCTTAAGCCATACACCATGTAAAGTAGCCTCAAAATAGGAGATGAACTCAGGTTCCATAGTGGAAGTGGCAATCAAGGTCTGCTTGGAACTCATCCATGATACAACTCCACTGACCATCATAAAAATGTATCCTGATGTTGATTTGCATGAATCAACACATCCAACAAAGTCAGAATCAGAGTAGCCAATTACTTCCAAATTGTCCTTCCATCTATACATAAGCATGTAGTCTTTATTTCCTTGAAGATACCTCATTAATTTCTTTGTAGATTTCCATTGGTCTATACCTGGATTACTCTGATATTGTCCCAACATTCCCACAACAAATGCAATGTCAGGTCTTGTGCAGACCTGAGCATACATTAGGATTCTGACAGTAGAAGCATATGGAATGTTCTTCATTTGTTCCCTTTCAAGGTCGTTCTTCGGGAATTGGTTCAAATTGAACCTATCACCCTTCACAATGGGAGCTATACTTGGTGAACAATCCTTCATCTGAAATCTCTCTAAAATTTTATTAATATAGGTTTCCTGAGACAGACCCAAGAGGCCTCGAAATCTGTCTCTATGGATCTTAATGCCAATGACATAAGATGCCTCACCCATAACCTTCATATCAAAATTTTTAGAGAGGAATTGTTTCACTTCATGTAGCATACCCTTATCATTGGTTGCTAGCAAAATGTCATCCACATATAAAACAAGAAAACAATTTTTAATCCCACTAACTTTCAAGTATATACATTCATCCATGATGTTTTCTGCAAAACCAAAAGAAGAATTACATTATGGAATTTCAAATACCATTGGCGGGATTCTTGTTTTAAACCGTATAAGTATTTCTTGAGCTTGCAAACCAATTGATCACCATCACTAGAGGGGAATCCTTCAGGTTGTTTCATGTAAACCTCCTCCTCTAGATATCCATTTAGAAAAGTCGTTTTCACATCCATTTCATGCAACTCTAAGTCAAATGGGCTACTAATTCCATAGTAACATGGAAGGAATATTTATTAGATACATGAGATAAAGTCTCCATGTAGTCGATTCCTTCTTTTTGAGTGAATCCTTTAGCAACAAGTCTAGCCTTGTATCTCTCAATGTTTCCCAATGAGTCTTTCTTTGTCTTAAAGACCCATTTACATCCAATGGATTTTGCACCATTAGGAAACTCAACAAGATCCCAGAATTCCTTACTCTTTATAGAATTCATCTCTTCCTTCATGGCATCGTACCATAATTTTAATTCTTCGCAATTAATGGCTTGTGAAAAGGACTTAGGATCATTTTCGAATCGAACGTTAAATTCAGATTCTTGCAGATACACAACATAATCATGAGGAATTGTTGATCTCCTTGGTCTAGTAGATCTTCTTAATGTTGTATCACTATCTTCTTGAGAAGTATGTGGTTCAACTAGTTGTTCAAGAGTTCTTGGAAACTCTTGAACTACCTGATTTACTAGAATGTCATCAGTAGCTTGTGGAACTTCAACAATTGGTTGTTCAACACCAGTTTGTACTTGACGGGTGCTGTGAACAATAACCAATATATCACTTGAGGTAGAAGGTTGAGATTCTGAATGATCCTTCTCAGAAACTATGTTCTTGGTTAGATCACTCCCACTGATCAAGTCATTTTCAAGAAATTTAGCATTTCTTGATTCCACAATCCTAGTGCCATGAGATGGACAATAAAATTTGTAGCCTTTAGACCTTTCAGCATATCCAGTGAAATACCCACTAATGGTCCTCGGGTCCAGCTTCTTTTCTTTTGTATTATATATTCTCACTTAAAACGGGCATCCCCAAATGTGCATATGTCGCAAACTCGGTTTCCAACCTTTCAATAATTCAAATGGCGTTTTAGGAATGGCCTTAGTTGGAACTCGGTTTAATATATACACTACCGTCTTAAGTGCTTCAGTCCACAAGGATTTAGGAAGATTGAAGCTTCTAAGCATACTCTGCACCATGTCTAATAAAGTTTGGTTTCTTCTTTTTGCTACGCCATTTTGGTTGGGTGAATTAGGCATGGTGTATTGAGCAACAATCCCATGCTCTTGAAGAAATTTTGCGAATGGACCAGGTGTTTGTCCATCTTCTGTGTATCTACCATAATATTCTCCACCTCTATCTGATCTCACGATCTTAATTTGCTTTCCGCATTGTTTCTCTACTTCAGCCTTAAATATCTTAAAGGCATCTAATGCTTCGTTCTTTTTATGAAGCATGTAGAGATACATATATCGTGAGTAATCATCTATAAAAGAGATGAAGTATCTCTGACCATGTGCGTCCATCTCTGGACTACATATATCAGTATGTATGATCTCTAATATGTCTGAACTCCTATTGGCACCTTTCTTTGACTTGTTGGTCTGTTTTCCTTTTATGCAATCCACACAAGTCTCAAAATCAGTCAAATCCAGAGTATTAAGTACTCCTTCATTTACCAATATTTTAATTGTTTCTATGGAGATATGACCCAACCTCTGGTGCCATAATTTAGAGGAGTATTCATTAATAACACATCTTTTAGTGCCAGTGTGAACATGCATTGAATCATAAGTGACATTGTTTTGTAAATTAATGGGGTAAATATCATCGGACAGAATACCATTCCCAACATAATCAGATTTATAAAATAAACTGACAGATGTTTCTAAAAATTTAAAGGAATATCCAAAAGGTACAAGTCTTGAAACTGAAATCAAGTTTCTAAAAAATCTTGGAACATAAAATACCCTTTCTAATTCTAAAACAAAACCACTACTTAAAGTTAAATAGCATGTTCCTATAGCTTCCACATGCGAGCCCATCTTGTTTCCTGATAAGATGTTTTGCTCACTTCCCACTGGCTTCCTTAGGTTTTGCAAACCCTGCAAGGAATTCGAAATGTGAATTGTTGATCCAGAATCAATCCACCAAGTGTTAATATTGACATTGACCATATTAGATTCATGACAAACAAACGAGATTGCATTACCTTTTTCCGCAAGACATTTCTGAAATTTTTCGCATTCCTTCTTCATGTGTCCCTTCTTTTTACAGAAGAAACACTTGGAATCCTTCTTAATATTAGCTTGGGGAGGTACTTTACCTTTCCCTTTCTAATTGGCTTGATATTTTCCCTTCCTATGTGTTGCCATCATTGCACTTTCTCCCAGTTCCATCACCAGTCTTTCTTCCTCTTGAACACACATGGTCATGAGTTCATTTATTGACCATTCATCCTTATCTGTGTTGTATGAGATTTTGAAAGGTCCATATTGCTGCGGAAGGGTGTTCAGGATGTAGTGCACGAGGAAAGACTCTGGTATTTCAACCTCGAGTTTCTTCAATTGAGCCACAGTGTCCCTCATTTTCATGATGTGCTCGCGCACACCTTTCACATTGGTGAGCCTTACGGATGAGAACTTCATGATTAGGGTGCTTGCTAGTGCCTTTTATGAAGTGACGAATTGATCATCAATGGATTTTAGCAAATCTCAGACCCTTTCATGCTGATCAACTGAACCACGAATACCAGCTGAAATTTTAGTCTTAATGAACATCATGCTTAAACGATTAAATTGCTCCCATCGCTCATAAAGCATGATGTCCGCTGCAGTGCTAGTATTGGTGAGTGCTGGTGGTTCATCATTCCTAATAGCGTAATCTATGTCCATCCATCCCAAATGAAGGAGAATTATCTCCTTTCAGACCTTATAGTTATCTCCCTTAAGTTCAAGGATATCAAAACGAATTTCAGGGAAATTTGTAGGTTGTACAACTGCATAAAAATAAAGATCACATGCTTACGTTAAAATTGAGACCAAATAAAATTTCATGTTTTACCAATGTAATTTCATGCTCTAAGATTGAATCTAATGACATAAAAATTGCCTGTGGGCTAAATTTTTAACTCAAGCAAATTCAAATAATCTTTATGATAAAACTATTAATTCATAATTCCTGTGGGTAAGTTATGAATAATTCAATATTTTATCCTAATTAATTACATAAATATAATAAAAATTCCTATGGGATAAAATTTATTATATTTAGTATAATTAATTACAATTAATGTCTAAACTTTCTTTATAATATTAATTAATTAGAGATGTTGTGGCTACTTCCTAATTGAATATCATATAAATCACTAGACATTATTGTTGTTCATTGTAACAAAACAAGCTTCAAATGAACAGATGTGAATGAGGGCAAGCTAAGAAATCTGAACTCAACTGTCAGTTCCAAGATTTAAAACGACTCAATATTTATATGTCTGTCTATAAGCCCATATACTTCAAGAAAGCCTTCACCAAAATGCTACTTGATAAAATACAGATCTTAGAGACTGGCACCTTCAACAATATACAATTCAGTAAACTTACGATCACCCAAAATAAAACTCTTTCCAGCTAAGAAAACAAGTATTTTTACTAGATCCTGAATATAAAGATTTCATTTCAGGCTTGAAGATTTCTTAGTTTACCCTTAAAATAAATATGATAATTAGGCAACCTCAACATGTTTTAACTCAATATAAACCTCTCTGTAGCTAAGAAGCTAAATACAAAAAGTATTCATGTGAATCTGAACTCATAGATCGAGAAAACAACAAAATAAGTTGAATATACTAAATCTACTGCTCCTCAAATACAGACCTCAATAAGAAAAATAAAAATAAAAAATTAACCAAACAGTCCAGAAATGATAATGGAAAATTCAAACCCTTGTTGCAATACCCAACTAAAGAGACGCCATGCACAGGCTGTAAATAGTCCACACGTAGTTTGTTTCCCACGCTAAAATCCAACCACATACTGTGGCTCACACTCACAGTCCACAAGCAAAATGTGGTCTGTAATAACAACCCTCAAACAAACCAGGATCCAGCCTTAATCCCACAAGAAAATCCATGGTGAAGTGTACATCCCAACAAATTAACTCACGGTTCTTGTAATAGATCAACACCCAGCCTACGGTCCCCTCACAAGGAGGAATAGAAAGACACGACTCTCTTAGACAGGCTCACAGCACACTACAGTAGGCTGCAGCTCTCACGGCGCCCTCGGCCTCAGACTCAAACTCAGCAACAGCCACACGACACCGTCAAAGGCTTACAACACCCAAACAACAGGTCACGTGGCTACCTCAAAATCTCATGGCAATCTAGTAGGAGATTACAACACCAAAAAAAACAATGCCAGACACACAGAAAAACCCTATAGTGGCAACTACATATAGAATACCAAGGCAAAGATAACTTCTTTGATACCAACTGTTAGCAAAAAACTTATGATTCTGAAAATATGCAGAATAAACTCTAAAACATAATTGAAATAGGATTACGAATAGATAATACCTCCATCCATTGATGCTACTTGACTTGCTGTAGTATATTTCCCTGTTCCACACAAGTTTATCTTCATGTACGGTACTTCCAAACTCTACTTCCTCTTTCTTGTCGGTGTAAAACATAAGGGGATTGAGAGTTAGTGAGCTTGGGGACCAAACAGGGGTTTAATAGCCAAGCTTCCATCAAGCTTCTGTTGGCTATGTGTCAAATTTTCCACAAATCTAGGTAGATAACCCTAGATGGACCACTCCAAAAGCTCCCAGCAAGAAAACGGTTGCCAAACTAGAAATCAATTTGATAACCAAATGAACCGTCGACAGTTTTGAGGATACATTGAATGCAGGATGCATATGTGATGTGGTAGCTTACAATTGATCCTTTGAATGATGATTTCGCGATCTAGAATTTGATCCCAGTTACTTGTCAACATTCTCCCGTTCCCTGCAATTTGAAATTAATGTTGCATTTCAACCATTAAAAATTGATTATGTGAATAGACAAATGTTACTTATGCCTTTCTCTATAGAATAATGGCATTGGATTTTCATACCAAAATTGATTCTCTTGCTATAACAGACCTATATTGAAACATATTTTCTTAGGATTTGTATCAATGCCTTGAACACGTGCTAATTATCCCAACATTTCAAAGAAGAGATATAACTTGTCATTGTTTTTTTATAGTTATTTGTTAGATGATCTTCTTCACGCCAAATTTCACTACATAATTTCTTTTCTGCATGGACATAGAGTTTTGTATGTGCCGCATTGTTCTAATCTGTTGTCTTGTGATGTGTCTCAATATTTCTTCTAATGTTTTCAACAATTGAATTATTTTGCGTTCTTAATTGAGTCTTCCTCAGACTATTCTACAACATAGAAAATGGTTGTTGACAAGATCTGTGTACTTAGTTGGTGTCTCAACATTTCTTCTAATGTTTTCAACAATTGAATTATTTTGCGTTCTTAACTGAGTCTTCCCTAGACTATTCTACAACATAGAAAATGGTTGTTGACAATATCTGTGTACTTAGTTGGTGTTGAATTGATCATACATTCTTTGTTTCAACATATGCACAATGTACTAGCATATACTATTGACAAAAACCTAGAAATGTACATGTGTTTGTTTCATGTGTCTGAACTCTTTTTGTAAAAGTATCTTAATAGAAAGTAAAATTATTTCTATTGCATCTGATGCACTATATTCAACAAATCAATAACAAAGAAATTGTTTGTGCTTCCTTTATTTTAATAAAAGATATATTGAGTTGCAGTTGGAAGCTGTTAATTACTCAATTTTTGGCCGCATGAATTTTGGAGGCAACACTGCCCAAAATTGTAATGGCTGAAACTCTAAAGACTCGCCACACCATAAGGAAGACATCAGATTATTTAATTTTGAAAAGTCATTTTTGATGCTACAGGATCGGGCAAGCAAGCACATCTAATTTCTAAAGGGACAACACAGTTCTCAATTTTGTCAATCTGCAACACTTTAATAGAGAATTCCAGTTTTGTA
The DNA here is from genome assembly GCA_001517045.1 of Pseudotsuga menziesii. Taxonomy (NCBI): domain Eukaryota; kingdom Viridiplantae; phylum Streptophyta; class Pinopsida; order Pinales; family Pinaceae; genus Pseudotsuga; species Pseudotsuga menziesii. Next base: position 733,302 of record LPNX010574498.1, on the reverse strand, counting down.
TTGTGAAAGGTCAATTAGCGACTAAGATAAAATACTATAAATACCCACCTTGTAATCATGATTATATACATCACACAGAGAGAAATATAGAAATACATATACCAGGTTCAAAGTCATATTTTAATTTGTATTTTTTGTTGTTGTAATACTCTATTTTTGAGTTTGAAAACTCATAGTTAGTTTGAAGTTAATTTGTTGTAGCAATTTGAGAAGATTAGAGTATATTTGTTGTTTAATGTGTTTTTTCTGAAATAGAGTATTAGTATTAAGTTTATGAAGGCATAGGTCATCAAAACGGAGTTAAATAGTCAGCTGCAACTCTAAACAGTCAACTGCAACTCTCCTGTAGATCGTTGTTAGTTGAAAAGTCAGCTGCAACTCCACTTGTAGATTATTGTTAGTTGCAACAGTCCTGTAGGTGTTGATTTGAGTTCAAGTGATGTGTAAGTGTTGCTGAAGCAGAGATTAACACTCCCCTGCCTTCCCCGCAATGGTATCAGAGCATCGTTGATTTTTCTTTCTCATTTTTTCTGTTTAGATTAATTTGAAATTTAATTTGTGATGGCTACTAACAACAATGTACTATAGCCACCAATTCATATGTTGACTGAAAGAAGCTATGGTACTTGGTTTATTAATATGAGAACAATCCTACGTGCTCAGGATCTTTCGAGGTTTGTTATGCTTGGGTATGCAAAACTAGCTAATCAAGCTAATCAAGCCATTGAATTGGCTCTGTCAAATGTTGAGCATGTTCTATTGAAGGAAAATAGGAAGAAGGACAATAACGGTCTCGATATTATTCAAAACGGCCTAAGTGAATCCATATTTCTGAAGATATCAAGTGTTGAGTCTTCAAAGCAAGCTTAGGACACTCTTGAAACTTGCTATCAAGGTGTGACTAAGGTGAATAATGTTAAGTTGAAAAACTTGAGAAGGGAGTTTGAGAATCTGAAGATGAAGGACAGTGAGACTGTTGATAATTTTATGACACAAGTTATGGACGTTGTAAACTAGTTAAGGAATTATGGTGAAGACCTCTTAGATCAGTGAGTGATTGAAAAATTGTTGAGATGTTTTCCAAAGAATTTTGAAGCAGTGGTTGTTTCAATTGAAGAGTTTAAAGATCTCAGTCAAATGGCATTGATAAGTTGTCTGGTTATTTGATTGCTCATGAATCAAGAATGAACATATATGATGATACTCCATTAGAAAATGCTTTTAAATATTATTTACATGTTACTAGAGGTAGAGGAAGAGCAAGAGCCGGTACCAGAGGAAGAGGAGGTCAAGGTGCTGATCATAGTGACAATAGAAATGATTCAGAATCTGAAGAGAAGTTACAGTAGAATACTCCTAGTGTAAGGGGGAGTAGTAGCAGAACATGGAAGCCGAGAAATCAATGGTATGATAGATCTAAAGTTCAGTGTTTCTATTGTAATAAATTTGGGCATTTTTCCAACAAGTGTTGGAAGAAGAGATATGATACTAGTAAGTTCTCTACACACATTACAAAGGAGACTCAAAATTAAGTGAAGCCTATGTTTTTTATTTGTAATGTCACCTAGGAAAATTCAAAAGATATAAGGTTTCTGGACAACGCATGAAACAATTACATGACTAGAAAAAAGGAATTATTTTCAAGTCTAGATACAAGCATTTAGTATGAAGTGAAGTTAGGTAATGACAACAATGTAAACTCTAATGGTAAAGGTGTGATTGTTGTATATGTGAAGAATGGTAAAAGAAGAACAATTCATGATGTTTATTATCTTCCTGGTTGAATGTGTAATTTATTAACTATTGGACAATCGTTGGAGAAAGAGAGTGTTATTTAAGAACAACGTATGCACTATTTATGACAAAGATACAACTAAGCAATTGATAGCGAGAGTAGAGATGACAAAGAATAGAATGTTTCTGATGATTATGAGAAATGATTTGACTAACACTTTGAATGCTTATAAAACTAAGAGTTTATATCAATCATGGTTATGGCATTTGAGGTATGGCTATTTACATTTTGGTGGCTAATATTTGCTACAGAAGAAGCAGATGGTAAAAGGGTTTCCCAGTATTGAGCAGCCAACAGGCTCATGTGAGAGCTGCATATTGGGAAAGCATCATAGAGAGAAATTCATTTCTGGAGTCTCATACAAAGCAAAATCACCATTAGAGCTGGTACACACAGATTTGTGTGGACCGATACAAACACCTTATTTGACTTGTAATGTTTATTTTATGTCTTTTGGTGAGGATTCCAGTCAAAGAACTTGGGTGTATTTGTTGAAACATAACTATCAATCTTTTGATGTGTTTACAAGGAGAGTGATAGATTTATTAAATCCTTGCGATTAGATAGAGGAGGTGGGTATATGTGAAATAAGTTTATGGAACTTTGTCAATACTATGGAATTAAAAGACATTTTATTGCTCGCTACACTCCACAGCAAAACGGAGTAGCAGCATATCTCATTTAATAATTTTTTGTGCGTGTAGCTTATGCATATGTGCCTGAAGATATGAGGAGAAAGCTAGATGACAGAAGTCAGAAATGTATTTTTGTTGGATATAGTGAAGAATCTAAAGCATATATCCTCTATAATCCCATCACCAAGAATTATGTCATTAGCAGAGATGTGGTGTTTAAGGAAGAAGAAGGATGGGATGGAAGCATAGATAAGTTAGTTGATGAGGACATTGTTACCTCTCATGCTAAAGATGATGAAGATGAAGAAGATGGAGGACAGTTAACTCCACATACACCAACATTAAGAACACCTATAAGAATGCTTAGAATTCATGAACATGGTGAACCATCAAGTATTGGAGGGAGGAAAGGAACAAGATCAGAGGTAATTAATGAATCAAATAATATATTAGCTTCATTAAGAAACATCATTAGAGGTCAGAAGACTAGAAATTTAAGAGAACTATATGAGAAAAATGAAGAAGTGGATGAAAGTTTCAAATTTTTCATTTATATCATGGGATCCTGTAAATTTTGATGAGGTTGTTAAAAAGGATATTTGGATAAAAGAAATGGATGAAGAAATCGATGCCATAGAAAGAAATAGTACTTGGGATGTTGTAGATTTACTTGACAATAAAAATTGTATTGGTGTCAAATGGATTTATAAGACTAAGTTAAATGCTGACGCTCATGTTGAAAAATACAATGAAAGACTTGTATCTCAAGGGTTTAGTCAACAACCTGGTATTTATATAATGGGACTTTTGCATCTGTAGCTAGAATTAATATGGTAAGGATGGTATTAGCTGTTGTTGCTTATAATAAATGGTATGTACATCAAATGGATCTAAATTTTGCATTTTTAATGGATCTTTAGAAGAATCGGTTTATGTGAAACAACCTTCTGGATACGAAATTGATGGACAAGAAGACAAGGTCTACAGATTAAAGAAATCACTATATGGATTGAAGCAGGAATCCAGAGTATGGTACAACAATATTGATGAATACTTGAATAGTGAAGGATTCAAAAGAAGTCCAAATGATCCAACCTTGTATGCAAAGGTAAAATACCAATTGTTTGCTTATATGTGGATGATTTGATCTTCACTGGATATATTTTAGTAGATGAGTTTAATAAAAAGACATCAAAACGGAACTTGAGATGATTGATTTAGGAATGATGAAATATTTTCTTGGTATTGAAGTAACACAATCTAAGGATGGTATTTTTATCAATCAAACTAAATATGCAAATAATGTGCTGAAAGGATTGAGAATGATGAATTGTAAACCAGCTATAACTTCAATTGTAACTGGCACAAAACTAAGTAAGCAGGATGATGGGTCAAAAGTTAATCCAACATTGTATAAGATACTAGTAGGAATTCTCATGTACTTAAATGAAAGAATACCTAACATAATGTTTGCAGTAAGTTTGATTTGGAGATTTATGGAATCTCTAAAGAATACCTACTGGAAAGCTAGAAACATGATTCTAAGATATATTGTTGGAAAAACAATTTTTGGTATCCAGTATACATCAAGCTCAAATTTTGAGTTGATTGGATATACTGACGGTGATTTTGCAGGTTCTATAGATGATAGAAAGAGTAGATCTAGATATGTATTCATTTTTGGATCAGGATCAGTAGCATGGGCTTCAAAGAAGCATCCCATTGTGACATTATTCTCTACTGAGGCAAAGTATGTTGCAACAATAGTAGTTGCATGTCAAACAGTGTGGATGAGAAGAACTCTTTCTGAGTTACAGCATGAACAATATAAACCAACTCAAATTTTTTGTGACAATAGATCAACCATTGCACTATCAAGAAATCACATCTTTGATAAAATAAGTAAGCATATTGATACAAGGTATCATTTGGTTCTAGAATTGATAAACAACAATGAAATCGGTATGGAATTTTGTAGATCAAAAAACCAATTTGCGGACCTATTTACAAAACCTTTGGGAAAAGAGTTGTTTGAGCTTCATAGGAAAAGAATTGTGGTTTGTAAGCTATAACAAAAATATAGTGTTACAAAGTTTTGATTTTTGGTCTTATTAATTAAGGGGGGGGNTGAATTTTAATGGGGCAACACCACCCAGAATTGTAACGAGTAAAAATTTGAAGAGCCGCCACACCGCCACGCTGTTTTATTAAAAAATATAGTCATAATATTATTTAATTTTGAAAATCCATTTTTTATGCTACAAGATTGGGCCAGCAAGCACACCTAATTTCTGAAGGGGCAATGCACTTCTCAATTATATCAGTTTGCAACACCCTAATAGAGAATTCCATTTTTGTATTGTGAAAGGTCAATTAGCAGTTAGTGACTGACTAAGCTAAAATACTATAAATACCCATCTTGTAATCATGATATATATAGCACACAAAGAAAAATATAGAAATATATATACAACGTTGAAACTCATATTTTACTGTGTATTTTTTGTTGTTGTAATACTCTATTTTTTAGTTTGAAAAATTATAGTTAGTTTGAAGTTAATTTGATGTAGCAATTTGAGAAGATTATAATATATTTGTTGTTTAATGTGTGTTTTGCTGAAATAGAGTATTAGTATTAAGTTTATGAATGCTAGGGTCACCAAAATGGAGCTAAACAATTAGTTGCAACTCAGCCACAATTGTCCTATAGATCACTTTTAGTTGAAAAGTCATCTACAATACAGCTGCAACTCCACCTGTAGATTACTGTTAGCTACAACTGTTAGTTGCAACAGTCCTGTAGTGTTGATTTGGGTTTAAGTGATGTGTAAGTGTTGTTGAAGCAGAGAGTAACACTCCCATGCCTTCCCCACGGTTTCTATATATTAAAGTGCATGCTTTAAATGCAAATGCTATAGAATATCCATATTCTAGTTCCCTTGCAACTTCATTATTTGGATATTTTCTATACTGAACTGCTGAAAAAGACATGGAACAAAAATAATAGGAGAAAGAAAAAATACACCCAAAAAATGGCATTCTCTTAGAGAAATGCAAAAGCTTCTTGCATTGTCTACATTGAAAATATATTGAAATTCCATGTGTTTGGAAAAGTTGTTCTATTAGCTTTGGATGTCACAAATATATGGAACACTGGAAGCAAAAAATGGATTTGCACCTCCTTTTCAATGAATTTGTGATGAGTGAAAATTGAGAATGGTTCAAACTGTCTTTGCATGTGCATTCTGCAAGCATGAAACAACCACCACATATGAACACAATTTAGACTGCAAATTGGAAATGGAGGATGTTCTCATTAAATGCACAGTGCATGAAACACATTTGAAAGAATATTGCCTAACTATCACAAATTTCTACTATGAACAATATTCAAATAGTTCTTCATCAACTATTTGTTGAGGCCTTGAAATTCACAGGTGGCAACAGTAAGGGATTCTCCCCAATCAACGTTCCCAACTAGCCCGTTGACTGTTTGGTATAGGGAATCCATCCGGTTTTACGGTCCAACTACCGTAGGTTAAAGTAACAACAAGGGTTTACCGGTTGCGGCCCGGTCCACCGGAATTTGTATTTTTGACTTAAATATGCAATGAAAAACATCTAACTAATTATGCAGGGTGGTGAAGGATGCAAGGAACGTTCACAACGTGATGCGCAGGTTCTTACCTCTCGTCTTAGGCTCACCATGCATCTAGATCACACATGCTACAATGAGATCAGCTGACTAAATGTCTATATGCCTATCTATCTATCTATTCTATCCTATCCCCGAGGAGCTCAATTGTGATTTATATGAATGAGTAATGTGGATGTGCACGCATAATAAAAGCAATTACAGATAGCTGACATTAACTTTTACACACATGAACTGCGAAAGATATTTCACAACCAGATAGCTAATTGTTTATGACAAGCATACATTACTCATGGTGGTTATTTCAGGAAATAAATCAGAAATCATTAAAAAAATACATAGGTCATAGAGTTAGAATGATCTCACGATTCATGGATGCAATGCTGAAAAACAAAGTAGTTCATCTTTCGACTATCCATGGCAACACATTTGAAATCCCACCAATATTCTTTCAACAGGAAAACTGTAATATTTTTATTGCAAAAGGAAGTTGTTCTTCTTACAATAACCTTCCAGTCTTACTGGGGAAAAAATCCCTTTCATTATCTACGTTTCCTACTTTTATACAAAAAGAAAAAATGGTTGGGCTTCCCAAAGTGACCTTTGGGCTTCCCAACGCTTCATTTTCCCAAAACAGCTTTTACAAATTATTAAATTAATACAAAGCTGGCCGGTACCCTATGAGGAGGGTCCCGCTTGGTTTTCTAAGAATTTTTTCCATGCTGCTGCTTCAGCAGCAAGACCTTCAAACGAGCTAGGCTCTAAAAACTGGATGTTTAGCTCAAACTTCTCTGCCTGGTTTCTGATGGCGTCTACCCTGGCTATGTTTAACCACACCTGGTCTTCTAAGAGCTGTACACTAAGGGCTGTATGACTTATCTCATTTCTCATAACTTGGTCATCGATGACTTTGAGATGCTGTACTTTTGCTTCTTCATCCTGCTGTCCTTTCTGCAACATTTCTACAAACGACTCATGATCTCGGAACTCATACAGCCTCTGCTCGGCTTCTACCTAGCATCGGTTGTAGGTAACTAGGGCTCTCCTGAAGAATTCTGTGCAGGCTCCCTTTGTCTTCTTGAAGTCTTCTGCAATATTGATAGCGAATTCTATCAGATCATAGTCTCGTTTGAGGGCTTGTTTATCCTTGGAGGGTAATTCTGCTGGAAATTCCTCATTATTCTCTACCCTTGATATCCTTGTAGTCAACATTTCAAGGATGTCTTCAGACCTGTCAACAAAATAAGAAGCGGTATCCAAAATTTCTTCCAGCCGGCTATCAATCTGGAGGACCTGGCATCTTTCTTCTTCCAAAGCAGTCTGCAGGTGTATCACCTTAGCTTTCTGAGCCAGGATATGCTCTTTAAGCTGCTACAGATCGACCTAATGTTCCTTCACTGTCTTCAGTTCAGCATTCAGAGAGGCCAGCTGCTCCTTCAGCTCTTTGATGTATTTGGTATTGGACTCATAGATGATATTTTGCTGTGCCTCTAGGTCTACCACTTTTTCCCTCAACTGTTCCTTCTCATTTTTCAGATTTTAGACTTCCTGTTGTACATTTTCTAGAGCCTCTTGTGCTGCCTCTTTGGTTTGCATCTCCACTTGAAGCACATGGACTTCACCCTTTGTGGATTCCATTTCCCTCAGCACATGCTCATACTTCCTTTTTAGTCTATTACCCTCATTTCTTTCTTGCCTCAGCATGTCTTTTAGCTGAGCAGTGGTCTTCTTTTCCGATGCTAGCTCAATCATTACCTTGTTTATATTATCAGCAGAAGCATCAATTAGTGCAGCCCCATCTCTTATGGTGAGCATAGGATCTTCTTCAGTCCCAAGCATGACTGCAGTATATGTGACCATCTTCCCCGATAGATCTTTGGCCTCCACCTTCTTTTCCATTCTCCTCATGATCCTTTTGGTGGACCCGTCGTAATAAATGGTGCTGAAGTCCGGGACTTCCTCCCCCTTCTTCTGGACAAAGGGAACTAACTGGAGCATAGGAGTCACGGGAGTGATGCTAGTAGGTACTTGAAGGGCCTGTTCCTCAGGGTTTTCTTCTTCTTGACTCTATCTAGCCGGTGTTTCAGAGGCCAACTATTGTGTTAACTTTATTTTTTCAGCCTCCTGCTCTTGTAGTTCTTCATCTAGTTTTCTCTGTGCTTCTTCGGCTGCTTGCCTAGCTTCCTATTTTGTTTCTCTGGCCACTTCTTTTGCTAGTTCAGCTTCTTCTTGGGAAGCTTTCCTTTTCTCTTCTTCTCCTTTCTGCATCCACTCTGCAGCCTCATTTTCAAGCCTCTGAGCCTCCTCCCTTATCCTTCTGGCTCCTTCTTCAGCTCTGGATTGTTCAACTTTGGCTTGTTCTGCCCCTTTTCCACCTTGGGTGGGGTGCTTTGGTTTGAATCTTCTGCTAAGCGTCGTCATGTTCGGGGCATTCTGGAAAATAGATTCATCACTATCAAAATGGTGGGTGTACTCGTAGAACACTTTATGCTTTTTACAGTGCTCACCCACTCTACCATAAGTATCATTGCACCGGAAAGGCATTTCTCCAAAATGGAACTTCCCTAGTTCCTCAATAAATTCCGCAGCTTGTTTCACATTGGTGAATTTACAGCTACCCAGCTTGAATGGTGAAGTGGGATATGCAGTCTTCTTGTGCTGGAACAAGAAATGACCAACCCCATCAATAAACACCTGTCTAACTGCCTCTTTATGGATTATATAATATGTTGCATACTTTGGCAGCAGATAAGGGGTCTTTGATCCTCCATACATTCTAAGATACATACCATTTTCTGTCAAAAAATAATCTCCATGCTCCTCAATTACCTGCATAGCCTCTGTAGACATGTAGTCACATTCCTTCCGGAAGATCAGCGTGTATAGTGGCATAATAAAATGCTCATAGATTTCTTTGTAATAATTGTGGTTCGGATGAGCCCCCAACAGCTTGTAAGCTGCATATACGGGCATCCTATCCCTATCCCAAACACACTTGAGCCCGGGAAAAGGTTGGTGGCATAGTATACAGTCTATCAAAATGGAACTCATATAGAATTCAGATTTTTTTCAGGATTCTCCTCCTCCCAAGGCTGCAGCTACACAATAAGAGAGACTACTTGATACTAGGCTGGCCCAGTTAAAGACTATTCCTTCTATAGCCACATGGAATATAAAGGGTATCCACTCAAATTTGAACAGTCTGCCATTGGCTCTACCAAATATCCGATTTAGCATCAGAGCAATAAATCTGTACGGAGCTCTTAAATTCACTGTATCATAATCCTCGGTTGCTCTATGTCTGTAGAGCTTTCCTGGCAACATCATTCTCCTCAGGGTATCCACCAAATCCATCCTAAGGTTGTCCATCCAGGAATTAGAAAGAAAGACTTGAGGCTCTGGCAGGTGGTAAGCCAATGCCACATATCCAGGGCTGAATGCAGCATAGCCCTGACCCTAGACATTTCCTATAAGCATGGTATTGTTGTTTGTGTGTGGCATAATCCATCTCATCACCTCAGAGCATGGGAACAGCTCTGGTCTGGTAGCCACCTTCATGATGGCGGATTTTTTGATATTGGAATAAATGGGTTCCTCTTCTAGACCCAGGTCTGGGACTTCCCTGCGGGAAATCAGCCTGTATATCTCCCCCCATTTATACTCAGGCACAGCACCAGAGACACATTGGGTGTCCTCGTATATGTATTCTATCTGTGGGATGAACTCTATCGCTGATTACTCTTCGACCATAGGGGCCTTCTTTTTTTTCCTCTTGGACATTGTAAGTTAGGCTTCTTCTTGCCATGTATACATTATAACATTAAAAAATTTAAATTTGCGAACATTATGCACCAGTTTATTCTTTCTTAAGTGTATCATGACTGTAAATAAACTTCAGACATAAGCCCTTCAGGCTGAAGAATTGAACTAGCAGACCCTATTGTGCAATCTGTTATTTTCCCATGCTAATGTGTAAGCAATAAAAAGCAACCAATGCATGTATGCACAACCCAGCTGTGTCCTATCTATCAAGACGGTCAGCACGAAATAGGCTTCAGTCCACTACTGCAATATAGTGAGCAATTGTCCTAATGCTGCATCATATTAAAACCTGATCAATCCTAATTGGTTGTCATTAAAATCTACATTAATTCACAATATTCCATTTTCATGACAACAACTCATACAGCCAATGTATAAATCTTAAATGCAAGGAGCAAGGTAACTGTCCACAATATCCAACACTTCTATGACAAGGCTTTATCATGGTTACAAACTGCAAAAGCCTACGCGGCTCGTAGAAAGGTTAATTACATTGGTGCGGCTAGACACTGCGGGCATTAAAAACCACTTTTTGCACACGGCTCTCCTAACAGCACCACCATCCATACTATCTTCAAAAGTAAACACTACATCGTTAAAGCCCTAGGTTTTCAGATAGCGAAAAATGACAACTTGCGCGGCGTGGGTAGAGGTTAGGGCTCAAAAATGGGCGAACAAACTAGGGAAATGACCAACACAGGAAATTAACAAACCATCAGCAAAACCTCCATCCAATCTCCTTCTTGGACCTCATTATTATGGGTGCAAGCGGCATAACGGCCGCCTGCACCGCGCCTTCCTCCACTGCGCACAGGGAGAAACTAAAATGGCTGAGGTAAACAAATAAAAGCACGGGCTATATAAAATAAAAACGACAACCCCCCTTTCTAACCGCAAACAGCTACCCCAACCGGATATTATCTCAAGACGCGGGCGCAAACTCAAGAAAAAAACGACTATGGCACCTAGCCGCGGGGAAAACTCGGTACGCGGGCACGACGGGAAATGTATACACAACCCTAGTCATACCCCAAGCCTAAGCAACATCACCCAATCAAAACTTTGAATGGCATTAGGTAAGGAGGTAATGATCCTACCTGGCAGTACTGCGCAGATGGTGAGGCGACAACGGTTGAACTTCAAACTGACACTTGGATGCGGGTACAAGCACGGAGCTCCACAAAACTCGCAGGGTCGACAGTGCAGAGAGAACAATGATAGCTCGGGCCCAAAATAACAATAAAAAATCCAAACCCCCACTCCCCGCATATATAAAAAGTCGTACGTGCGAGAGCTCTAAATCGGCCACGAAACCAAACCCGAGTCGAGCGGCTAGACATTCAGACCGTCCGCAACGGCGGACGGTCCCCAGCATCAACTCACCCGCAATAGTGAATAGAACATGTGAGTCACAATAATCAGGCAGGGAACGAAAGTGAAAAAGGGCGGCGAGAATCATAGACCATCTGCAACGGTGGACAGCTCCCACATCGATTCACCCGCAACGACGGATAGAGCACGTAAAGGAATATCGGGCACTAGCGGGAACCTACATCGGAAGCTAAGAACTTGAACTCCTTCACAACTGTGGGCGTTCACAAATTGAACTCCATCCACAACGGCAGAAAGCGTGAATCTAACGGGCTCCGATACGCAGCCGAAAGACAATTCGAATCGCAAATCGGAAGATAAGGCAAAGTCAAAGCCCAACATGATCCGTAACGGCGGACGCCCGGAAAGAAAACCTATCCCCAACGGCGGATGAGGGAGAACTCAATCCTTCCGATGAAGAATAGAAAACCACCCGAAACGCCAAAGAAATGAAACTCACTCGCAACGGCGGGACAATCAAAAAACCATCCGCGACGGTGAAGAATAGAAACCCACCCGCAACGGTTAAATACAAAGCAGGCAGCCTCCGCAAGGGCAGGAGAAAACAAAAACTTAACTCTCGACTCAACAAGATTTTGTAGGTATGCAAAAAGCAACAATGAACTGATTATGGAAATAATGAAAATATTCAAAGCATTAAAAGAGAAAACAGATCCATTGACAGCAATCCAAAAGCTGAACAACGTTCCAAAACCCATAGACCAAAAGTCATCAGACTAAAACCAGGCAGAAAACCAACTTATTCGAAGTAAAGGAGGGTCCCAAAAAAATTTAGAATTTTGGGAAATTGTTGCAGGTGCAACACTATTTTCAACGATTATGTCGTCAACGACTATTTACTCCGGCACTAAAAAATAGAATCATTAGCATTAAAAAAATTTGAACAAAAGGTATGAAAAACATAGCGTTATTTCTCTATATTTTTTTCAAATGATTGAAATTTGCTTCCCTTGCATTTGAAAACACACAAATCCACATCTGTGTAGTACATCTTGTCTTGTGCAATTGAAATGTTTGTTTGCACGTTGCAATGCCTATGATATTCATTCCTAGACCAAAAATAAGAAACTTGAACTAGACAATAGATTTTTGCATGTGTCTCTGTCTGTAACACTTTGGTTGCCTCCGAAAAAATATAGAGAAGAAAAACAACACAATTTTTCTTTCATGATAAAAAAAAATCTCTTCAACAAAAATTGAACACGGGTTGTTGATTAACTCGATGTTTAACATTGTTGTATTGCAATCAAAGAGGTGTTTGTTTTATTTATTTGATTCCGAAGGAAATACATTTGTTATATCTTTTGTGCTTTTTGAAATATTTGTCAATTTAATTTTCCTTGATTTGTTGCCAATAACTATTTACAACCTCTTCAAATTTGAAAGAAAATAAATTTGTTCTATGCAATCATTTCTTGTCGGTAGCGTAAGGAATTTTCACCCGACCAACTTTTACCTCGACACAGTCACTTGGTTGAAACACAACTATATTCCAACTCACTTACAATATTATATAATTGAGCATTAAATAATATTTGTGTCGAACACTCTCGTGCATAAACACTAGAAATTTTAGGAGGTGAAATAAATAGGGATTCTTTGTGTCTTTCACTGAACAGTAAATGTATACAACATTCACTCAGGTAAATCTAGAGAAGATGTGTGGCTAAATAAACACTTGTATTAAACCAGAAACTATGGATTTATATTTCGTGTGGCTCTCAACACTTTCAGAAGCTTGAGATTCAAACTCTTCATAGAGTTTTTCTTCTTCTTCTCCACACTTATCTTTGTATTTTTTTCTGTTCTGGTTGTGCATTCTATTTGTATATTACAATCTAGTTCTTTTGATAAAAACTTCTACCCACTTACATTAAAGACTATAATAGCTATCTACCTAGAAACTCAACTTCAGCAATTTAATTCAATTGGATTGTATATGAGAGACATGAACTCTTCATCCTGTTAGACCGTTTAACAGAAACTGATCAGCTACAAACTTTGATAGAGTCAGCTGATGTGATATTTGGATTAGAAAGTAATTAATATTTGCAACACTCCTCCTTAATTATGAGCTGATCGAAATTTTAAAAATAAAATGTTACAAAATGTTTGAGAGCTAAAACTTGATTTGTTCATGACAAAGTTAATTGAGAAGAACTTGTCATTCCTAAATAACTTCACATCTACTGGAATGTATGCCTTTCCAAAGGTTTTGTAAATATGTATGTAATATGATCTTCAGACCTACAAAATTCTAAACAAATTTCTTTATTGTTCACCAATTCTCTTATAAAATGACACCTTGTATCAATGTGTTTGGTTTTCTTGTGAAACACATGATTCTTTGATAAGCCAATGGCTGAATGGTTGTTGGTTCTTGTTAGTTTTGTGACAGGTCTTTTAAGATTCTCCGCATTCAATAAGCTCGGCATGCATATCTTATAGCTACAACATACTCTGCTTCTGATGAAGACAAATTTACTATGCGATGTTTCTTTGAAGCCCATGAAACAACACCTATACCAAAATAAAATGTGTACCTAGATGTGATTTTCTTGTCATCTGTGTTGCCTCCATTGTAAATTTTAGTGTGTCCAATGAGTTTAAAATTTTATGAGGTTGAATACATTATTCCAAGATCCTTTGTTCCACTTACATACCTCGGAATTCTTTTACCTACTTGCCAATGAGACTCTTTTGGTGAGTCCAGGAATCTTGAGATCAGACTTACTCCATGCATGATGTTTGGTCTCATTGTTGTTAAATACATAAGGCTTCCAACTAGTTTTAAAATATTGTAACTTCAGAAGATATTCCAGATGTATTGTTTGTATTCCTCCTTCGGGAGATGAGTTTGATATTGTTAGTGTCATTGAAAGAATCAATGTAAATATCCAAATGTAAGTTGGGTCAATAGCACCCAAGTGTCAATATAATAAATGTTATTTGTTGTGTCTATTTGGACAAGTGGGGCTAGTCAGCTAGAGAAGTTCGCCATGTTATATTAGAGGTAAAATCAATTGAAGAATATAAATAGGGAGGCACTCCCCTTCATTTGTACCAACTCACTCAAGCTATCTTAACAAGAGAGATAAATAATAGTGTGCCAGAAAGAAGAGAGAATCAATTGTCTGGGTTTTAATCTACTCTAGATGAGTTCTATACCGAGGAAGTTTTGCAGGGTTTCCTCCCTTGTGGTTTTCCCGAGGAAAATCTATGTGTTCTTCTATTCTTTTGTTTTTTTGCTTGTTTTTCTTTTAGTGATCTACTAGTGACTAATTGTTTTAAGATATGATCTAACCAAATTAAGAAAATTCAACATGGTATCGAAGCCACCCTGAAAGGAAGCACTGAATGGTTGGGTTTTTGTTGTTCTAAACAAATCCCTCAATAGATAAATTGGAAAAGAGGATTCTCCCAACTCGCCTCTGAAGAGTGCATCTTTCTGTAAAGAAATAACTGAATTTCAATAATTTTAAATTTTGGACTAGTTACCATTGTCGAGACAAACTAGGGTTTCATTTTTTTTAGGTTTCATCATCAATCTAAAAAAATGAAGATACACTCTACCTCACCTTAGGGAGGAGCATCTTTTCCACCATTTATCTCCACCTGTGATCCCAACTCAAAAATTAGGGTTTCTGCTTCAAACCCTAGGTCATCCAAAAGGAGGCGAGTCAGGAGCTGCTTTCTTCAAGTAAGTATCTTTCCTCCTTATTCCGTTTGAGGTTATCAATATTATAAATATGAGAAAGAATACTAGGCTATATGAAAGCTTGAAGGGGCTGAAAACTTTATAGCATGGAAGTATAGGATCATGATCATCCTCCAAGAGAATGATTTAGATAAGTTTATGAAAGGGGAAGTGAAAGAACCAGAAGAAGTTGAAGCCAAGTCCAAGCATAAGAAGGATATGGTCATAGAAAAATTATCATAGATAACTCCATCAAAGATAAATTGATTCCTCAAGGATCCTCAAGGGAGACTCCAAAAGAAATGTTTGATTCCCTATTAGTTTTATTTGAAGGGAGAATGATTAATATGAAAATGACCCTAAGAAATCAACTCAAAAGTGTAAGAGATTAAAAGTCAAATACTATGTAGTCTTACTTTATAAGAGTAGCTCAAATCAAAGATCAATGAGAAGTTGTTTATGATATGGTTGAAGAAGGAAATATTATAATGACAACCTTAAATGGCCTTCCAAGAGATTGGTAAGCATTTATCTAAGGAATTTTCTCAAGAAGGAAACTAACCAAATTCTGAAAGTTATGGGAAGAATTCAGGAAGAAGAAAGGATAGCATCCAAAGAAGAAATCTAAATGACAATGAGGATCAATCCTTGACTGCCCATGGCAAAGGAAAAAGTAAGAGTCATGACCATCCTTCTAAGACTGAAGGGTTTAAAAGACCCAAGGGAGACTTCTTAAATTATGAGTGTTTCACTTGCCACAATTTGGGACACATTGTCATCAACTGTCCCATGAAAGCAGAAAGGATAAAAAATATGAGAAGGTTTCCGGCCCATGCTGCTGAAGATAGTGATTAAGAAGGTGAAGATGAAGCAAAGAAGGATGAACACTCCAATGAAGAATATGTTTTAATCTCTTCTCTAACAGGACTAGTCTCACCAGGAAATGACACCTGGTTAGTTGATAATGGTGCCTTCAATAACATGAATGGTTACAAGGAATCACTCTCATTCCTTGAACAAAAGGAATCTCCACACAAAGTAATGCTTGGAAATGATTCCCAATATCCCATTAAAGGAATAGGAGAAGCATCCTATAAATTGGATTTTTGAAATCCTATGAAAATGAAAGAAGTCATGTATGTCCAAGGACAAAAGAAGAATCTTCTTTCAATTTCAGCCTTAGATAAGGAAGGATTCAAAGTTGACTTTGTGCATGGAAAGTCCTCATGTGGACAAAAGGTAAAAACATAGATGATGCATTGGATATTATAATTGTAGAAGGAGGCATCTACAAATTGAAGGGATATATAGATTCAACATTAGAAAATAGTACCATTAACCTATGTGAACTATGGCACATAAGGATTTCTCACAACAAAGCCCTTCCAATTGTATGCAAGGTTGTGACTAGTTTACAAAAAATTCATATAGATCATGGAGTGTGCAACGAATGTGGAAAAGGAAAGAATACTAAGAATCCTTTTCCAAAAAGTGATAGTAAATAAAAAGGTATCTTAGTTATTATTCACTCATATATCTGTGGGCCAATGCAAACCAATTCATTAAGTGGGTATGCCTACTATGCTTATTTTATTGATGACTACTCTCAAAAGACTTGGATATACTTCTTGCAAAAGAAGGATTAAGTGTTTGAAAGATTCGAGGAGTTTAAGGCCCTAGTAGAAAACCTATATTAGAAGAAAATAAAGTTTCTAAGGTCAAATAATGGAGGAGAGTTCACTTCAAATTAATTCAGTGATTTTTGCAAAGAAGTCAGAATTAAGAGGGAGCTCACCATTCCCTATAATCCAAAACACAATGTTGTGGCAGAAAGAAAGATTTGTGGATGTAATTGTAAATTCAGAATGTATTCACTTGTATATATTATGTATTATACCCAGAGTTTTCTTCCAGGAAGTATCTGTAATGTAATTGAGTCATGTCATGCTCCAATGTTTCGATCGGGAGTTTCTATAATGTAAACAAGTCATATCAAGTCATTGTGGGGCCCTAGGTTTATTAGAATATCCTAGAGAAGTCGACCCTAGGTGAGTCATTGTATGTTGGGGCAATAGTACCCACCATTCTGTTAAGGATAACCCTCCTTGTTGGTCGGAGGAGGCAAAGTCCCCACAAGTTGTGGGGCACTAGGGTTATTAGACACTCCTAGAGATGTCAGATATAGTAAGTAATTATTAAGTGAGGCCGACATGTTGGAGTGGGATTCAAGTGAATGAAAGAATATAAATAGAGAGTGAGCCTCTCTATTTATCACACACACACACTCAATCATTGGGGCACATGAGTGAGAGAGAAGTTATTGGGATCAGAGAGAGAGACTACTGTTGTCGTGAGATCATCTTTATGTTTTCAGGTTTTAGGTTTGGTGATGATTCTATCTCTGAGGAAGTTGTGGGGTTTTCTCCTTTATGGTTTCCCCAAGGAAAATTATTTGTGTCTCTTGTCTCTTGTCTCTAGGCTTTACTGAGAGTAAAGAGGATTCCAACCTTTGCTTCAAGTATTGAAGGTGGAAGATCTGTGATGCTCCTGTTATATGTCGATGACTTGTTCTTGACAGAAAAGAGGAACTCATTAAATTTGCAAGAAGAAGATTTGCTGCTGAGTTTGAGATAAAGGACTTGGGGATGATGCACTATGTTATAGGCATGGAGGTGTGGACAAGTGAAGTATGCAGTAGAGATACTGAAGAGGTTTAGGATGATGGAATGTAAGGCCATGACCACACCTATGACATCGAACCTGAAGCTATTGAATTTTTCTTCATCAGAGTCAGTTGATGACATGATGTATCATCAGATGATTTATTCCTTGATGTACCTGACGAATATGAGACCAGATATTTGATTTACTATGAAGACATTCAGACATGTTCACTTGATGGTTGAAAAGCATGTAGTGAGGTACATAAGGGGTACAATTGATTATGGGATCAAGTATGAGGCAAGTCAAAAGATTAACCTGGAGGGCTATGTTGATTTAGATTGGGTAGGAAATGCCATTGATAGGAAGAGCACTTCAAGGTGTTGCTTCAGTATGGGATCAGGTGCGATCTCTTGGTTTAGCAGGAAACAATATTGTGTGGCACTGAGTACAGCTGAAGCAGAGTATGTCGTAGCTTGTTCAGCTAGTTGTCAGGCAGTATGGCTAAGGAAGCTACTATCTGATTTATTTGATCTCTAGTTTGATGCTACTTGTATATATTGCGACATTAAGAGTTGTGTGAAGTTGTCGGACAACCCAGTGTTCCATGACAAGTTGAAGCATATCGAGATAAAATATCACTATATCAGGGATATGGTGCAAAGAGGAGCATTGAAACTCCAGTATGTTGTGACGGACGAATAGATAGCTAATGTGTTGACAAATCCATTAGCCAGAGAGAAGTTTCAGTACTTTAGGGAGAATCTTGGTATTCTCCAGATCGAGGTTCCTTCCAAGAGGAAGTGATGAGTCAGTGAGCCATTCTGACATGGTGATAGGATTGGTTCCTTCCATGGTCAGATGTAAGGGATAAGCCATTCTGTCATGGTGAGAGAATTGGTTCCTTCCATGTCAGATATGAGTGCTGAGCCATTCCGATATGACTATATGATTGGTTCCTACATGATTAGATATAAGGCTGGTTGCCATTCTTTGAATGGATGTGCCTGGTTAGTTTCCAGGAATACTTGATCTAGGACTAAGGGCCTTTCTGATATGACTGTGAGATGTAGTCTTACATGATCATATGTGAGTGCATGACCATTCTGATGTGATTGAGAGATCGGTTCCCACTTGATCAGATATAAGGGCTGATGCCATTCTCTGGGAGAATGGAGGCACCTAGTCAGTTACCAAGAAATCTTAGTTTCAGACTAAGGGCCATTCTAATATGACTGTGGGATTTTTTTGAACGTGATCAGGTATTAGTGATGGGCCATTCTGACAAGTCAAGGTCAGATGTAAGGGCTGGGCCATTCTAACGAGTCAAGGTCATATGTAAGGGCTGGTCCATTCTGACGAGTCAAGGTCAAATGTAAGGGCTAGGCCATTCTAATGAGTCAAGGTCAGATGTAAGGGCTGGGCCATTCAGACGATTCAATTTCAGATGTAAGGGTTGGGCCATTTAACATGGTGATAGGATGAAGTTTTTTTCATGGTCAGATGTAATGGCTTGGCCATTCTGACATGGTGAGGGGATTAATTTCCTCTCATGGTTAGATGTGAGTGATGGGCATGCATTTCTGACGATTCAAGGTCAGATGTAAGTGCTAGATGGGCCATTCTGACTTAGGGTCAGATATAAGTGCTAAAGAATACCTACATGGAGGTTAGGCCTACACCCAGCATGAAAAAGGGTTGGCTCTATAGAACTTGTTGTGATGAGAAGAATCATGAGATAGCACCCGTGATGATCCAGTAGTGATGATCCAGATCCACTGATGATGCTCCAGTGATGATCTAGATCCAGTGATGATCTAGATCTAGTGATGATCCAAATTTGAAGATGAAGTTGACTTCAAGATGAAGATAACTTGAAGATGAAGATGACTTGAAGATGAATATGACTTAAACATGAAAAGGACTCGAGGATGATCTAGTTGATATAGAGAAAAATACTTATGTTGATAAATTGTGTCGAGAGAATACCATCCTAGTTAAGAGGGAGTGTTGATGCAATTGTAACTTCAAAATGTATTCACTTGTATATCTTATGTATTATACCCCGAAGTTTATTCCGGGAAGTATCTGTAATGTAATTGAGTTATGTCATGCCCCGATGTTTCGATCGAGAGTTTATATAATGTAAACAAGTCATGTCAAGTCATTATGGGTAACCCTCCTATTGGTCAAGGGTTAAAGTCCCCATAGTTGTGGGGCCCTAGGGTTATTACTATCCTAGAGAAGTCAACCCTAGTTGAGTCATTGTAATTCGAGGCAATAGTCCCCACCGTTGTGCATGGGGGCTTCACTTGTTGACCAATATCCTATCACGTTAATTCATATTGTGGGTTTTAAAATTATAAAAAATCGAACCAATATATTGCAGGTATTGGGGGCANGTGGGTAGGGTGGTTTATAAGGATTGAGGTATAAAAAGGGGTGGGGAGAAGGTTTTAAGTATTGGGAGGGGGTTTCAACAAAAAGAGTTTGGGTCAATATATCTCAAAATTAAGGTTATTCTTTAATATCCCATGATCGCATGTGCTATGTGAGAAGTTCACTAAGTGAAGTCCCCATGTCGTTGTGTTAAGGATAACCGTCCTTGTTGGTCGGAGGAGGAAAATTCCCCACAAGTTGTTGGACACTAGGGTTATTAGACACTCCTAGAGATGTTGGCTCTAGTGAGTAATTGTTAAGTGAGGCCAACATGTTGGAGTGTGCTTCAAGTGAATGAAAGAATATAAATAGAGAGCGAGCCTCTCTATTTATCACACACACACTCACTCATTAGAGCACATGAGTGAGAGAGAAGTTGTTGGGATCAGAGAGAGAGACTACTGCTGTTGGGAGATCATCTTTATGTTTCCAAGTTTTACTTTTGGTGCTAATTCTATCTCTAAGGAAGTTGCATGGTTTTCTCATTTATGGTTTCACCAAGGAAAATTATTTGTGTCTCTTGTCTCTTGTGTTTTATTGGTGTGCGTGTTATTCTCTCAGTTAAAGATCCTAAGATCATAATGCTAGCTTGAATGATAAAAATAAAAAAATAATAGATCTATCATGGAAGTTGTGAAAGTTATGATACATGATCAAGATCTCCCAATGTACTTGTGGGAAGAAGCAACAAGAACAAAATTATATGTACAGAATAGAATTTCCCACAATTCCCTTGGGAACAAAACTCTAGAATAATTTTTTTCTAGAGAAAAACTAGAGGTAAGCCATCTAAAGATATTTGGTTGTCATGTTTACATTCACATTTGCAAGGAGAAAATGCCAAAGTTAAATCCTCCAGGAAAGAAGGGATTATTCGTAGGATATAGTGAGCAATAAAAAGCTTATCAAATTGATATCCCAAGATACTGTCAAATTGAACTTAGCAAAGATGTCACATTTGAGGAAGATAAAACCCTTAGAAAGTCAAAGAAAAATAAGGAAGTTGAAGAGAAGCATGAAACTCCCAAAACTATTGAAATTCCTAAATCATTCAGAAATGAAGAAGAATTCCAGATACCTGAGAGCATGATATGTAACAAACCCAACAACCTGAAGATTTACCAAATGAGTTGAGTTATTGAAAGAGAAAACTTGCCTGGCACTCATGAAGTAATTGTAGAAGAAAAAATACATGGTGTTCCTGAAGGAACCATCCGAGAAAGGAAGAATCCAAAGTCATACCTCGGTTATATGGTTTTGATGTGTGATCTAGTTGATAAAGAACCAACATGTTTGGAAGACTCAATAAAACAGAAAGAGTGGGCTGATGCAATCGTCGAGGAATACCAATCCATGCTAAAGAATGATGTGTGGGAAGTAGTACCAAGACATAAATACAAGTCAATGGTATCCTGAAAGTGGATATTCAAAACTAAACACTCAATATATGGAAGTATAGAAAAGTACAAGGAAAAATTATTCTCTCGAGGATTCTCTTTGAAAGAGGGAATCGATTATGAAGAGACCCTTGGACCAGTAGCTAGATACACCTCAATAAAACTATGATTTCCTTGGAATCTATCATGAAGTGGAAGCTACATCAAATGGATGTGAAGATGACCTTTCTAAATGGCTTGATTGAAGAAGAGGTATATATTGAAAAACCACAAGGGTTTGAGATTAATGATGAGAAGACTCATGTATATAGACTTAAGAAGGTGTTGTATGGACTAAAGAAAGCACTTAGAGCATGGTATGGAATGATCAATAGATTTCTGATGAGGTTAGTATTTACTAAGAGTAAAGCATAATACAACCTCTACTATAAGGTTGATGATGATGGAATTATTATTTTGTTACTATATGTAGATGATTTGTTCTTGACAGGAGAAGATAATCCTATTATTGAAAGTAAAAAGAATCTTGCTGCAGAATTCGAAATGAAATACCTTATAATGATGCATTACTTTCTAGGTCTTGAAGTATGGAAATATCCAAATGAGATTTTCCTAAACCAAGGAAAATGTACTTTAGAAATATTAAAAAGATTTGGGATGTTATCTTTTAAATATATGACTACTCCAATGACCAGAAGTTTGAAGCTATTGAATGAAAATACTTCGGAAGTAGTTGATGCCACCTTATATACAAATGGTTAACTGATGTACTTAACCAATACAAGACTATATATATGTTTTGTAGTAAACACCTTAAGACAATATATGGTGAATCTTAAACACATTCACCTTATTGGGGAAAAACATGTGACGAGGTATCTAAAGAGAACTTTAGATTATGGGCTCATATATGCATCTAGTGGTGAAATTAAATTACATAGATATACAGATTCAGATTGGGGAGGAAGTTCCAAAGATAGAAAAAGCACATCAGGATTTTTTTTAGTCTGGGATCAGGAATGATCTCTGGTTCAATAGAAAGTAGACCAGTATTTCACTTAGTATGGCAGAGGATGAATACATTTCAACATGTTTAGCATGTAGTGAAGCAGTATGGCTTCAAAATATGTTAGCGGGACTATCGAAGTAGAGATAGATGCTATTGATATCCCTTGTGATAATCAGAGTTGTATTAAGATTACGAAAAATATTGTGTTTCATTATAAGACAAAGAACATTGAAATCATATATTATTTCATCCAGGATATCGTTAATAAGGGAGTTAAAGCTCAAGTATGTTCCTACAGAACAACAACTAGCAGATGTATTGACTAAGCCTCTAGCTCATGTAAAGTTTGAATACTTTCGAGAAAAGCTTGGTGTAGTCTGAAAATACATCTCTCAAAAAAGAAAGTGACAGTAGATGGATGATGGATGTAGTGGTGAGTAGCTCAGTCTAGAGGAGGGTAAGTTTGGCTAGGCTTATTTGGCCCAAAAGGGTTAGTAATTCAGACGAGGCATGTTGATCCTAGGAGCATTAGTATGTATGGCTAGGATTGTTTGGTACGAAAGGGTTAGTAAGCCATACAAGGCTTGTTTGGTCCCCAGGGAGATCCATCTATTTAAATAGGATTTTTTTTCTAGAAAGAGTTAGTAAGTTAGACAAAATTCTCAAATGGATCTACCAGAAAACGCATTGTGATGATGCTCTGAGACGTTGAAGGGAAAGATGTATCCTCTGTTAGTTTTTCATCACATTTAAGCTACCATTATGTTAGGATCTTTTTACTGAGAGAATAACAAGCACAGCAATAACATAAGCACATCACATGAGACAAGAGACACAAAGAGTTTTGATAGGGGAAACCATAAATGGAGAAAACCCCTCAACTTCCTCTAAGATAGTATCACCACAAGATGTGAAACCCAAAACAGTAAGATGACCTCCCAACACAACAGCAGCCTTCTATCTTCTGTCAAGCCAAAGTATTTCCTTCTTTAAAGGTGCGCCACACTTAAGAGAGCAAGTGATGTAATTCGCAAGTGATAAATAGAGAGACTCACACTCTCTATTTATATTAGTCCGTTCACTTGAATTACACTTTCACACGTAGGCTCGACCTAATATTACTTACCCGAGCCTACACCTTAATTAGTGTATAATAACTCAAGTGTCCCGAAACTGTGGGGACTTACCTAATGACTTGATATGACTTGATTACATTATTAATCCTCCCGATCGGAACATCGGGGCATGACCACATGACTCAAATGCATAATAGAAACATCCCGGAATAAACATCGGGTTACAATATATAAGATACATAGAAGAATACATTCCGAAGTTACATATACATCAACACTCCCTCTTAACTAGGAATATATTCTTTCGACACAATTTTCAGCACGGGTCTTCTTCTCTGTATCAACTGGATCATCTCATCTTCAAGTCATCTTCATCTTCAAGTCATGTTTGTCTTCAAGTCATCTTCGTCTTCAATTCATATGGATCTGGATCATCTCTCGATCTGGATCATCATAGAACGTCATCACTAGATCTAGATCATCACTCGATCTGGATCATCATCACTGGACTGGATCCGGATCATCACTCGATCTGGATCACTACTGCTGGATCTGGATCATCACTCGATCTGGATCTCTAGGAGTCATCATAACTAGATCTGGATCATAGCTCGATCTGGATCTCCACTGGTCATCATCATGTGTGTACTATCTCGTCATAGGAATTTCTACAGAGCCAGCCCTTTTTCATGCTGGTTGTAGGCCTAGCCCACAGGTAGGTCTTCGCCTAGCACTTATATCTGACCTACTTGTTAGAAAGGCACGCCCAGCACTCACATCTGATCATGTAGTAAACTACAATCACATCAGAAAGGCCCCGCACTCACATCTATCATGGAAGGAACTGAATCCTCTCACCAAGATAGAATGGCCTGCCCTTACATCTGACATGGAAGGAACTTAATCCTCTCACCATGAAAGAATGGCCCGCACTTACATCAGCCATGGAAGGAACTTAATCCTCTCACCATGGCGGAATGGCCCGCACTTACATCGGCCATAGAAGGAACTTAATCCTCTCACCATGACGGAATGGCCCGCACTTACATCATCCATAGAAGGAACTTAATCCTCTCACTATGACGGAATGGCCTGCACTTACATCGGCCATAGAAGGAACTTAATCCTCTCACTATGACGGAATGGCATGCACTCACATTTGACCTGGAAGGAACCAAATCCTCCACCCTCGTCAGAAAGGCCCCCAGTCCCAGACTGAGCTACCTGGTAACTGAACAGGCACCTCCACTCTCCCGGAGAGTGGTAATTGCCCTTACATCTGTCATACTCGACAGATGGCCAACACTCACATCTGACATGGGAGGAACCTAATCCTTTAGCCATGAACATAATGGTTCAGCCCTTACATCTGACCTACTCGTCAGAATGGCTATGGTACTCATATCTGACATGGAAGGAACTGAATCCTCTCACCATGACAGAATATCTCAGCCCTTATATCTGAAATCCTTGTCAGAATGGATTGTGGATATCTAACACTCATATTTGACATGGAAGGAAATGAATCCTCTCACCATGATAGAATGGCTCAGCCCTTACATCTGACTTGCTCGTCAGAATGGCTATGGATCTATAGCACTCATATCTGACATGGAAGGAACTGAATCCTCTCACCATGATAGAATGGCTCAGCCCTTACATCTGACCTCCTTGTCAGAATGGCTTTGGGACTCATCACTTTCCCTAGGAGGAAACCTCAATTTGGAGAACACCAAGTCTCTCTCTGAAGTACTCAAACTTCACTCTGGCTAATGGCTTCGTCAACACATCAGCTATCTATTCCTCTTTCGCAACATACAGGAGCTTCACTGCTCCTCTCTACACCATATCCCTGATATAGTGATACTTGATCTCGATATGCTTCGACTTGTCATGGAACACTGGATTCTATGACAACTTCACACAACTTTGGTTGTCACAATGTATACAAGTAGCATCCAACTGGAGATCAAATATACCAGACAATAGCTTCCGCAGCCATACTGCCTCACAACTAGCTGAACAAGCCACGACATACTCTGCTTCAGCTGTACTCAATGCCACACAGGATTGCTTCCTGCTAAACCAAGAGATCACACCTGATCCCATACTGAAGCAACATCCTGAAGTACTCTTCATGTCGATGGCACTGCCTGCCCAATCTGAATCAATATAACCCTCTAGGTTAATCTTTTAATTTGCATCGTACTTGAGCCCATAATCAACTGTACCCCTTCATGCTTTGCAAGCATCAGGTGAACATGTCTCAATGTGTTCACAACAAAGAAAATATCTGGTCTCAGGTACATCAAGGACCCAACCATCTGATGATACATCGTAGCATCAACCGACTCTGATGAAGCATCACTCAATAGCTTCAGGTTTGATGCCATAAGTGTAGCCATAGATTTGCATTCCATCATCCCGAACCTCTTCAGGATCTCTACTGCATACTTCCCTTGTCCAAGGAAGATCCCATCTATACTCTGCCACACCTCCATACCTAGAACAATAGTGCATTGACACATAACATGAGCATCACTGGTCTTCCACCTTCAACCTTGGATCAAAGGTTGGAATCCACTTTACTATCAGTAAAGCCTAGAATCATCAGTAATCTGCCCATCCTGTCGTACCATGTCGAACCTCAGGATCTTCTGCAATCACTCCCTCTGAAGCGGAGCATCATGCTCCCTCTCTCTTCCATACTCTATGCACTGAAACATTCTGTACTGGAGTGACAAGTAGTATCCATCTAGGATCACTAGATACTAAGATCCTTTATCTTGAACTTCTTCAAAAGTTCATCTTGCATCCATCTGATAGCTTGTCATCCTCTATCAACCTTGTAGCAAAGGTTAAGATATTCATTAAGCTCATCATGTATGTGTTTCAACTCTTACTGGTTGTAAATGTCTCTTCGTAGTCTAGGCCTTCCTTTCATGAGAAGCCTCATGCTACGAATCTTGCTTTGTATCCCACGATGTTTCCATCTACTGCATGATGGAACTATGAAATTCTCTTCAGGTCTCGATACTGTGCCCTGACATCATTCTTCTTGAACTGGTCTTCCCTTTCTTCTTGATGGCTGGAAGGTTCTGCATCAATGATGTCACTGCACTCGTCATATTATTCTTCATTTTGAAATGTCGTCACTTGTTCTTCGAAACAAGTCTTCATTCTTCTTTGCTTGTAGGCGATTATGTATGCGGGCTTTCCTACAAGTCAAATGCAATTGTATGGTTAAAAACATTTCATAAGGAATATTTATACTGGCAAACACTTATGCATAAATATATGATCATGCAACTACTTTAGCCAATACAACATTCATCCATATCTCATTGAAACTTTCTGGATGCCTTCCATCTCTACCAGGACAACATTGAGATTGTACACTAATCCAATATGTCAGCAAAGAGGTTTCATTCGAGATAAGTAGCAATGGAGAATTTGTATAGCCCCATGAGCCACTTACCCATCACATGCATATTAGTAGTATTCTATCATTAATGCAAACATCCTATCATGCATAATACAATAACTGAATATAAACAAATGCATAACAAAATAATATAATGAAATGACAATTCAATACTTATCTTTATTTGTTTCGAGGGTAGACTCCTTCTTGAGCCTTCAGCTTCATCGTCTTCTTCATATCGTTTCTTATCGAAAAGCTAAGGTGGATAAGAATTTCTTCAAGAGTTGAGTTCTTCATATTCCTCATTGCTTGAGGGATCTTCTTTGGATGGAAAGAGCTTGATCTTCAATTGCTCCCATCTTCTCTTCTTATGGGTAGAGCTTCTTCTTCTTCCCAAAGTTTGCTGAAAGAATCACTTCATTCTGGAACACATTCCTTACATGAATGAATTCCACGATCCTGGGAGGCCATTCAAGGTGGCCATCACCACTTTTGCATTCTTCACTTTTTCTTTTACCACTTCAAGTTGTTCTTTGATTTGAGAGACTCTTATGACTGCATGGTCTCTGCATTATGGATCTTCACATTCTTCAACTGGTTTCTTTAGGTCATATTCTGATTTTGTTCTTCCCTTCAAATATCTTGAAATTCTGGAAGACCTTCAATAGCTTTGCTTGAAATAGGTAGTGCTCTGTAATGCACATGTACAAGCCTTCTATGCCAAAGCTCATTTGGCTCTACTGTGTCATGGATCAATGCTTGTTCTAGATAGCCCTTCAATTTGTACAAGCCTCCTTACTATTCTCCAAACACTACCGCATCATCGATAGTCTTTCCTTTTGGCCACATGATGACTAGACCATTAGAGTCTAGCTTGTATGAATATTCCCCACTACCTTTTATTGGATATTGGTAGTCATCTCCTAGTTTCACCTTGTGAGGTGATTCATGTTCTGATAGTCTTACAAAGGAATCCTTGAATCCCATCATATGTTTGGAAGCTCCACTGTCTATAAGCCAATCATCACTTCCATGAGTAATGTTACCGATTTGAGGTGTACGTCCTTGTCCCGGAGTTCGCTGATCTAGGGTTTGTCACAGAAACCCTAATTTTCAAAAATTGGAATCTTTCAGATCTGATTGGATGAAAATATAGATATCCTCAAATGGAGCTGTCCAATGTACTCCTTTTCTGAAAACAGTGGAGGGAAGCTCCCGGAACAGGAAGCCCTAATTTTCTGATTTCTTCTGCATAAATGTCTGTTACTGTTTCTGTGATATATCTGAAATTACTAATCCTCGGTGTCTCAAATTTCTCACTGAGGTAACATCACATGTCCCTGATCTAACACCACAGGTTTCATCATAATTTGTTTCACCATTTTGGATTTATGATCCTTTTCCCAAGGTGACCTGTTACAGGACTGTTCAGAACAACGAAGTTGTACGGCCTACCACGTGTCAATGGTTCATATTCTGAGTCTGATATTCATACCAAAGAAATTAAAGTCTGCGACCCTTTTGGAACATCTTCAGGAATTCCATTTGGATCTCTGTAGCCCAAGATATTTCAATTCTCCCCAGGTGTCTTGTTTATGGATGAATTCTGGAAGAGGCTGGAACCCTAACTTGGAGAGATCATATCTCCCAGAATATAGCGAATCTGAGGCTGATTTTTGGAAAATGTGTTCATACGGATTTTATCTTTTTCCGGTACAATGTTTAGCTTCTGATACGTCTCCAATCTCAGAATATAGGGACTGTACCAAAACTTAGCAGTTTTAGTATTTAGGGTTTCTCCTAGCACAGGGTCAAACTAGGGTTTGACTTTCCTGGAGTTTCACCCAACCAAATTTCTTGATCCATGTCTCTAAACTTTGGTTTTGATGAGGAGAAAAATCCTATGCTAGTCTCACTCAAAAATTCCTCTTCTATAGAATGCCCTAATTTCCACATCGAAACTGAAAATGCTTGAAATTGAATTCCGCATCGACAGAAAGATGCACCCTTCAATGAAGAGTCATCCTAGCATACTTTTGCTGAAATTATGTGGAGGAATATCCACAAACTAGGAAGCCCTAGTTCCTGTAGCTGCATAATGTCTTGTTCTCAGGTTAGCTTTGATACCATGTTAGTTTTTCATCACATTTAAGCTAGCATTATGTTACGATCTTTTCACTGAGAGAATAACAAGCACAGCAATAACATAAGCACATCACATGAGACAAGAGACACAAAGAGTTTTGCTAGGGGAAACCATAAATGGAAAAAACCCCTCAACTTCCTCTAAGATAGTATCACCACAAGATGTGAAACCCAAAACAGTAAGATGACCTCCCAACACAACAGCAGCCTTCTGTCTTCTGTCAAGCCAAAGTATTTCCTTCTCCAAAGGTGCGCCACACTTAAGAGAGAAAGTGATGTAATTCACAAGTGATAAATAGAGAGACTCACACTCTCTATTTATATTAGTCCATTCACTTGAATTACACTTTCACACGTAGGCTCGACCTAATATTACTTACCCGAGCCTACACCTTAATTAGTGTATAATAACTCAAGTGCCCCGAAACTGTGGGGACTTACCTAATGACTTGATATGACTTGATTACATTATTAATCCTCCCGATCAGAACATCAGGGCATCACCACATGACTCAAATGCATAATAGAAACATCCCAGAATAAACATTGGGTTACAATATATAAGATACATAGAAGAATACATTCTGAAGTTACATATACATCAACATCCTCAATATTATTATATTGTTGGTTGTTGATGATTGTTAATGATGGTTGTTGAGATGTTTGATGATTGTTGAGACAATTGTTGCGGTTTTTTTATATTGTTGATTGTTGATGATTGTTGATGATGATTACTGAGACGTTTGATGATTGTTGAGATGGTTGATGAGATATTTTGTTTAGTATTGTTTTGATGTCTATTTTCTTTAGTATTGATTATTAATCGGTTGATTTATTGATTTAGTACCAGTAATGTTACACTGATGACTTGTTGTAGCTACAACAGATCCCATGCTTTATTTAAAACATGGGAACCCCAGTTTTTGTATGCAAAGTTAATGTTTTAAATTCCTTGGTCATTTTAGGTTTCCCATGTTGTTTATCATGGTTTATATGAATTTTTCATGATTTGATTTAGTTAACGTTTTGAAATAATTTATGCATTTTTTGCGTGTTTTGGTGCTTTGTAGAGGAACTAATTTTTCCCAAAAGTTTTTCAACCTGCAACCTGCAATTGCGAATTGTGGGAAACAATTTGAATTATGATTTGTGTGGTGTGTTTCCACAACACACAATTTGTGGATTGTAGATTGTAGAAAAGGTTAACTCAAATCTTAAGGTTTTGGGTTCTCCCACAACCCATATCCCGTAATTGTGGAATGTAGATTGCGGGAACTTTTGTGCCGATTAATTGGTTATATTTTTGAACCCGCATCTCGTATCCCTCAATTTGCGGATTGTGGGTTGTGGGGAGGGAAATAAAATTGAAATTATGCAACCTGATTCTACATCCCACAAGATTAATCATGACCGTCTATTTCTTTTGATCCTACGGCATGAATTTGACCCATCGAAATCTAAAAATATATGGGTTCTTTGTATTTTATTTATCATTTTTATTTTTGAAAATTACCATGTTGCGTGGATTTATTTTACTGCAAATATTACCAGGGATAGTTTTTGCAAGTTGTCTTCAATTGAGGTTGGTTTTTCTGTCATTCCCTTACTTTATGATCTATGATTACCTTGTTTCTCAATTTGTTTTGATTTCATGCTTATGCGTTTAACAGATCTATTTGACATTCCAAAAATGGCATGAACCACCCGTTGCAAGAACACTTACAGAGATATGCTGACCAAAGACACCAAGTTTGGCATCTTCTCAAACACCAGTGGTAGAATTACTGAAACCTACCAAATTGAATGGCCCAAGGTCTACTCAATTTTTGATAAGGATGACTTATCATACATTCAAAATGACCAGTTGGCCTATCAAAAAATTAGGGATTCCAGGCTACATGACATTTCCGCCAAACCTGGTATCTTTCCCTATACCGACACAGTTAAATGGATTGTGGACCATCCAAACCCTAAAGATGGTCCATTTAATGACGGTGCAGGGTGACAGTTAGCTACCTTTTGTCCAGATGTTTTCACCAAATCCTATGCTCTTAAACTGACTATGCAACCACTTAACACTAATTTCTCCCAATCTTCTAAGACTAGGTACAAATTCAACAAAATTTTGAAGCCTTGGAAGAATGAAACTAGCAGTCTCATGCCAAGGGCTAATAACCTATACCTGGTTTTCTAGTTTAGAGAACCTTATTCCTTATTGGCAGCCATGCTTTGCATGGTATATGGTCTCTCAAACTATTTTGTGTTTAAATATTAGTGGGATCTGATAGCTCATCATGTCCTAACAACTGGTGAGTCTTTCCCTTAGGCCTCTATACTGTCATTGGAACTCAAGACAACCATTCAGTATTACCATAAAGCTACCGCTCAGAAGAAGTCAAATTTCTTATTTTCAGAATTTATCATTGATGTATTCTACACCAAATTCCAGTATCCCAATTTGGGATGGAACTGGACTTTACCAGCCCTTCCTGTACGTATTTAATATTCAGCACTATGGGATATCAATTACGCATCTTTGTTCTGTGACATTTGTGAACACTTTATTGGTAGTATTTATTTTAGAATATTCAAAGAGGAAGCTCCTTCCTTTTCATCTGAAGCCAGAACCTTTATCACCACAATTGGTGATTGGTATGTTGGGGAATCCTTTTCATACATCAGAAACTCGGGTAGTGATACTATCCATTTCCCATGATAGTTCCCGACAGGCTAGTTGTTGGAGAAGTTTCCTTCCAAACTATCATTAATGGTGTGTACATAAAACTCATTGCTCCTAAAAGGAAAGGTTGGACTAAATTTCCTTTATATCTTGGACCATTAGTCATCCCAACTTCGACTTGGGTTGTAGTACTGGGTTACAGAGTAGTTTCTTTGAAGCTGGGGTTTTCCCCCAAAATAAGACATGACCCTAAGGGGTTTCTTGATGCTCATTTCAAACAAAACCACATCAATAATGGTTATGCTGATGAAGAAGCTCCCAATGACTCCATCTACAAGGGAGTGAATACCTTTTCTAAAGTATTGTCTAGGGATAACAACAAAGATGAACAGAGCCACATTTTGCAGGATCAATGGGAGCTTAAATATAGGGTTTTGCGCTACATAGAAATGGAACTAGAGGTCCTAGAAAAGGTAAGGAAAGATAGAGAAGAGAAAGAACCCAAGAAACAAAAATTTCACCAATGGTTACTTATCCATATGGGAACAAGGGTAAAATCCCTATGGAAGACTCTCCATAGGTAAATATTGCTCAACAATTGAAGGTTATGATGTAGACATCCCAGCAATCAAAGCAGAAGTTAGCACATATGATTTCGGTACTAAACACTCAAGTACCTGCAGCTACTAATCCCATTACTAACATTCAAGTAACTACTGCAGTTACCCAGGTATGTGATGATTAGGAACCAACTGACCTAAACCATCAAAAAAACAAAAAGTTCAGGTTGTTGTTTCTCATATGCCTACCATAGACCTTATTGAATCTGATGTTAAAGAGGAAGTGCACTCTTGTTCCTGTGATCGAAGAAGTGACTCAGCATTTGCAAACATTTTCATATTTTCTCAATAATGATGGAATTGAATATCCTATTC
Source organism: Pseudotsuga menziesii (assembly GCA_001517045.1). NCBI lineage: Eukaryota > Viridiplantae > Streptophyta > Pinopsida > Pinales > Pinaceae > Pseudotsuga > Pseudotsuga menziesii. The sequence goes on along the minus strand of LPNX010574498.1, from coordinate 700,537 downwards.
ATAATCCAAAGATCCTAGAATATGCTTTTGTGACTGATTCTTCAACCTCATCGATTCTCCTCTCATCTATCCAAACTATTTCAACTTTTCCTACTGGGTTGATCCCATCATCCTCAATATCTCAACTCTATCACACTTTGACCTCACCATCTATTTCTATTCCATCCATCTCAGTCCAACATCCCACACCTTCATCTACCATTGCAAAGACCCAATCCTTAAAATTCCCTCTGTAATTACCCGCATTCATCCTTTCATTATCAGCTATGCCTCATCGAATTTTAGTACCCTAATCATCACTCCTAGTCACTAACATTGCTATTCCTTTCTCTGAAATTATTAACCCCATCCTTTCCTCAACCTCCGAGCCAACAATTGATCAAAACCTCTCTTCTCCCTTCCCTACTTCTCATATTTCTATGTCTATACTACCTCCCATTACTACTCAAACATGCTCATTGGTTTTACCTATGAGTGGGATTTCTTCATTTACTCTATCAATGGATGAGTTTGATGAAGATATCATAGTCCCTCTCGGGGATTATTTTTATAGCAGGTCATCCAAGGTAGTGGTTAGAAAAGGGAAATAGAGAAGAAGAGATCAAGAGGGTTTGGAAGCACATGTTGCAAATCAGATAATCTAGACTCAGCAATCTGGTGATCCTTAGATAGATGTAGTGGATATAACTATAGCTTTAGGTGCATTTATAGGTGCAAACCTTGATGTAGTCAACACTCTGAACAGGGAGTTTGATAGAAGAAAGGAAGAAATAAAAAAGATGGAAGAGGAATTGGATATGACTAAAAGGGAGAATAAGACTTATATTGCTAATCTTGAAAAGGCTTCTGAAGATAGGTTTAAAGAGCTACATCTGAAGAATACCTCTCTCTAAGATGAACTACATTATCAACAAGCCATAAATGCCACCAATGCACAAAGGATAGCTCTGCTTTAATACTCTGGATGACATTTTGGAGACTAAAGTTGTTTTCGACGAAATTTCTGACACGTTTGAGGAGAAGACAACCAAAAGACAATATGCTTCGAAGGCCTATGATGATATTATGGATGGGCAGAGGTATATGAAGGATAGACTAGAGTATATCATTATCCTTAGCAGTTTTCAATTGAAAAAGGTCAATATTGTTTTACATGCTTCACTTAACTTAAATGAGATGATTGAAGATACAATTCAGAAGGAAGGGGCCATTTGTTGAAGGAGGGGGTATGCTATCAACAAAATTATGGAAGCATTGCATTTCCCTACCATGGATCTTATTGAGAATGCTTGTACACCAAAATTAATGATTTAATAGGTTGAACATCTATGCGAGGAAGCTAAAGAGAAAATTCAATGCTTGATCATGTGAGCATTGAATATGTGGATCGGTTAATAAGAAAACCTCTTACTATGGAGGGAAATATCAACATTTTTGTCCACATTTGGCACAAGTTGGATAAAAATGAGATGGTAAACTTTAATTGTTATTCCCAAATAGGGTTTCAGTCAGCCAATTATCCCAACATAGATGAATTGTTAGGGATTTGGACTAGGTGGTGAGAATTTCTTGGCCATTAGTTTCATGTGGATTTTCCAATCCCAGTTTCATGGGGATTCATTTTTTGTAATTATTATTTAAAGGGTATATTTATCGTGTATTAGGGCGGTTTCCAAAGTGTAAAAATCAGCTTAAGGAATTGGAGACACTCTGATTAAGATAAGGTTTATAATTTCTTACATACTTTTAATAATATAGTTATGTTGTTCTCTTAAATATTCTTCTCTTTACATGATCAAGTTTCTTTGATGATTATTGATTTTTTCACTTCAGATTGTTTACCATCACTGCTAATATTCTGCAATTCATAAGTACATTTATCTACAACTTTTATTTCTCTTTGCTCATGATCTGTGTGCGATTAAGGTTTTAAAGGAGTTTATTCAATTAAAACTTTTATCTATTTCTACAAAGGGTTTACAGACAATTATAATTTATGTTAACTTTTCAATTAACATATCAGTCATAGGATAATATTGAATGTTTCTAAATCCTTAACTTACCATTAGTTGATTTTAATTGATTGGTAGTAATTTGAGTTGATAAGTAATAAAATCTCTTTCACATTTATGTTAAATTGATGAACATACTTGTCTATTTTCATCTCAGGTTAACCTACATACGAACAAGACACAATATTAGAGTAGGGAAGAATTAGGTTACATTTATTTCTTAGGTAGATTCACTTTCTTTTGATATTAAATACATTTAGTTTTCCTTTATTAGGAAACAAATCCTTTCAGGTTCAAGACCTTAAGTGCCATCGAAGGCCTTTATATCCATGGGAGATTACTATTCCAAATAGGCTGGGGATAGAACTCTCTATTCCTAGGACCTTTTGAAGCCTTTTATTCTGGGTTTTCCCCCTTTGTTGTGAACCTTGGAACCCATTCCGGCAACCTACTCATCTAAGGCCATCAACATGATTGTTGATGTATGTTACTTTAGTATTCCTCTACTGAATATGTTATCGATGTTCCAACATGTCTATGCTGGTAATGTAGATGATGATCTAGTATTAGTTTTTGTTTGATTTTATCACTAAAATGCTAATGCTATTGTTTTCTATGTTGTTAGTATCCATGCACAGATGTTGCAAATAATGAATTTATAAATGGTGTCTCAGTATCCACATACTAATACTATAAGAAGATGATCCTGACAATGATTCAGTATAGAAGATGATCCAGTACTCATACAGTGATGAGATAGAAGATGATCCAACATTTATACTCTAATGAGATAGATGATGGTTCCGTATTCACATACTGATGATTCGAGAAGAAGACCCATGAAGATGAATCAATATTCACATACTGATAGAATATGATACAGAATATGATTCAATATTCACATACTGATGCTATGGAAGATAATATAGAAGATGATAGAAGATGTACAAGTACATATGAAAGACAAATATTACAGAAGATGATCCAACTGAGACCGATGATGAATATGAAATATGACGTTCCAAAACTTCCTATGGCATATAGAGTCTCAAAAGACAGTTGTAGTAGTAGTTGTTTCTGTTGTTGAATACCTTCCTAGTTAAGAGGGAGTGTTAAAATATTGTAAATTCAAAATATATTCCAGATGTATTGTTTGTATTCCTCCTTCAGGAGATGTGTTTGGTCTTGTTAGTGTCATTGAAAGAATCAATGTAAACCTCTGAATGTAAGTCAATTCAATAGCACCCAAGTGTAAATATAATAAATGTTATTTGTGGTGTCCAGTTGGGAAAGTGGACCCAGTCAGTTAGAGAATTCGGCCATGCTAGGTTAGAGGTCAAATCAACTGAAGAATATAAATAAGGACGCACTCCCATTCATTTGTACTCACTCACTCAAGTTGTCTTAGAAAGAGGGATAAATATTAGTGCGCCGAAAAGAAGAGAGAAAAAGTTGTTTGGGTTTTACACTGCTCAGGTTGAGTTCTATACTGAGGAATTTTTGTAGGGTTTTCTCCCTTCTGGTTTCCCCGAGGAAGATATTTGTATTCTTGTTTTCTTGTGTTCTTGTGTTCTTATGTTTCTATGCCTGGTGTTCTTTCAGTGATATACTAGTGACTAATTGTTTTAAGATATCATCTAAGCAAATTAAGAAAATTCAACAACAATCCTTTTAAACAACGTAGGATCTACAGTGGATCCATCATCATCTTTGCTCAATTTTGAACATGTTATTACTGGTGTTGGGAATGAATTGCAATTAAAAACATTGAATCTTTTTAAAATTTTACTTGCATATGTTGACTAATATAAAAATACCATTTTCATACTATTGGACTTCAATTTCCATAAAAAATTCATGAGCCTCAAATCAGTCATTTCAAATTCACTTTCCATGACTATTCTAAATTATGTTATGCCAAAATAACTAGTGAATGTTAAATAATCTACATATAGGAAGACGATTAACATGTTACCTTTCTCATTCACTTTGGTGTATGTTGTTGGCTCACTTTCACTTCTATGAAATCCATTCTCGATGAGATAGGAATCAATGCGACTGTACCAAGTTCTCAGAGCTTTCTTCAAATAATAGAGTGCGTTTTTCATCCTGTACACTTTGTGTTCTTGTACTAGAACGTCACATCCTCGTGGTTGTTCCACATATACTTCTTCATCTGGATACCCATTTAAAAAAATTGATTTAACATCAATTTGATAAATAGTCCATTTGTTTTGAGCATCAATATCCAAAACTATTCTGATTGTATCCTTGCATGCAACTGGTGCAAAGGTTTCATTGAAATCTATGTCAGGATGGTGTGTGAACCCTCTTGCAACCATTCTTTCTTTGTTCTTCTACACATTCCCATCAACATCTTGCTTTGTTTTGTAAATCCATTTGACAGTGATTACATTCTTATATTTTGGTACATCTACTAGTTCACATGTTTGATTTTTTTCAATGCATTTATTTCTTCATCCATGCCTTGTGTCCATACTTCACCTTCAATAGCTTCCTAAAAATGTTAGTGGATCATCTATTTGAGAAAATAATGCAAAGAGAGGGAAGGAATTTGGTGTACCAGCTTCATATATTTCACACGGATTCCTTGTCTTCGCTGTATCTGTTGATGTTGAAATACTTGATAGAGTTTGTTGTCCTCTTGGTGTGCTTGTTAGTGTAGCTTGAGTAGTGACTTGTGTCTATATTCCTTGTTCTGAACCATGTGACGGTGTCATGGTATTTTTCAGTCCTGTGACCGATTGACCTACAAGTGGTGTTTGAACCACTTCCTCCATCATGTCATCATGCTCGACATTCGACACAATCTTGACATTATTTTCGATGGTTCCATCCCATGATTCATTCTCGACAAATTGAACATCATGAATGATGATCAATTTCCTTTCAACAGGGCCATATAACTTGTATTCTTTTGTGTCTTTAGAGTAGCCAACAAAAATATATTTCTCTCTCTTGTTTTCTAATTTCTTTCTCAACTCATCTGGAACATGAGCATATTATACACAACTAAAAACTTTTAAATGATAAACACTATGTTTCATACCCATCCATGCTTCTTGAAGAATCTTCTTCTTCACCCTATTTGTCAGACACCAATTCATAATGTAAAGAATAGTTGCAACTACTTCAGCCTAATATTCATTTGGAAAATGTTTGGCTTCCATCATGCTGCGTTTCATCTCCATAATAGTTATGTTCATTCTCTCAGTGACACCATTCTTCTGAGGTGTATACTGTGCATTTAATTGCTTCTATATGCCATGGGTTTGGAAAAAAAATAGAAATTCATTTGAAACATATTCACCTCCTCTATGCATCCTTAATATTTTGATGCAGTTCCCACTCTAGTTCTCCATGAGTGCTTTGAACTTACGAAAACAACTAAATGCATCACATTTACGTTTTGGAAAATATACCCTTGTTTTTCTTGAGCAGTCATCAATAAAAGTAAGAAAATAATTGCAGCCACAAATGGATGATTTCTGCATTGGACTACAAATATCAAAGTGCACGATCTCAAGTGGTGTGCATGCTCTGTATGACTTTTCGACTGGAAAAGTATCTCTATGTTGCTTTCCAAAGATGCAACCTTCACAAACTCTGCCTGTTTTGTCGATCAATGGAAAACATTCCACCATGTTTTTTGTGTGCAATAGCTTCATCCCACCAAAATTCAGATGTCCAAATCTAAAATTCCATAGCTAGGAATCATCTTGAACTTCTGTTTCAAATGCTACTTGAGTTTTAGCACTGCCATTTTTTTTCTTGTCGCAGTGTACAACTTCTTATTTACTTTCTTCCTTGAATGAAACTCTTGTATTTGTCTTTCATGTCATGTATGTAACTATCCTCAATGGAAACAAGTAGTTTCTTGTCATTTCCACATTTTCTATCAACTGGTTGCTTGGACATATGCCTTTAATCACACAGTGGTTTTCCTCCATGTAGAATCTATAACCTTTTTGTATCAGTTGTCCAATACTCAGCAAATTATATTTTATACCTTTGATATGATAAACATCAGGCATAAACTTTCGATCCCCCAGTTTCGTTAGAATACCAACAGTACCTTTTCCCAAAATAGTGACCTGGACATTATTTTCAGGTGTAACATCAGTTTGAACTAAATTATCTAAACTGAAAAACAAATTTAAACTACCAGACATATTATTGCTTCATCCTGATTCTAAATAACATATGTCGCATGGAATTTCTTGGATGGTATTGCATTCAATTGCGGATGCGCATGCCATCAACATTGCGCTCGACGAAGTATTGGTGTTCGTCAACTAGTTATTGATTTGACTTCCTTGATCATATTGCTTCTTCCTACATTCATATGCATAATGACCAAATTTATTGCAATAATGACATTCAATTTTTTATTTATCAAACCTGTGACAACTTGGTTGACTTGGGTTATGATTTTGTCCTCTACCTGTAACATCTATGGGACTTCTTCCTTGTCCTCCTCTTGAGAATTTTCTTCCTTTCCCTCTAGAATTGTTTCTACCTGTTCCATGGCTTATAGATGATTGTGATTTGAATGCACCTTTTAATGATGTTTTTGTTTTGCTGATTATGTGTTCATGATTGATGAGTGAAGCTTGCAACTCATCAATGGTGAATACTGACATATCTTTGTTTTCTTCCAAGGTAACAATCAAGGATTTAAATCTTGGAGGAAGAATTTTGAGAATATTTTCAACAACCCTTTGGTCTTCTATGTTTTCTCCATGAGATTTAGGTTAATTTATCAAACCAACACCTCTAGTGTAGAATGAGTCCAGTGACTCTATTTCTTTCATTGACAGAGATTCAAAATCTCTTCTCAGAATATGCAACTTGAAATTTTTTACCTTGTCCAAACCTTGATAGGTGGTCCCCAATGTGTCCCATTACTACTTAGTGGAAATTTTTGTTGCTACTCTTGGGGGAATGCTTGCATGCATGGATTGGTGTATGTAGAAAACAACTTTTCCATCTTTCTTCCTCTATTCCCTCAAGACATATTTCTTAGCTTGTGTGAGATTATTATATGATGTTTGATTTGCTAGTTCTACATAACCATTCTGGATTATATCCTAGACATCTTGACCTATGAACAAATCCTTCATTGTTAGAGACCAATATTCATAATTATTTCCTGTAAAAATTGGAGTTTGTAAACTCAACATATGTGAATTGGAAGTAGAAGCCATTTTTAATTTACCTTTGGAAATTACTTTTTCCCTTCTAAGACAAGATTTCTTTACTGAACCCACTCAGATGCTAGATCTTGAGAAAGGCGGTTACTTCAGTGGTAGATTTGAGTTACCGCATTGTAATAAAATTTTATTTCCCTTTTAAATTTAAGGAAAAGTCTTGCGACCAATATACTTATGACAAAATTACTTCAATAGAGTTATTGTGACGAAATTTTCACTCGAATCACTTTTACCTCAATAGATGAACTTGGCTTCAATCATCTTTTACTACGACATGATTAAGGTTATGACCAACTTTCACTTTGACAAAACAAATTTATATTTCCTAATCTGAAGACTTTTGTTATGAAAAATACTTTTCACCAGCGGTTACTTGGGATAGACTATGACACAGATATATTGCATCTCACTTACAATATGATATAACCCAACATTAAATAATATTTTTGTTGAACACTCCCGTTCATAAAAACTAGAGATTTTACACTATAAAATAAATATAGATTCTTTGTGTCTTTTACTGAACAATAAATGTAAACAACATTCACTTAGGTAAATTTGAGGAAGATGCACGGCTAAATAAAAAATTGCATTAAACCATAAACTATGGATTTATATTTCTTGTGAAGAAATAAAAAAGAACTATTATCGTAAATACGAAATTATAAATTTACCAGGATGTTTCACCTTTTACATAGCTTCATCTCTCAACACTTTAACAAAACACAGAAGCTTGAGCTTAAAACTTTTCATTGAGTTTTTCTTCTTCTTCTTCGCACTTCTCTTCTCTCTATTTATGTATGTTCTGCTTATGCATTATATTTTTCTACTACAATCTAATTATTCTTATAAAAATTCTATTGACTTACATTAAAGACTATAATAACTATATACCTAGAATTATAGCTTCAATTAATTTAATTCTACTAGCTTATATACGAGAGACGTGAACTCTTCATCCTATCAGACTATCTAGCAGAAACTAACCTGCTACAGACTATCATCAGGGTTGGATGATGTGCTATTTGGTTCAATGAGTAATTAATATTTCCAACATCTTATTTATGTCGAAAATTATTCCTTTCTCCTATTGCACTGTGTTTTCTTTCACTATGGCATCCCTCCTCAACACAAGAGAAGGAAAAAAAACCAACAAAGACCATCTGCATCTTTGAAATTGATTTGCACACCTTGTTATACCAAAATCCTTTCACCATTATGTGATAAGACTCTTAACATACCTATTTTCCCTTAATCCCATCACATGGAGTGGAAACTCATTCCATTTGTCAATCTTTCACAAAAATGCTCAGCACTGCGCCTTCCCCTTTTTCCAAGAGCGATTCCTTGCTCGCACCACCTATCCCTTGTTATCCACAAGTGGTTCCACTACTTATAGCCCGTAGTCCATAAGCATTTCTTACCTAAACCGCTCTGTCATTGAAGGAGAAAAGCAGTATCTTGGGTAAAATGGGAAAAAGAGAAGATTCTCGAGGCTTCTACATCATGAGCTTTGTTTCCTCCCTTATCCCTATCATTGTGGGTTAGTTGAGCTCTAGATCCCTCATCCTAGGATCTTAGAGTCCACCTCATCCAAAAATATCTCAACCATCCCTATCCATTGATCCTTATAAATACAAACTAATGTCCATGGTTGAGGAGAGGTCTCTTAAGGTATTGTTATGTTGTTGGATTGATTACTTCGCCCAAGCCATTGTAGAGCATAGAGAGCAAAAGTTGAATCTTATGAGGATGAGATTGTTTGGTTTGATGGAGATGCATGTCAACACTAAGGCTTAATTGGTTGTAAACTTCTCCATTTTATCTTAATGCAAAGCTTATTTATGTCCCACATTACTGTTGTTGTTTGATTTCACATATATGTTGTTATATTTCTTAGTCACTAACATTGATCAATAGATTATATTCTAGTAGCTTTGATGTGTTTGTGTGTTTAATCTGATTGCAGGTACACAGGGTTACTATTGAAGCATCACATTCCAAGTATCTACGACGTCCAGGGAGGGTCTTCAACCTTTTTCCATCATTTGTTCTGGATCTGAACCATTCATATCAGTGGAACACCTTACTGTCTATAGAAGGTGAAATATTCTTGTTAACACACCTATGTGATTGGAAATGAAATTCATGATCAATGGAATTATGTTCATTTGACTAGTTGGTTTCATTCGTACTTTAGTTTGAATACATTAAAGCAGTTAATTTTTGATATCGAAGATTCTGGCATGATAAAAATTGCATGCTGGTGTTTGCAATTAGAAAAATTTATTATTTACATCTTTAGCAACGACATTTCTATTGTTCACTCGCATAGATGCTTTAAATATACAAATACAAATATATTTCTCAATTTCCATTCAATGCTTGGTGTTTATACCATTGTATTTATGCAACAACAACAAAAAGGATTTTACTGCATAGATAATTGCATCTGCATGCACTTTTTCTATGGTCTTCAGTATTTTGATCATTGTCTATATATGCTATCCACTTCCAGGTTTATTTACATGGTGCCAATAAACAACCAATTGAATTATCAATGTAATCTCGTTAGTTAGTCTATTCAACTAATCAATTCTATAATCAGTTAGCCAGTATTGACTAGAACCATCGATCAGGTAAACCATAAATACTATTGTATCATAATAGAAAATCCATTAAATTTGTCAAAGTTCTAGGAATTGCCTCACCAAATACAGAATGTTGTAGAGCTATTGGCAGTTCTATGTTATGCAACCAAGTCCTAGACATAACATAAAACGAGAAGAAATATGATTGATCCACACCTTAACAATGAATAATAGAGATAAATATTAATCCTCTTGAAGGGAGGAACCTCCTTACATGATGTAGTAAGTACACAAGACAAGACAAGAGGCAGTTATGACTAAACTGAGAACATATCCTTCATATATATCGGAGACAAAGGTGTACAATAAAAGCTAATAGAACCAAGCCGACATAAATAATATGTAATGCACCATAATATAGGGGGTAATGCGCAACATTATATAAGGTAATGTGCAATAATTAATGAATTAACATGCCCCTCCCCTTTAAACAGTGTTGTCCTCTACGTTGAAGTAATTCTGGAAGTTGTCATATAAATGACCCATCTTCCCATGTTGGATCTTCTATGGGTTAGTTTATCCATTTAATGAGATACTTTGGAATTGATCGGTTTCAAAGTTGTCTAGTGCTTATTTTAGTGATTTCTTTAGGCTCCAGGATGAATTTTCCTTCCCCATCAAGTTTTGGTAATATCATTTGAACGGGTAGCTTGTCACCGATTACCTTCTTTAAACAAGAAACATGGAAACTTAGATGGACTTGTGAAAATGCAAGTAGTTCCAGTTTGTAGGCCATACTACCAATCTTTTGTAACACCTTGTAGGGACCATAGTATTTAGGTGATAATTTAGTATCATTATTGTTGTTCTTTAGGGACATCGATTTGTAGGGTTGTAGTTTTACAAACACCAAATCCCCCACATTAAAGCTTTGGTCACTATGGTGTTTATCTACTTGTTATTTCATTTGTTTTTGTGCTAGATTGAGGTTGTCCTTTAAGAGTTGAAGAACTTGTTGTTGATGCTTCATGTGGTCTTCCACTACTTGAAACTTAGAGGAGTGTCTTAGTGAAGATGTGGTGGATGGTGGATGATAGCCATAAATTTCCATAAATGGGGTCGTTTTTTTTTATGTATGGAAGGAAGTGTTATGCCACCATTATTCCAAGGGTAACCACTTAACCTATTATGTTTGTTTATCAGTTGCAAAAAATCGAATATACCCTTCCAAAAAAAAAATTCAATATATGTTTTTCCATCAGATTGAGGATGATAAGATGAGCTATGAGTCAGTTGAGTTCCCAAACAAGAAAATAATTCAGTCCAAAAATTTATGGTGAAGATGGGATCCCTTTCACTTACTATAATATTTGGAGTACCATGTACTTTTTTGGACTGTTTCCATAAAATAATTGGTGACCATTATTGCTTTTAAGCGGTGAGATAGTGCACAGAAGTGTGCATATTTAGTAATTCTATCAACAACCACCTTGATGATAGTCTTTCCTTTAGACTTTGTTAAACCTGTGATAAAATCCATCGAGACCACTGTCCACATTTCGCTTGGAATGGAAAGTGGTTGTAGGAGACCACGTGTCTTAATTGTTTCCACTTTATTTTGTTGAAAAACCTAACGTTATGTCACAATTTTTTTAACATCATTTTTAAGGCCATCTCTAAAAAAAACTTTGTTTACCTGGTGTTAGGTTTTTAAGAAACCCGAGTGCTCTCCTATCGGTGAGGAGTGGAATACAAAAAGTACCTTTTCCTTGAGCAGGGAACTCTTACCAAGATATAAGTGATCCTTGTACCATAGAAAGTCATCTTTCTACCTAAATGTATTAGTGGAACTGGGGTCCTGTTCCACCTTTTCAACCAATGTCCATATTTCTTCGTCATTTTTCCATTCGTCCCTTGCTTCATCTATCCAATCTAGTTGGATGATCAAGATAGTGTAGAGTAATGATTCAACATCTTCATCTTTCATGGAAAGTGCATCTACGACAACATTCTTCTTCCCCTTTTTGTATATGATTTCAAATCATGCCCCAACATCTTTGTCACCCATTTTTGTTTCTTTTCGAAATATATCCTTTGTTCCAAGAAGTATTTAAGGCTATCATGATCAGGTTTAACCTTGAAATGTCTCCCTATAATGTAGGGGAGCCATTGCTTCAAGGAATGTAGTATCGACAACATTTACTTCTCATAAATGGGCTTTTGTAAGTTCTTCCCATTGATTGGATGACTTGTGAAGGAAAGAGGGTGTCCTTCTTGCATTAGTACAACTCCAATTCCATTTTCTGAAGCGTCACATTCCACAATAAAGGTTTTTTTGAACTCTAGTGTCACCAAAACAAGAGCTTTACACATGGCCTCATTAAGTTCTTGAAAACATTGAATTTCCTCTTGAGTCCAAGAAAATGCATCTTTCTTTAGAAACATTGTTAGAGGAGATGTTATTCTTCCATAGTTCTGAACAAACTAGCGATTGTACCCCGCCAAACCTAAGAATCCTCGAATATTATTCTTGGTTTCTGGAATCAACTATTCCACAAGGGATTTAAATTTTTTATGGTCTACCTTGACACATTCATGAGATACAATATGACCCCAATACTCTACCTCATTTATCCCAAAGAAACATTTTCAGTGTTTTTCATACAGTTCTTGCTTCTTTAGTAGTTGTAGTATCCTATCAACATGTAGAAAATGTTCTTCCTAAGACTTCCTATAGATTAGTATATCATCAAAGAATACCAGCAAAATTTTTATAAGGAAAGGATTGAAAATAGAATTCATCAAACCTTGAAATGTGGAAGGTTCATTTGTGAAACCAAATGTTATGACCAAAAATTCATAGTGACTTTCATGAATTTTGAATGATGTTTTTAGGATGTCGTCATCCTTTATTCGAATATGATGATATCGAGAATGAAGTTCCAACTTTGTGAAGAAAACTTCTCCATGTAATTCTTCTAACAACTCATCAATGACAAGAACATCAAACTTATCTTTAATGGTGATATTGTTGTGCTCTCTATAATCATGACACATATGCCATGATCCATCTGGATTGGGTACCATTACCACTGGTTCCGAGTAATAAATTTGGCTAGGCCTGATTATCCCATCCTCTAACATTTTAGCAACCATATGCTCAATTTCACTCTTATGGATATAGGGATATCGATAAGGTATGATGTTAGGAGGAAAATTGTCTAGAATAGGTGGAATACCTTTGGGAATATATTCAAATACTTTGGAATTCTTATTAATGACCCTTTGGATATCTAAGGAGATAGTGAACTTTGAGGTTTGAACATTTAATGAGAATAATTTTGTAACTACACCTTGATTTCCCTTTTTTAACAACTTTGTCATATGATTTGAGCTTATCACCTTGCCTGGTTTTCCTGTGATACCATTTAACTCATATTTGTTTCCTTCCCATGAAATTTTCATGAATTGTTTTTGAAAATTAAAAGCCATTATTCCCAATGATTATACCATTGGACACCTAAGACAACATCAAAACCACCCATTGGGATTGAAATCATTAGACTATTCAATACATATTCCCCCATAGACATACTGATATTATGACATTTCCTTGAGCAATTTATAGTTCCTCCATCTGCAAGCATTACTTCAAACTCTCGTGCTAGATATACAAAGCAATTAAGAACTTTGTCTAATTTGCACTAAATGAAATTATGAGTACTACAGGAATCAATCAACAATATTACTTTCTTCTTTTTGTTGTATCCCTCGATCTTGAGAGTTTGAGGAGTGTTAATTCCAACCAATGCATGACAAGATATGGTGGGAGTAGTTTTTTGTTAAAGTATCATATTATATTTCTTTTGAATCCGCCTCTTCCTAAGATGCTTCCTCTTCTTTTGCTTCTTCATCTTCACAATCTATATAGAATAATTCCCTATCACCGCACTTATGTCCTTTACTATACTTGTTGTCACAATTAAATCATAATCATTTTTCTCTTCTTTACTCTAGTTGTTGGGGTGTCAACCTTTGTGGTGGTTTAGAAGAGGGAACATTATTTTATTTGTATGTGTTGGAGAATTCCTTTCTAGTAGTCATTTCCATATTTTTACTTTCAACCTTCCTTTCCATCATGAAATCCTTCTCTAGGGATAATGGTTCAAAGAGCCACACCTCATGTTGAATGCTATCTTTTAATATTCCAATAAAGAGATCTAACATATTATCTTATGAAATATTCTTCACTCTGAGACTTAGCTGTTTAAATTGCTTGATGTGCTCTGTAACTAGACCTTTTTGCTTGATATTTACTAAATGGATAAAGAAGGTGTTTCTATTTATATCTCCATAATGTTCAATAAATTCTTTTGTGAATATAGACCAAGAGATAATAGAGTCCTTTTTATGGTCACAAAGCCATTGGTACCATACAAATTGATCAGGTTATAAATATAAGGATGCATTAGTTACATTTTGCAAAGTGGGCACCTGGTGTAGATCAAAGAATTGCTATATCTGAAAAATCCACATGATTGGATCCTTTTCGTCAAACTTTCTCATGTCAAACTTAGGGATAAAGTAGGTGCTTGGACCTGAATTGAACCCATGATGTTGTAGTGAATCATCAACTTCTGAGGACTCCAACTTCCTTCTCTCAAATTGTTTTTCAATCTTCTCCAGCCGTGACTGGAATAAGTCATTTTTTCCTCCTTACCATCTACATGAGGAATAAAGCTCGGTTTTATATTTTTCATTAATTAATTAATTCAAGTCTTGAAAACCTTTTTATCCAGCCATTACTTTGAGATCCTATTTACTAACCATCAATTTGAGATCCTCTTCATTATCCATATTGTAATGCCCCATATTAATTAATGATTAATAGTAAGTGCTTTTAATTTATTTGAAATATATATATATATATATATAATTATTAAGGTTAATTATTAAATAATTATTATTTAAGTTATTAATAAATAATAATTAACAAAATTATGAAGACCATTACCTTACCGCTCAATATAAACTTAAGCAAGCCACATAGATAAAAATGCTAGACATGTGGTTAAGTTGTGTAACACACACCGTTCAAAGAAACTAACACATGTCAAACGGAAATTTAAATACACTGCCCAAGAAAAAGAATAACTTAAATTAATAAAAGGGGCGGTGGAAGAAAGGGCGGTGGAAGAAGGATGGCGGTGGGGGAAGGAGGTATAAGGGAAATTTTTACGGAAGAACAGGGGGAGGAAATTTTTACCGAAGAACGGGAGTGAAATTTTTTTATGGAAGAACAGAGAGGAAGAAGGGAGAAATTTTTGGGATTACTCCAGGCAGATTTGTACTGTGAGTGAAGGAGGTTGCTGTCCATTTTATTGGTACGTGGGCTCGGGGGCTAGGAAACCCGTCGGTTTCCTAGGGCCAGCAAACCTGCTAGTCGGTAGGGTGGAAAATCAGAGCTGGCGGTAAGGCTCTTTCAGGAGCAGGAGCAGAAGCAGAAGCAGGATTGAAGAGCGGAAGTAATTCGAGGTATTCTACTGATAAACTATCTCTTTACTGCACAAAATTAAATGAAAAACCTGATTTTGAAAAAGATATTTTTTTTTTACTGTTAAGGATTGACTGAGTGCTCTTCCTAGTAGAAACAGAGCACTATAGAATGGTATCAGAGCCAAAGGCTCAAAAAATGAGACCTTCAGGCCTATTAACGCTTAGAAAAAAAAAACTGTTAAGATACTATGCCACACAGCCTGTCCCTAGTTTGTACAACAATTTTAGTGGAAATATTAAATAGATTTTATGAGAAAAAAGATTAGAAAAAAAAAACCCCATAAACCATTAAATTACAGAACCAAATACTAGAACGCCAATGTAATTTACTCAGAGGAAAGAATGACTTAGGCCAAATGCTTGCGCACATCAATTTGACTAGTTCAAATGTGAGTTTGATAACAACCTCCCCATGCTTTCACTATTGAATAACATGGAGCTTGATAACATGAAGGCTGCTGCTAGATGGATGGGGTCAATTAGCCGAGAGAGTAGGGTTGGTTTACATTTTTAGATCATTTCAATGTCGGATGGCTCGCTTGAAGAAGAATGCTTAGTGGGTACATCACTGTGAACTTGCTTGAATACACTATTATATTGTTGAGTCAGGCTAAACCCAGATCTGATTTATGAATGAAGACACCAATATAATTTACTCATTATAATTCGCCAGCCATTAGAGACGTCCCATCAATCAGCTTGTTCAGAATGGGCTTAAGACTTCTACAAGGTCAACATGTTGGAGATGTATAAAGCACACATATCAAACGTGGACTTTCATGATATAGTTTTTGAAGAGCATACTGACCCCTATGCTTGGGTAATGAGAGATCAAAACCCATTTGTACATCCCTAGTTGTGAAATCCTTCTTGGGCACATCGACCTTTGGCTGATGTAACTCAACAAGAAGATTATTATTTACAAGATAACGTTCAACAGATAGTGCTGCCATACATCCTGATCCAACTGCAGTTATCGCTTGTCTCCATTCTTGGCCCTGCAAATCACCAGCTGCAAAGACACCTTCAACAGAAGTTTCAGGTCCTCCATTTTTCACAATTACATAACCAGCAGTGTCCAGATCAACTTGGCCTTGAAGAAGATGGCTGTTAGGCATGTGGCCAATCCCATAAAATAGTCCCTTCACATCAAGCACCCACTGTTCACCCAGATTGGTACTTTGTAACAAAACACCAGACATCTGGCCCTTGTCATTGCTTATGACGTCAACAAATTCCATGTTGTAGTGTACAGTTAGATTTGGATTGTTGAAAATTCTGTGAAACATTCGTCATAACCAACCTGTCCTGCATTGCCTTAGATGCCCGTAGCTTGTCGTTTCTAACCAGCAAATGTACATGATGAGCATATTTAGTAAGGTATAATGCTTCTTCTGTAGTTGTATCACCACCTCCAACAACGGCCAGCTCTTGACCTTTGAACAAGGGGGATGCCCCATCACAAATTGCACACGCACTTATTCCTCTACTCCAAAATTCTTGTTCATGAGGAAACCCAAGTCTTTTGGAAGTGGCTCCTGTTGCAACTATAACGCTGTGAAATTCGACCTCATGTTCACTACTTCTTATAGTGAAAGGCCTATTCCTGACATCAATAAACTCCACATCTTCATATATAAGTTCAGCACCCCAATAGCGATAGCCAGTTGAATAGGTAGCAGCAGAGGCAATTGCTGCTGGAGCTGGAGAAACCCCCATGGAATGGATTGACAACATATGGAATAAATAAACAAATCTCAAGGCCACTTCCCAAATCGGTGTCTTCCCCTAACCGTATAATCTGTTGCTGAAGATATAAAAAAAAAAACCATGTGTCAGAAAAAAAAAATAGCCCCAGTGATACTGTACCGTACTGAGCAATGCACCCACTTTGGGATAGACGCTAATTCCATTAACCTGTCACTATAATGTTGAAAAAAAATAAATAAATAAATTGTTTGCATAAACTTGTATCTGTAGCTGTGGGGGATTGCGGGTAGCATTAGCGCCCACATAGCCCGTAAGTCCTACGTAGGTGTTTTCATGTGAAGAATCCAACACCCGAAGCTCCAACATTATCTCGAGCACTACGCCTTCCACCGTCATCTGGTTAGGGTTCCTCAGCCCTCTAGCAGAAGACGGCCTCTTTCTCTTCTTATTTTCCATGCCAGATGATTTCTCAAGATTCATATGCAACAAGTTTCTCGTAACCTTTGTCTGTGCATTCTCCCAAAATCCATAGCTGGTAAAGCAACTCTACCAAATTATTTATAATTTTGACCAAGTGAGGTCGAAAACATCCTACAACAGAAACTGTAAGTTGCGGTTGTAGTACCATCTCTGGAAAAACATCCATTACATCCTCATCTTTTAAATAAATACCCTTTGCAAGAAGATTGAGAATAGCAGGATTATCCCTCAAAAAAGGGGGGGGTATGAGCCACAAATCTCTCCAACGCTCTTTTCAACCTGAACTCTGTGCTACCGCCATTGACATGCTACAATAATTAGTTTAATCCTATAGCGAACATACAAGAATTATAGGAATAGGTCTTCCTGTAACTGTCTCAAAAAAGTTATAAACAAGCTTAATAATCTCCTTTTAACCTTGATTTTGTCCAGCAGTGACCACAGATGTGTGCTCACTGCGCTCGCCTTTTTCTCCATTTCCCCTTTTCGCTGCCACCATCTTGAGACATATTTCTTTAACAACAGAGGCCTTCTATTCTTCCACGCTAAAATTTTTGTTGCAAAATGAAATCTACTTGGAGGGGCGACAAGTTTTGGTAATCCTTCCTTCAGCTTTGGGCTCTTGGAGGACTGGCGCATAAGCTTCATGCTGCATGAGCATCATGCGATTGTCCACATGGCCTTCATGCAGGGATGGCAGGTGCTCGTAGTGATAGGTTAGGGTAAGGTTAGTGTCGAAAGCTCTAAGAGAGAGCCATCCAACCATTCCCCAACCATCCCACAACGCGTCCACTTGGTCGTGCCCCACGCGACAAAGAAAAATAAATAATTCGGTGACAGCCAGGCAAAGGAGAGATAAATGTCAGATGAAAATTATTTAGGCTGGAAAAGATTATATCTCTCTGATTGAAAGTTCACTCAGGAAAAGACTCGCTTTAAAAACAAAACAAAAAAGAAAAGAAAAAAATAAAATAACAAATAACAACCCAACTTGAAGTTACGATTTTTATTGTTTTGGGTAAAGTAATGGAAAACAATTGAATTATATAGACAAATAAAATATAGTAGAGATCATAATCTTATTTATGCCAAACAATACTTTGGAAAATAAATTATATTTGTTCCATAATTTTAAAAGTAACTGTCTACTAAGTTATTCTCCGGGACACTAGCTTGTAATAATAACGAACGTAGTCCCTTACAGCTCTCCATGTTATGTTTGGGATGACACGGAAAATAGTTTAAACTTCATACCTAACGCCTACACGAATAATTTGATCATCACTGACATTCACTCTTTTCATCTTTCAATATTGTTTGATTCAGTACATACACTTCGACAGTTTACATTCTTGAATCCTAAACAGGCATCAAGTTGGGGGCTAACACCCAGTTCGGGTTGGTCCGTGTAATATAATTTATTATATTAATACTGTTCTTAGCACCGAAACAATTTAGTGATCGCCTGAGTCATACCTGTTGGTCGATGATTCCGATCTAACCTACCCACCTTGATTTTTTGGCCAAGTTTATATTTGGAAAGCTGTTTTCTCCATGAAAGAGAAGCTCTTAATAGTTTTCGCCCACATTAGCAATCCCTCTCCCTGGTGTTCGGTAGGCATCCAGATTATATAGTTTTATGAATTTAATCTTTTCAAGGAATTATTGTTGTATCGAATTTTATTTATGGTATGCCATTGCCTCGTGGAACGCTAAAACTTTCCCATCCATTGTTAAATCTAGCAAATCTCGCCTGCTTCTTTTGCTTTCCTTCTATTGTCTAAGTATCCAATGAGCCGAAGCTGAGTAGCCCATCCAAGTGGATGAATCAATCCTGCCAATTTAATATATTTTGTATCCACTTGGCTATCAGCTAAACCACTGAATGTATCCACTCGTTCGTTCTCCACTCGGCTATTGGTGGCTCGCAGAATGTATTCACTCTGTCAATGCATAAGTTTTAATGCTCCCGGGTATAAGGCGTAAGCGCTCCTTCCTCATGGGGGATCTTTTCATTAGCCCTTAAACTGGGTTCAAGGTAGGGTCTATACAACAAAGCAACCTCAAGGTTTGAAGCTTATGTCCTGATTATAAGCGGGTAAACTCCAGGGAGAATTTTCTATAGCGGGTAACAATCAAGGGGGCAAGCTGTGGCGATCCTTCCACATCCAGCAAGCGATAGAAAAAAGAAAAAAAAAAGCATAATTTAAAACGGGCTTAGAATGGGCATATTTCCATACATGTAAACAGAAAAAGATGGACACACTTCCATTAATGATAATAAACACTAAATGTGATTGTTCTTAACTTCTTAGTTTTTGTCAATGGGATCACCAGATTACGTGGCCCATTACGCAGTCAAATCTAATAAGCTGCCTATTTCGCTCTCTGCAATGCTGTAGAGTGAAAGGATTGCATGATTGATGAATATTCAAGTGACAAAATCAGGCCATTGGCCACTTGCAAAGCCTTTCATTTTCATTAAGCCAGCCTTGACAAACGACATAGCAAATAACAGATTAATGGAATATGCCTACGCCAAATATGTAAAGTAATCACATAATCACAACAAAATCAGATAGCTATATGAATTTTGTAATGTTAGGAAATAAATAATGAATTAGCCAAATCATTAATGACAAAACAAACAAAGATATATAATAGCAATATAACCTTCAACTTTTAGGAAATAAATATACTATGCAACTAGCAATATAATAATGAATTAATTATACTTAAAATCAAATAATTCTTTATACTTGTTATTATTGTATATAAAACTTAAATTGAATAAAAATGCACTATCCATTTATTGATTAGTGCAGACAAGTATGGTTCAATCAACAGTCCATAATATAGATATAAATTGTAAAATATCTGTGGACATTATGTATGATAATAGGAATATAAAGTTGAGTATAGATTTGGATATTATGTATGATAATTAATAAATAAGATATTGGAATTTTAATTTAATATATCACTTAATGGATTGAAATTTTAATTGGAGTCGCATAAAAATATTTATGTATATAAATATTCTTAATTCATGAGAAATTAATAATTATTAACTTATCTTACATTTTACAAAGTGTGAGTATTACAAGGGAAAGGTGGTTATGTAGATTTAGGGTCCACTCACTAAAATGTTTAAATGTAATTATTTCATATTATTAAAATGTTTTAAATTGATTATTTAAAACTATTCGAAAATTTTAAATTTAATTAATTGAAACTATTAAACTATTATAATTTAATTATTAGGAATTACTAAAATGTTTAATTTAATTATTTGAAACAACTAAAATGTTTTTAAGTTGATTATTAAAATTATCATAATGTTATATAAGTTTAACTATTTAAATGTTTAGGGCAAGATAATAAGGAGGCCTTCATGTCATTAACTAAGTTGCTTATTTAGTATAAATTAAACTCTTTATAATTAAGATCATTGGTATAATTGAAGATAATTGTTGATCGCTAAGCTTCTAGATAAATTAATAACATTAATTAAGATTTCTTACGAAGTATAATCAATAAGTTAAAAGAAGAGATTAAAGTTAAGATAAGTTATGAGAATTTTAAAAAAAAAATTGTTACAAGATCTAAATGGAAAGTATCGGGAAGATTAACCCCATTATTTGACTATTAAGAAAACTTAGTAAGGAGAAAACACTGAAGGAGATATACATGTGTTTTGTGTTACTATGGCTGGTAGACATGCTTGATCACTTTTTACGAAGATTGTAATAGGATTCTATTTCGCCTATAATAACATCATTTCCAACTTAAATTATGATCAAATTGCCACCTAAAAATGTTTATAGACAAGAGAGTCACAAAACCTTATGTTAAATAAATTGTTTATGACTTTAACGTGTGAAATGTCCATGAACTTGTGGAAGTGTCTTTCACATCACCAATGGAGAATTGAATCTCGAAATGAATTATAATACCATAGATAGGATTGGATAGAGGTGGGGATACAAGCTAGAAAACTATCCATACTTTAGTTGATAACAGGTAATATGTATAAAGTGACGACGAGTG
Source organism: Pseudotsuga menziesii (assembly GCA_001517045.1). Lineage (NCBI taxonomy): Eukaryota > Viridiplantae > Streptophyta > Pinopsida > Pinales > Pinaceae > Pseudotsuga > Pseudotsuga menziesii. Next base: position 678,904 of record LPNX010574498.1, on the reverse strand, counting down.
GTATGGTTGGTGTAAATATACTGAAGATGAAGATGAATATACAAATGAGGAAAGAAAAGACATTGGAGCCAAAATTCATCAACCAAGTCATATGGAGGAGCCAAGGAGAAACAGTATGTGTACATTACGTTGGAGAAAGGATATGATGATGTATAGATGAGCCCATGGGATTAGCATTGTTTAGCATACCATGAAGCTAATAGGTTATGGTAGGGTGTAGGTTGTAACTTTATTGGTGTGAAAGTAATAATGATAATCAATCTCGAATAAAGGTATAATGAGTAAACCTATACTCTCTGAGCATAAACAATATTATAAATTAACACATTGAGATATTTGGAGGTAATACCTAATAAATAGATGAGAAACAATAAACGTGAAAGACAAGGTGTAGAGAAGAGGTTTTATAAGGAATTCTATGTCTATATAAATAAAAGATTTAGGGTTGCTAATATTGAGCGATAGGTGTGCTAATGTAATCTCATAATTAAAAGGGATTGTAAATGTACTTGTACTCATGTAACGTAAATAACGAAATAAATAGATCAAGTAGACTTAATATCTATTGATACCTATATATGGAGAGAGGGAGAGAGAGCGAGTTTAAGCAAGGATAAAGAAGATATAAAAAGGTAATTGTATCAAGAAGAGTGCTACATTCAAGATTAGTATAAGGAAACCTATGGATGTAAAAAAGGATAAAAGAATGGAAAGAAGAGTAATGGGTAAATAATATATATATATACTTATTGCACCTAACTAAGTATGAAATTAATAGGGCGCAATATAATATATTAAGTGATTTAAACATTAAAAGTACTAAAGATACATTTTGATGCATATTAAACGGAGTGGTGCAATATAATGCTTAGTTGTGTATTTAGTAAGTGACTAAGAGGGGTGAAACTGATGATGATATCAATGGGTAAATATACGTGATAACTAAAGTAGATTGAAAACAATATGTTTTATTTTATTTTATGACATTAAATTACCATAAGGATGTTAGCGATAAGCGACGGGTACAAAATGGCCAATTGTTTGAGGACTAATAATAGGAATTAGTATAGAAAGAGATGAACTTATAAATGGAATTCAGGTAGTGTCATAGAAAATGATATGACAAGCATGCAAACTAACAATTAAACTTCATATTATAGAAGTGTGTCATGTTATTAAAATTACCAAGAAATAAGTAGTGCCATTGTAAGTATTCTATGTATAATACGCCATTCATGGTGTCAGTGTTCTATTTAAGGAAAATGTATTGATAAATAGGAGTTGATTAATAAACATAGTGGAATTCATGTTATTACAGACACTAGACCACTCTCAATATGGATCCCAATAAGTCGCAAGCCGTATAAATTTTTGAAAATTAGAGAGAGATTCAATAAATAATTCAATTCGTAAACAAGCCCTATATAAAATAATAATAATAATAATAATAATTTAATAATAATAAAACGAAGAATCAAAATAAACGAAATTTTGGGCAATAACATATTCTTATGAATCACAACAAGAACAAGACTATAGAACACTGTATAAATTTTTGTTGATAAGATTCTAGTAGGGTATAATGAACCTTGATGCATGTTACAAATGGGGATCCTCGAGGAGGTCATAAGTAGTTACTAGGATATGTTTTTCAGATAAAATTTAAGAGCATATATTAGGTGATAAACGAAGTAAAATAGTAAAATGACATCGACAGGTTGATCAAGTAAAGGTCCAAGTGGGACTACCATAACTAATGAATTCTAGTAGTAAGACACCTATATTATGCATAATAATATATTCTAATAATCATTCATAACAATAACTTCAGGACAAAGTTTCTTGAAGGGTGGGTGTATGTAATATCCCTATTTTGACTCTCGCATATTTATCACTCAGACTTATTGCAGTGTATTTACTTATTATCTTTGGACTCAACTATACTTCATGAACTATGTTTTGGCAGGTTATATGTGATTATTTACAGATGTTATGATGTTAGCAGGATTATGCTCTAATTATGATATTATGATATTATCTTGCTTATACTACACTTTGATCATGATGTTACAACAATTAACATGCCTATGTATATGCTTTGATTACGATGTTATGATGCTTATCATTTATATGAATGTATTGTGCTTATGCGATTATCATGCAGTAATCATCCTCAGATTCATTTATTTCATGACTAAAACACATAGTTGATAGTAATCCTTGATATGATGTGATATGTATGATTAGGTACATGGGTACCCATCCATGATATGATTTATTTTGTGCTTTTATGATGAAAGGAAATAATGTGAATGATAACGGACCAACTATTGATTTAATGTTGTTATGAATGCATGTTTTGCATAGTGCTAACCTGCAGGGTACAGGGGCTATGTGATAGCCGAGTATGTGATGCAAGTATGACTCAATACATAGCTTGAAGAAGATCCTTATTTCCAAATGCTGATACGATGACACGTACCAATAAACTGGATAGCAGCAAAGTATGTTTTGATAGGGTATATAGACCCAAGATGTTGAGAGGGATGGATGTGTTCCACCCTATGTTTTTATGATATTCGAGGTCGTGGGAGGGCAGTGCTGAGACACGCTCCCCATGTTGTTATGATGACGACGGTCGGGTACCCGAGGTCGTGGGAGGGCCTTGCTGAGACACACTCCCCATGTTGTTGTGATGACGATGCTCGGATGCGTGCTAGGAGAGGCTAGGTCCGTTGTTCAGCCTACGCTATCGCTCTCAGGTTCTTATGTGGTCAGGTCGGTGAAGCCGGCATCCACTTCTATACTAGTAGAGGAAGGATAGGGAGGATGTGGACAT
>LPNX010574498.1:664507-675446 GCA_001517045.1 Pseudotsuga menziesii | reverse complement strand
CGGTTTCCTAGGGCTAGCAAACCTGCTGGTCGGCAGGGTGGAAAATCAGAGCTGGCAGTAAGGCTCTTTCAGGAGCAGAAGCAGAAGCAGAAGCAGGATTGAAGAGTGGAAGTAATTCGAGGTATTCTACTGATAAAATATCTCTTTACTGCACAAAATTAAATGAAAAACCTGATTTTGAAAAAGATATTTTTTTTTTACTATTAAGGATTGACTAAGTGCTCTACCTGGCAGAAACAGAGCACTACACATATTATCTTCCAATTCAACTAAGTCATCAATATTAACATTTCCTTTAATCATATCTTCCAACTTGGCCACTCTAAAAGATATGTCTTCCATTTCATCATATGTCCGAGATGAATCCTCTAGGGGTTTGAGTGGAGTGTGATTCTTTCCACTTCCTTTTGGTGGAATTTTGATGAATAAATATATATCACACCCTATGGTTTACAACAAATAGATCCTTATTCTCATCCTTATTGTGAATATAGACAAAGATAGATCCTTATTCTCATCCTTATCCATATTATCTTCCAATTCAACAAAGTCATCAATATTAACATTTCCTTTAATCATATCTTCCAACTTGGCCACTCTAAAAGATATGTCTCCCATTTCATCATATGTCTGAGATAAGTCCTCTAGGGGTTTGGGTGGAGCGTGATTCTTTCCACTTCCTTTTGGTGGAATTTTGATGAATAAATATATATCACACCCTATGGTTTACAACAAATAGATCCTTATTGCGAATATATACCAAGAGATAATAGAGTCCTTTTTACGGTCACAAAGCCATTGGTACCATACAAATTGATCAGGTTCTAAATATAAGGATGCATTAGTTACATTTTGCAAAGTGGGAACCTGGTGTAGATCAAAGAATTGCTATATCTGAAAAATCCACATGATTGGATCCTTTCCGTCAAAGTTTCGCATGTCAAACTTAGGGATAAAGTAGGCGCTTGGACCTGAATTGAACCCATGATGTTGTAGTGAATCATCAAGTTCTGAGGACTCCAACTTCCTTCTCTCAAATTGTTTTTCAATCTTCTCCAGCCGTGACTGGAATAAGTCATTTTTTCCTCCTTACCCTCTACATGAGGAATAAAGCTCGGTTTTATATTTTTCATTAATTAATTCATTCAAGTCTTGAAAACCTTTTTCTCTAGCCATTACTTTGAGATCCTATTTACTAGCGATCATTTTGAGATCCTCTTCATTATCCATATTATCTTCCAATTCAACTAAGTCATCAATATTAACATTTCCTTTTATCATATCTTCCAACTTGGCCACTCTCAAAGATATGTCTTCCATTTCATCATATGTCCGAGATGAATCCTCTAGGGGTTTGAGTGGAGTGTGATTCTTTCCACTTCCTTTTCGTGGAATTTTGATGAATAACTATATATCACACCCTATGGTTTACAAAAAATACATCGTTATTCTCAAAGCTATTTAAATGCAAGATGATGTACATTTTTCAAACCCTTATTAGAAGACTGTGTTTTGGGTCGAATTGTAAATGATGAAAATTTTGAATTTTGACTCCTCTAGGTCTGAAACTTCAGTTTGTCATACCCTCATGTTTCCTCTTTCCAATTTCACCTCTATGAAATAATTTGGATGTGCCAACAAAAACTTGTTGCAAAACTCCCAACACTTCATTTTTTTCCTATCCAGAAAAGTGAACTTGTACTATATTCCACATGTCCATTAGTTTTCTTCAGTAACTAAATTTTTTACCATAGATACCCTGGTCTGTCTTCTTTCGGATGCAACTAGTCTCACTCAATTTGTATATTGGATGCATCATAAATGACCTTTTCCCCTAGAACACATGTTTTAGACTAGGTTTTGGACTAGTAAAAAGCCTTAAAATCCTCTACAAATTATCTCTGAAATTGTAATGTATTAGGAACTGAATTTCAGACTAGATATAGTATGGCATGTTTCAGAAGTGGGTTTTTATCCTCGATCTTTGAATCCTTGTAGAAAAAATATTCTATAGAAAATTCCAAGATGACTTGTTTTTCAGAAGTCAGCCACGAGGAAAGAGATCTGATACCAAATGTTATGCAACCAAGTCCCAGAAATAGCATAAAAAAGAAGAAATAGACAATAAGAGAGTAATCCATGCCTTATTAATGAAGAACAGAGATAAATATCAATCCTCTTTGAGAGAGGAACCTCCTTACACAATGTACTAAGTACACAAGGCAAGACAAGACAAGATACAATAATGACTGAAATGAGAATATCTCATTTCTATATATAGGAGACAAAGATGTACAATAACAAGTAATATACCCACTAATAGAACCGATCTGACATAAATAATATGTAATGTACAATAATACATGGGGTAATGTGCCACACTATATGGGGTAATGTGCAATCATTAAGGGCTTAACATTCTACATGATAAAGGAAGATTGCAGCTGAGACCATTATTCAATAAGTAGGCAATTCAATTTCCATAAGAACTTTTTAAAACAAGATATATCATTACTCAGTAACATAGATAGAATACCTCATTGTGGAGCATTGGAAGTTTCTTAGTTTATGAAAGTTTTTATTTTATTCACATCATTGAATAAAAGGGAAGATATTTCCATGGTAAGAGAAAGAACTTTCATATTATATTAAAACAAAATATTGTGAAATTTATTTTTGAGTTGTTGCGAAGATTATTATCGCACTATTGCAAAGTTAATAAGCATTGACGTGAAAAGAATCCACTGCAAAGGGAAGAGTCATCATTATTTTCATGAAAAGTATGCCCAGTCGTGAAAGGTGTTATTTAAAAGTGAAGGTTGTTGTTTAAAAGACTCTAAAAGTTGTTGCATCAAAAATAAGTTTTTTAAAATTGAAGAAGAAAAAGATTGGAAGAAGAAAAAAACATAGTTTGCAGCAGGGTCATGAGCTGCAGACCATTATTCAATAAGTAGGCAATTCTATTTCCATAAGAACTTTTTAAAACAAGATATATCATTACTCAGTAACATAGATAGAATATCTCATTGTGGAGCATTGGAAGTTTCTTAGTTTATGAAAGTTTTTATTTTATTCACATCATTGAATAAAAGGGAAGATATTTCCATGGTAAGAGAAAGAACTTTCATATTATATTAAAACAAAATATTGTGAAATTTATTTTTGAGTTGTTGCGAAGATTATTATCGCACTATTACAAAGTTAATAAGCATTGACATGAAAAGAATCCACTACAAAGGTAAGAGTCATCATTATTTTCATGAAAAGTATGCCCAGTCGTGAAAGGTGTTATTTAAAAGTTAAGGTTGTTGTTTAAAAGACTCTAAAAGTTGTTGCATCAAAAATAAGTTTTTTAAAATTGAAGAAGAAAAAGATTGGAAGAAGAAAAAAAACATAGTTTGCAGTAGGGTCATGAATCAAAGTTAAAAACCAAAAGTTTTTGAAATTTTGTTAAATTTTTGTAAGCCTCACTGAGACATAGACCAACAGCCATTTGCATTTCATATTTTTCTATTAGAGTATCATAATGAAGAAAGTAACTCTCGATATTTAGAGGGAGTGTTAGAGGATGTAATCTTGTTAGTTAGTCTATTAAGTTATTTGGTTCTATAATTGGTTAGGCGGTATTGGCAAGAACCATCAATCATGTATAATATATATACTATTGTATGATAATAGATAATCAGTTCATCCATTGGTGGTTTTACTCATATGTTTATCCTCTCCCCATATTATTAACACTATTCGCTTGCAGGTTCATTTACATGTGGCCAAAAAACAACTAAATGATGATGCTGCAAAATATTTTTGGCACTTTTTTTTGCAAATGCCATATGTAAAACTAAGTTGGTGATAATTCCTTGCAGAGAAAAATCTCCAGCCTGCATGTTTCAAAATTTGTATAGAATGGAAAGAAGCTCAAATCTTGTTCATGTTTTTTCCATTGTTTCTTTGAAACAAGAACAAATACAAAACACTTATAAAATTTGATTCACCACATGTTTGTTGCATGTGCTCAAAATGCACCAAGGGAGTTTTGCGATTCTCCTTGTCTTTATTCTAATGTAGTTTCAAGTTCATATCTATTGACATTTAAAGAACATATATACTTTTGCAACTACTCCATCTCATTTTTTTTTAGTGTTTGAAAACAATTCGACTATAAGTGTTTGTAGTGCTAATTGTATTTTGCAAGTATCTATCAATACATGCATTTACGATACTTCAAATCTCAATATTTGACATAAGTGTATAGCCAATAGATGCAATATTTGCACTTGTATTTGAACAATTGAAGTTATTAATTGTTCCCTCCTTCAACACATGGTTTGTTTTATGGTTGTTTTGTCTCCCACATTTAAAATGGAATTTTGTGTTGCAGAAAAACACATTTTTCATCATTTTTTATTATTATTGTGGAAAACATTATATATACCAATAGTTATGTAATCGAAAAGAGACATTCTTTTACATGAAGAAAATATATTTGAATTCATCCCATACTTTCAATTTTCGATTACACAATAGCTTCTTGAAAATAACATAGTCAAAATAAGCATTTCAACTTGCCAAAATAAATAAAATTGAACAAACTTACAGTGATATGATGGTTCATTGGTCTAAAAACTAATATGGAATAGCTATGATAGCTTTCTATTTAATGCATGATCTCATTCATTCGTTTTGAAAACTTTTAGTATGGGAATAATGAACTATTTGGGAACATATTTTAATATGACCTCTTTGATGTTTTCTCTAATGAATGTGTTTTTATACATTTAGAGTTCCCGTGAAAATTCCCAACTATACTTTTGGAGTTAAGAGATATACACTCATGAATTGCATGTTTGGATCCCAACATTCAAATTCCTTGTTGCATATCCCTGGTTCTAATTTATAATCTTGTCCATATAACCTAGCTTAGACAATGATTTCATGTGTGTGCATGGATTTTCTATAGATTATTGGAAATCACATTCCTATCTTTTCCTATTGCAACATGGATGATAAAAAATGTTGTCAACAATCTATTGCAACAAATTACAATACAAGAAAAAGATCTCTCACAAAGACCACAAAGTCAATGGAAGGTTGAGAACTCGACAAAAGAATTATGGAAGGTCTTCCATTGCAACCTATCTTATCTCTACAAATGAAATGATTTGATGGTCTTCTAAATTTCAATGCATGCCTTACCTTAGTGTCCAATTTTTATTTTTATTTGCGATGGAATTTCCCAAACTTCAAAATTTAAATCCATTGTTACAAGGAATTTGTCTCCTCCCCAAGCCTTGGCAAGTCCATAATATATGCTTATGCTTCTTTCAATCATCGTTGTCTTATCCACTATGATTGTCACAGGCCACACAAATCAGATCACCTAAACCTAGCAATAGAGTTCTTGAAATTTTTCCATTGCAACCAATGTTATGTCTACAAGTGAAATGATTTGATGATACTTGTACTTCTGATAGATGTCTTTCCTTAGTCCTTCATTTCTTATTTTAATTTAGATTGACATTTGTTGAGCTTCAACTTTAAATCCATTATTATTAGGAATTTCTATATTCATCGAGGCTTGGTAGGTCCACAATAATTGTTTATGAATTTTCAATCATCATTCTTCTAGAAACTAATCATGTCATTAGTCACACAAACAAGATTGCATAATATCAAGTTATTCATTTTACCATGCTCGACTTTGAAATCCCATTTTTTTTATTATTATTTAGAACATTTTATTTCCAAAACTAGTGTAAAACATTTTCCACAATTCTTGACCTCATGTCTTACTTATTTCAGTCTATTCATTGTCACATTCTTTGTGCAAATTTAGATGTTTCTTATTCACATAGATTTCAAACAACTCGCTTTTTCTAATTTAGTTTTCTTGATCTATCTTTCATTGAGACTAGTGCAAATTCAAATATGCATTGTTATAGTTAATTATACCTTTTTTTATTGAAATGGCATATTGGTCTTTGCTTTCATGCAACCATTGCAGGTTCAAGCATAGTACATTCGAAATATTGTATTGAACTAGGCTTTTTGATGCTTGGCTCTTTTCCTAGAGTGATTGAACATGCAACTTTCCAAAAAACAATATTTATGGATTGTCATTATTTAACCATAGGAATTCTTGCTTGTGTTGTGTTTGAATTTAAAGTGTGTCATTTTTAACATTTTCTTTGCATATTAATTTGGTTTCTCATATATTGAAATAAGTAGCTGCTAACAAACATGTACTCAGCATGTCACAAGTCAAGAGCATATGCATTAGAAATTATGCATGTATATTTATACATGCCCTTATTGATTGCAAATATTCAAAGCATCTACATGTAGTTCAAGCTTTTATAATTTTAGAATATTTAAGAGAGGAATTCCTAAATCGTCATTGCTTCATAAGTTAAAAGGTTGATATTTTAAATTGTTTAATAATGTATTTCAATTTACAACTCGTAAAATGTTGTTTTCGTAAACAAATTAAAATATCTATAAAAATAATATTATAAATATTAAATTATATCAACTATTATCCATAAAAAATGATATTATAAATACTTAAATCATATCTATTATTGAAAAAATGCTTCTATACCAAATTGTAAGCTAAATTTGATAATATCAAATTATAAAAAATGTTATTTATAAAAATGATAATATAAATACTTAAATCATATCAATTATTAAAAAGATGCTTTATTTAATTCCAAATTGTAAGCTAAATTTAATAATATTAAGTATATGGAGGAATTGAGCATAACAAATAAACTATTTATACAAAACATTTACTAGTTTTTTACTAAATTATATATATTTGTGAAAGAATTTATTTTTAATTTTATTATTATGCCTTTTATAGTATACAAATTTATATCTCAATTGATTTTTTTATGGTTTCAAATAAATTCATTTTGTTCCTTCAAAATGCATATAACTATAACTAGTAATTGCTCCCTTTTGATGCTGCAAATTGTATTTAAAATCCTATTTATTCAATAGAACAAAGAATCATGCCAATTATAAAAAACATAGCTATAGAAATTATATATTGTTATTGTTGGTCCAGAGAAGACTTTAAAGTATCTTTCAATTACTATGGTGAATTGAAGTTTTATATAATAAAGATTGAAGATTATAAATTATTAATTTTGATTTCTACAAGTTTTTTTAATGAAAAAATGAGAATAAAACCGAATATTCTTTCATAAATAACAAATTCTAAGAAGGCTTCAAATATTTTTTTAATTATCATTGTGGTTTATATGATACAAATAAATGTAATTAATCCTATAAATTGCAAAAAAATCCAAAAAAAAACAACAAACAATATTTACTAAAACAGTACGGATAAATGTGATTAATCCTATACATTGCAAAACAAAAATCCACAATAATGAAAATGCTGAAATTATTAAAAAAATACATTTTCTCTACATTTCAATATCCATAAAATTATCTTCAAGAAAATTGCATAGGTACTTATTTTGTATTCATATTTAGTCTAGTGATTCCTTGATTTTCATATGTTTTTTTGTTCTCCCCATATACGGTTACTATGGCGGAATGGTGGCTTCAATTTTCATATGTTTTTTTTTGTTGTCCCTATATACAGTTACTATGCTGTCATGGTGGCATCAATTTTGAGGTGTTTGTTTTAGTCGTAAATATTTAACTACTTTCAAAATCGTTTGAGTTAAATCACCCAGATATAATCGTGATTAACTAAGTTTTTAAAGATTAACTAAGTTTTTCAAAGTTTATATATTTTGGAGTTATTATTAACTAAAATTTTCAAAGTTCATATATTTTGGAAAATGGTTTATTAATAAGCAACTTGTAAACAAGAAATGAGTCTAGTATCCTTATTCTCGGTACCCAAAATATCTTTTTTCTTACCCAATATGCTTATTCTCATTATACAAAAAAATTAAATTTACTTTATTTTATAATAAACCAAAAAAAAAATGCCACACAATTTCCCATAAATTATAATACTATACATTTTGAAAAAGAATGCTAAAAATATTATATATAAGTTCCCATAAATTATAAGACTCTACATTTTGAAAAAGAATACTAAAAAGATTATATATATATATATATTCCAACTAAAAATTCATTAAAACAATCTTCATATTCCACGCATCTTTTGTATATTCTTTAGTTATGGAATCACATTAAAAGTATAAAATTGTTGTTTTAAAGACCAAATGAGTCCTACTCACCATCAAAGATCTTATATTTATCAAGCTTATACTAAAACAAATTCAATACATAAACATAACTCCATATATATGTATAAGCCTTATGTTATATTTTTGAAGTTTATAATCAAATTACAATATATAAACATGAATTTATATATTTATACATAGGTAGTTTTCCTTTGCAATAAAAAAACCATATATTTATTTATAAAAAAAAAAGACAATATTTATCAAGATTGTTAAATGACAACTAAATTAATGTGTTTATGGGAGGTTGCTTATTAGGGTGTTTACGGGAAGTTTCTCATAACGAGCATAACGGGTAACTGTTTATTCATGTAACTAATTTCATGAAGTATATAGTGCATGGTTGGGATACCTAGGCAATGTAGAGAGTTGTATGTGAGGTTGAGACCCTCTTGTAATCTTTTCTTCTTCATTAATGAGCTTTAATACTTTGTCTGCATGGATGTTTCCCCTTTGGGATTTTACCACATGAAATGCTGGTGTTGTTATTTGTGTGGTTTATTTAATTTGTCCATAAAGTTGTGACAAGTGGTATCAGAGCCATGGGAAAGAGACATCTCTCTGATGGACTGTGGAGAAAAACCGATGAAGAAATAGGATCCATTGCTGATGTGAAGATTGTTGAATTTCTTATGGTTGTAAGAACCGTGATGCCTAGAGATCGTGAGGATTGTGCGTGAAGCCTGTCTGCAACCAAATGGATAAAAGTTCATCCTCGTGGTTATTTCGACTGGTTGGTGGAGAACTTAGTCGATGTGGAGAAGTTAGTCAAAAGTCACCATACTGATGTCTGCTGCATGGACGGAAGAGTAGTCATCATGAAGAGGCGCGTGGAGGCTTTCTTGGAAACTGCACATGAAGCCTTGTTTGAAACCCATCGTGGAGGAGAAGGCTGCAAGTCAGAGCGAGTGGACCATTCATTTGTTGTTGTTGCTGGACAGAAAATCTAGCAGACCGCTAGAGGTGTGAGCGTGAATGTCCACTCACTACAAGAAAAATGGAATTTTAGCCCCACAATAACACCACTATTTGTGAAGGATTAAGAAAATCCCCAATTTTCAAATAGTGGTGCTAATGTGGAGATAATGTGGGATATGAAAGTGGTGTTAAGTTTTATGGTATAAAAGTGAAGTTCATAGAAAATGTTAATTTTAATGTTACATGGCATTCCATAGTGTATGGTAGAAACCACCAAAACTAATCTTATGCTGATTGAATTTTTGTGATGAAAAATACCAAATTGAAATGAAGAAAATAACAAGTAATGAGAAAAAAGAAAAAGAAAAACTATGCCACATTAGCATTGTTGTGTCATTGTGGATTTAAAAAAATATATTATTATTATACAGTTGTATATGGTGTGGAGCACCATAAAACATGTGGAATCAGCAACAAAGTTGCTTAGTACCTGCCTCCTAAGAAGAGATGGAAAATATATAGCAATAGGATAATTTTGCTATAAAAGTATATGATAAAACAAATATAATTACAATTTGAAAGAAATTAAAACAAAAATGAATTAAAAATGTCCATTTAAATACGATATAGGTTATTGCAATGGAGCATAAAACAAGCATATTCAAGCTTCCTTCCATACTGCTAGTAATATTCTTGACTTATGTTATAAAAATATGCAAGTTTCTTTATAGACTAGCATTGATGAAAATGTCACTTTGAAAAATATAAATGATATTGAAAATATGATTACTTAGAAGTTCAAAGAGAAGTTGTGGTGTGATTAAAATTTAGAGGATAAAAGAAAATTAAGATATTTCAAGAAGGCCATTAACCCTAAACTTTAACATCAAATTCTCTCTTCATTTTAACTAGGGTAAAGAAGAAGATCCATATATCTAAAATTAAAACTAACTCTCATGAGATGCATAGTGAAACATGGGGTTGGATCTTTCAACTGTGTCCAAAAATTTTTTACAATACAAAACTTGCCTAACCTTCCACCCATCAAAATTATAGTAACATAGGAACACTCATTCTAATCCAAGCTTTTTAGGTAGACAAATAAACTCTAAAGTAAACCTAGTTCATTTCTTTAAAGCAAACCAAGTAGTTCCATATTTTTTCTTAAAATTAGATAAACCAAAATTCTCTAAATCCACTTTAAGTAACATCATCATCATATCTATTTTTTATTTAAAAATTATTTTACAAAAAATATGATAGTAAAACGTGTAATTATCATGATCATGATCATCATATCCATGTTTTATTTACTAATTAAAAAAATTTAAAACAATAAAACATTTAATTAAAACATCATATTTTTATTTTATTTTAAAAAATATTGATTAACAAATATTACGCTCATAAAATAAAAGATAATTATTAAACCATGACAAAATGATCCATGGTGCATCCACCATGAAACTAAAAGTTTGAACCAATTCAATATTATATAGCTACCGGGTCTACACTATTAAGACTATTATTATATAGGTTTGAACCAATGATATTGCAAGTAGTATACATTATATCGCTACTTGCTTTACACTTTTAAGATCTTATTATTTATATATATTATTTTATATAAAAATATCTACTAATAAATTTAGCTAAACACTAAATTATGTAAATTATATGCTATTAAAAATATAAATATAAGAACTCATTTTTATAAATATGTTTTTGTATAAATATTATTACAATTTTCTTTATAAAATCTTAAAAAACAGTAAGATGAT
>LPNX010574498.1:646480-662911 GCA_001517045.1 Pseudotsuga menziesii | reverse complement strand
TTATAAGCTAATTACCAATAACCCACACACTTATACAGGATTTATCAACTAAAGTAAAGTAAGTATTTTATGTATAATGTTTATAAGTGTGAAAAAAATAATGTTGATAATTTTGGGTGCTTATTAACGAGCTTGACCCAAAGCAATGATTGTTGTTACAGAGCAATGTTACATACTGTTGAATTTTAAGGTTTTAAGGTGTTAATATCCAACTGAACAATAAACCTAAAACCTAAAACAACAATTATTACTCTGCGAACAAAAACTAATTAATTAATTTTGACAATAATTTGTACCTCGTTTATCCGTGTTACTGCAGCCATACGAAATTGTTTGTCTGATATCATCGATGGTAGCCTTGTTGTGGAATTCAAAATTAGAGAGTAAATGGTTGACGCATGTTAGCACCAGCTGCGTTTGTTGATAGCAACCGCCATTGCAGTATTCATCAGTTTCATCGCGAGGAATGTCGAGAGAGCCGCTCGGGGACAATCGTTGCTTCGGTTTGCATGTATCGGCCTTCATTCAATTCAACCGCATGAAAATATCATTATACAAAACCTCCATTATCATATTACAAATAATTCCAATTTAAACTATAATACAAATATAACGCAGTTACATGATTGAAACATTGCAGCGCTTTCCCTACTATCATCGGTGGATCCTTAGAAGGAGCATGAGCATCATCATTATCTGGGTCAAACATCATCGATCATAGCACTTAATTAGTTTAATGTTCAAGAACTGCAATCCAGAACCTAAACTTCATTAGTTTAATGTTCAAGAACTGCAAGAACCTAAAATTTATTACCTGCAGCAGTACAGACCAAAAGTATGAGAAAAAACAGAGTGCTTGCATGCAAGAGAGTTTTGCTACTGATCTCCATTACAACTTGATGGAGAATAAATGCTTCTAATTACTTGTGTGTTATATCGAAATATGAAAGTATATAAAAATGTCATATCGTGCTTTGCATTCTGGGTTGATAGTGGGTGGCACCAGCTGAATGATATTATCGGCTAATTTTACCTTCCACCTCCTGCTACAGCAGCTATAGTTCTGTTGCTCTTTGCCTCCTAACCTCTCAAAGGCCTTTATCATCTTCTGGTGGTTGGCCATTAAACTAATTCGCCACACTCTCTTTTTGGAATCCACACGCTCTGTAACCGTTACCTTCTTCTCCATCATGTTTACCGCATAGTCTAGCAAATCTTCCCATCATCTCGCCACAAACACAATTCACAAAATGAGCACGTACTTGCAAACAAAATCAATGGAACTGATTATATATAAAGAACACTGCTAATTGACAGAGTTAATGTCAATGTGCAGAATGTGATAAAGAATTATTAACCTACTGTCCATTTTGGAGAGCACTTTTGAGACTCTGTCACCGCACTCAACGTAGCGCATATCAGCATTGAGAACAATCACCTAGACCTGTAATGCAATGCAGTAACTATACATTTGAGTTGAACTTCATATATGAAATTAGAGCGATACAAAGGTAATTGGCTAGCAATGTGAAGGAAATATGGTGATCATAGAAATGGGCTTCGAGCTCTTATACAAATATCTATATGTTTAAGCTGATAAAGCCTTTTTATTTTAACACATGCAAGTGCAACCTTTTAATCAAAAAATTTATTTATAGTCATGATTGAATAAAAAAGGAATATTCATAATCATGTCTACACATTGAAGGAAAAGATTAAGTTTCATAAATTCCTTGTATTTGTTAAAAGTAAAATAACCATTACATAAAGAATTAAGTTTGATTAGTAAATTAATTAATTAATTGAACAAGCTTTTCTTCCATTTGTATTTGTTAAAAATAAATAAACATTACATAAATAATTAAACTTGATTAGTAAATTAATTAATTAAACAAGTTTCTCTTCCATTTGATAATGAAGAATATGGCTTCAAACAATTTTAATTCTCCAAATTTAATAACGTTTAATCTGGTTGTTTACATTTTCCATTTCCTTGTTCTACCTTTTAGAATAAGCTTCATGCTCAATAGCAGAAATGCAATTGTATGGAGAAAAAAAGATTGAATTACATCCCAAAGATGGAAATTATATGACAAAGATGTTCTTCCATTTATTTATCAGTTAGACAATGTCACTTTTATTTTTTCATTTATTTATCAGTTAAATAATATAGATACATCACTTCTAGTTTTTTATTTATTTCTCAATTAAACTATATATATATATATATATATATAAACATCTTCCATCTAAACTATTTTCCAACTTAAAAGTATAATGAAACTTCCTGCATTAACATCAAGAACTACAAAACCTTTTATGAAAGTCAATGTAAAAATAATACAGTTAATAAATTTTTCAACAATTCCATTGTCACATTATTATCTATTCTGAAAAAGTAAATTGTTTTTAAAAAACTAAAACTATGTCAGTTTTATGCCATGCATCCTTTTGCAATGTCTAAAATTGGAGATTATGGTTCTTAATACACCTGAAAAACATAGCTGTTAATACCACTAAATGGAATAATGCTTGGCCAAAGCCATAGGGAGTCGTCCCATTCAGACTGGTAGATCTGGCGAAAACGATACCTTACCTCTTCCATTATTATTGTCATTGATGTATCGTTTTCACTTACAACACAAACAACCCACACATGGAATTGTTCTGTCTGAGTATATGTGGTTCGGTTGGTACTATATCATCTATCACGTGAAGAAGATTCAGGATTTAGAAAACTTAGAGAATATCACAGAAATATGTGGCAGAGAATGAACACCAGAAACAGACAAATACGGTAGCTCATTGAGTATTAGAGTAGGAAAATTATTTATATTTCAAGCAAACAAATTAGAGCACCGGTTGCCTACAACTTATTATTTTCAAAGAATACTGGCGATACCAGCTACGATGGCTATCGAACATCCACCAAATCCAATCATAAGCCCGTGTTTCCTTATGTTTTCCTTGGTTGTAATCAGTAAAAAACAACACGCAACTCCCTTGCACAATAATTCAGGCTATAAATTGCCTTGATGTCATAGCTGTTGTAACATAATTTCTATTTGCAAAGAATTCACATCATGAAGATGAATGAAATGGCTAGATTTTTGTTTACTACTGCAAGTTTTTTAATATTTTCCTATTCATTGACACATGCAGCTGGGGGAATGGAACTGAACTTCTATGAAAAGAGCTGCCCCGGAGTTTCTAACGCTGTCAAAGAAGTAGTTGCAGACTACATATCCAAATACCCATCTCTGGCTGCACCTCTTCTCAGAATGCATTTTCATGACTGTTTTGTCACAGTGAGTATATTTGATCTTTCACCACTATATACTGTCTATTTAGACAGCATTTACAAGCCGTTCAATATGTTGATATGTTTGAAAACAATGTGATCTTGATTGTTCAAGGGTTGCGATGGATCGGTGGTCTTGCATTCAACAAAATCAAGAAAGGCAGAAAAGCATGCATTTTCCAATCTGAGTCTCAGAGGATTCCATGTTATTGATGCAACCAAAGCCGCAATGGAGAAGGTGTGCCTCGGAGTGGTGTCCTGCACCGATATTCTTGCACTCGTCGCACGAGATGTTGTTCATATGGTAACAACACAAATAACTCAATAAATTTCTCGATTTGTTTAATCAACAATCTTCTCCACAGCTTCTAAGCAGATGATATTTATTAATTGATGCAAATATTAGTTGGGTGGACCATTCTGGAACGTTCCAACTAGACGCAGAGATGGAGTGGTATTCATTCAAAATGAAGTTTCCTCAAAACTTCCTGCTCCCAGTGCGAATTTCTCCCAAGTGAAATCAATATTTGCTAGAAATGGTCTTAATGTTAAGGACCTGGTTGTGTTGTCAGGCAAGTAATCCACTACATTCCCAGATTCTCAGGAAAGCAGCATGCTTCCGACCACGTTAATGATCTGCCGGCGGAGGAAATGTGGCTCTGTGCCCGCCAACTCGATGAACATCTCGAGGGCCTCCTGGGTTGTTGCCTCCTCGTTCCTGTTGAGGGCTTCTGTGAGCATCTGCATCATAGCAGGGATTAGGTCCTGGAAGCGCTCGTGGTCCTGTGGAGTCTCGATCATCTGGACGAAGTTGGTCATGGCTGCGAGGGCTACTATTAGAACGTCTAACATAGAATCTGGGGAGAGGCACTGATGGAACACGGTGACAATCATGGCCATAGGGAGAGCAACAGCTGAGGCATCTGTGAGGGTTGATGACGGAAGATCAAAAACACTGCGAAGCTGCAAAGACAGGGTCCACTGATTTTGGATTTTATGTTCATCTGATTACAAGGATGACATCATGTTGCCACATGTCAACTCAAATCCAGATACCAAATCCCAAAGGTGACATCATCTTCTATCCACCAATCAGTTGTTTACAAAAATAGCTTTTTAACAAAATTAAAAAAAATATTTTACAAACCCCTAAGTCATACTTTGCAAAACAGGTTTTAATTATTTATAGCTGCCTCAAAATACACCAAAGTCAAAGGAGTTTGACTTGTGATCGATTACAATATACCCGCTGAGGCAGGTATAATAACAAATAGTGTTAAAAAAAAGCACAACCTTGGTATTTTTTTAGCAAGGTTGTGCTTGTATAGAGGATTATTATAATACCATATAAAGGTTAATATAAACACCAATTGTTACTAGTGAAGATTTACAGAAATAAAACAATTATATCAACAAAGTTTATTGATTATGAATTTTACTCTCAATAAGATTAATTATATTTTCTTACCCAAATTTAATTAGTAAAAGATTTATTTTTTCTTGCTTAATAACAAAATGGAATAATAATTAGTAAAAGATTTATTTATATTAATGGTAGTAGACATAAAGTTGATAATTTTATTCTTTTGACTTTAATCCATAATAAAAAAATCTAACAATTTACTATATTATATTAGATATAAATCATAGTTTGTTTTAATAAATAAATTTTTATAATATTTATTAGATGAATTTTATGAACATATCAATTACATAATGAAATAAGTTACTAAATGTTTTTTCCTTAAAATAAATTTATTTATTGTTTTTTTTCCTTTTTTATTTATTAAGTTTTTTAATATAACATGGAAAAAAATTAATAATTTATTTTTCTATAATTTAATATCTTATAATATATTAAAACAAATCAGTTTTCATCTTTATTCTCATCACATGTAAATCAAAATTATATTAAATAAAACATTAATTTAAAAATTACAATGCCTACAGTAAATAAAATATAAAATATTTTCATTGATATAAATATATTCAATCCAAACATTTCCTTTAATAATATCTTCCAACTTGGGCACTCTGAAAGATATGTCTTCCATTTCATCATATGTTCAGGATGAATTCTTTTGGGGGTTTGATTGGACTGTGATTCTTTCCATTTCCTTTTGGTGGAATTTTGATGAATAAATATATATCACACCCTATGGTTTACGACAAATAGATCCTTATACTCAAAGCTATTCAAATGCAAAATGACGTACTGTTTTCAAACCCTTATTAGAAGACTGTATTTTGGGTCGAATTGTAAATGATGAAAATTTTGAATTTTGACTCCTCTGGGTCTGAAACTTCCGTTTGTCATACCCTGATGTGTCCTTTTTCCAATGCCGCATCTATGAACTAATTTGGATGTGCCAATAAAAAGTTATGCAAAACTCCCAACGCTTCATTTTTTCCTATCCAGAAGAGTGAACTTGTACTATATTCCACATGTCCAATAGTTGGCTTCTGTAGCTGAAAATTCTACCACAGATACGCTAGTATGTCTTATTTTGGATGCAACTAGTCTCACTCTATTTGGATATTGGATGAATCATATATGACCTTTTACCCTAGAACACATGTTTTAGACTAGGTTTTGGGCTAGTAAAAAGCCCTAGAATCCTCTACAAATTATCTCTGAAATTTTAATGTATTAGGATCTGAATTTCGGACTCGATATAGTTCGTCCTATTTAAGAAACAGGTTTTAACCTCGATCTTTGAATCCTTGTAGAAAAAAGATTGTATAGAAAATTCCAAGATGACTTGTTTTGCAGAAGTCAGCCCCAAGGAAGTAGCTCTGATACCAAATGTTATGCAACCAAGTCCCATAAATAGCATAAAAAAGAAGAAATAGACAATAAGAGAGTAATCCATGCCTTAGTAATGAATAATAGAGATAAATACTAATCCTCTTTGAGAGAGGAACCTCGTTACACAATGTACTAAGTACACAAGGCAAGACACGACAAGAAACAATGATGACTGAAATGAGAATATCTCATTTCTATATATAGGAGACAAAGGTGTACAACAACAACTAATATACCCACTAATAGAACCGATCCAACATACATAATATGTAATGTACCATAATACATGGGGTAATGCGCCACACTATATGGGGTAATGTGCAATCATTAAGGGCTTAACGTTCTACATGAGAAAGGAAGATTCCATCTTAGACCATTATTCAATAAGTAGGCAATTCAATTTCGATAATAACCTTTTAAAACAAGATATATCGTTATTGGGTAACATAGATAGAATACCTCGTTGTGGAGCATTGGAAGTTTCTTAGTTTATGAAAGGATTTTTTTGTTCACGTCATTGAATAAAAAGGAAGATATTTCCATGGTAAGAGAAAGCACTTTCATATTATATTAAAACAAAATATTGGGAAATTTATTTTAGAGTTGCTGCAAAGATTATTAGTGCATTATTTCAAAGTTGCAAAGATTATTAGTGCATTATTTCAAAGTTAGTAAGCATTGACATGAAAAGAATTCACTGCAAAGAGAAGAGTCATCATTATTTTCATGAAAAGTATGCCCAGCCATGAAAGGTGTTATTTAAAAGTCAAGGTTGTTCTTTAAAAGACTCTAAAAGTTGTTGCATCAAAAATAATGTTTTTTAAATTGAAGAAGAAAAAGATCGAAAGAAGAAAAAAAACATAGTTTGGAGTAGGGTCATGCATTAGAGTTAAAAACCAAAAGTTTTCGTAACTTTGTTAAATTTTTGTAAGCCTCACTGAGATATAGACCAATAGACATTTGCATTTCAGATTTTTCTATTAGATTACCATAATCAAGAAAGTTACTCTCGATATTAAGAGGGAGTGTTAGAGGATGTAATCTTGTTAGTTAGTGTATTAAGTTAGTCGGTTCTATAATCGGTTAGTTGGTATTGGCAAGAACCATAAATCATGTATAATATATATACTATTGTATGATAATAGATAATCAATTCGGCCATTGGTGGTTTTACTCATATGTTTATCCTCTCCCCATATTATTAACACATTATCCGCTTGCAGGTTCATTTACATGTGGGTAACAAACAACTAAATGATGACAATGCACTTTTTTTGCAAATGCGAGATGTAAAACTAGGTTGGTGACAATGCCTTACAGAGAAAGATCTCATGCTTGCATGTTTCAAAATTGGTATAGAATGGAAAGAAGCTCAAATTTTGTTCATGTTTTTTCCACTATTACTTGAAAACAAGAAAAAATACAAAACACTTATAGAATTTGATTCACCACGGGAGTTTTGCAATTGTCCTTGTCTTTATTCTAATGTAGTTGCAAGTCCATATCTATTGACATTTAAAATACATATGCACTTTTGGAACTACTCCATCTTAGTTTGTTTTAGTGTTTGAAAACAATTCGACTATAAGTGTTTGTAGTGCTAATTGTATTTTGGAAGTATCTATCAATACATGCATTTACGATACTTCAAATCTCAATATTTGACATAATTGTATATCCAAAAGATGCAATCTTTACACTTGTGTTTGAACAATTGAAGTTATTAATTGTTCCCTCCTTCAACACATGGTCTGTTTTATGGTCGATTTTTCTCCCACATTTAAAATGCAATTTTGTGCTCCAGAAAAACACATTTTTCATCATTTTATTGTAAAATCATTTATTATTATTATTGTGGAAAACATTATATATACCAGTAGTTATGTAATCGAAAAGACACATTCTTTTACATGAAAAAAAAGGTATTTGAATTCATCCCATAGTTTCAAGTTTCTATTACACAATAGCTTCTTGAAAATAACATAGTCAAAAGAAGCATTTCAACTTGCCAAAATATAGAAAATTGAACAGACTTACAGTGATATGATGGTTCATTGGTCTAAAAATAATATGGAATAGCGATGGTAGTTTTCTATTGAATGCATGATCTCATTTATTTGTTTTGACAATTTTTAGTAAGCAAATAATGAACTATTTGGGAACATATTTTAATATTATCTCTTTGATATTTTCTCTATTGATTTTGTTTTTATACATTTAGAGTTCCCGTGAAAATTCCCAACTATACTTTTGGAGTTAAGAGATATACACTCATGAATTTCATGTTTGGATCCCAACATTCAAATTCCTTGTTGCGTGACCCCTCGTTCTAATTTATCATCTTGTCCATATAACCTAGCTTAGACAATGATTTCATATGTGTGCATGGATTTTATATAGATGATTCGAAATCACATTCCTATCTTTTCCTATTGCAACATGGATGATAAAAAATGTTGTAGGAAATATATTGCAACAAATTGCAATACAAGAAAAGATCTCTCACAAAGACCACGTTTCAAAGGCAACAGAAGGTTGAGAACTCGGCAAAAGGGTTATGGAAATATTTCCATTGGAACCTATCTTATCTCTACAAATGAAATGATTTGATGGTATTCTCATTTTCAATGCATGCCTTACCTTAGTGTCCAATTTTTATTTTTATTTGTGATGGAATTTCCCAAACTTCAAATTTAAATCCATTGTTACAAGGAATTTGTCTCTTCCCCAAGCCTTGGCAAGTCCACAATATATGCTTATGATTCTTTCAATCAGTGTTGTCTTATCCACTATGATTGTCACAGGCCACACAAATCAAATCACCTAAACCTGGCAATAGAGTTCTTGAAATTTTTCCATTGCAACCAATGTTATGTCTACAAGTGAAATGATTTGGTGATACTTGTACTTCTCAGAGATGTCTTTCCTTAGTCCTTCATTTTTTATTTTAATTTATATTGAAATTTATTGAGCTTCGACTTTAAATCTATTATTATTAGGAATGTCTATATTCTTCGAGGCTTGGTCGGTCCACAATAATTGTTTATGAATTTTCACTCATCGTTCTTCTAGAAACTAATCATGTCATCAACCACACAGACAAGATTTCGTAATATAAAGTTATTCATTTTACCATGCTCGACTTTGAAATCCCATATTTTTTTAATTTAGAAAATTTTATTTCCAGAACTAATGGAAAAACATTTTCCGGAATACTTGACCTCATGTCTTACTTATTTTATTCTTTTCATGATCACATTCTTTGTGCAAATTTGGATGTTTCTTATTCACATACTTTCAAACAACTCGCTTATTCCAATTTAGTTTTATTGATGTATCTTTCATTGAGAGCAATGCAAATTCAAATATGCGATGTTATAGTTAATTATACTTTTTTTATTGAAATGGCATATTGGTCTATGCTTTCATGCAACCATTGTAGGTTCAAACATAGTCGATTCGAAATATTGTATTGAACTAGGCTTTTTGATACTTGGCCCTTTTCCTAGAGTGATTGAACATGCAACTTTCCAAAAAACAATGCTTATGGATTGTCATTATTTAACCATAAGAGTTCTTGCTTGTATTGTGTTTGAATTTAAAGGTGTCATTTTTAACATTTTCTTTACATATTAATTTGGTTTCTCATATAATGAAAGAAGTAGCTGGTAATAAACATGCAGTGAGAATGTCACAAGTCAAGAGCATATGCATTAGAAATTATGCATGTATATTTATACATGCCCTTATGGATTGAAAAGCTTCAAAGCATCTATATGTAGTTCAAGATTTTATAATTTTAGAATATTTGAGGAATTCCTAAATCATCATGCTTCATAAGTTAAAAGGTTGATATTTTAAATTGTTTAGTAGCATATTTCAATTTACAATTGGTGAAATTTTGTTTTCATAAACAAATTAAAATATCTATAAAAATAATATTATAAATATTAAATTATATCAACTATTATCCATAAAAATGATATTATAAATACTTAAATCATATCTATTATTAAAAAAATGCTTCTCTACCAAATTGTAAGCTAAATTTGATAATGTCAAATTATAAAAAATGTTATTTATGAAAATGATAATATAAATACTTAAATCATATCAATTATTAAAAAGATGCTTTATTTAATTTCATGTTGTACCAAATTGTAAGCTAAATTTAATAATATTAAGTATATAGAGGAACTGAACACAACAAGTAAACTATTTATACAAATGTTACTAGTTTCTTTACTAAATTATATATATTTGTGAAACAATTTGTTTTTAAATTTATTATTATGTCTTTTATAGTATACAAATTTATATCTCAATTGATTTTCTTATCATTTTGAATAAATTCATTTTGGTCCTTCAAAACGCATATAACTATAACTAGTAATTGCTGCCTTTTGATGCTTCAGATTGTATTTAAAATTGTATTTATTAAATAGAATAAAGAATCATGCCAATTATAAAAAAATAGCTATAGAAATTATATATTGTTGGTCGAGAGAAGACTTAAAAGTATGTTTCAATTAATATGGTGAATTGATATATAGCGCCCTTTTGATGTAGTAAATTGTATTTAAAATCATATTTATTAAATAGCATAAAGAATCATGCCAATTATAAAAAATAAGCTATAGAAATTATATATTGTTGGTCGAGAGAAGACTTAAAAGTATGTTTCAATTATTATGGTGAATTGAAGGTTTATACCAGCCTAGATCCAAATCCTAGGCTCTATGAAGCGTCCAGAGGGATCAAATCTTCTGAAGTGCAAACCTTCTTGAGTGCAACACCTGAGAAGAGGTTTGTACCTCGGGAGATTTGATCCCTCTCGGTGCTTGATAGAGGCTAGGATTTGGAGCTAGGCTGGTTTCAGTAGTGGGTGGATAGAATTATGGGGATTATCTCGATATAAGTAATAAGTATTAAGGATTGAACAAATTGTTAAACTGTTAAATAGAGACAATAATTTTGTAAGGATTAACTAAATAAAAATATGGTTTAGATGTACACTCACTCTAGGGTTTTCCGTTTTACCCCAAACAATCACTCTTATTTTGTTTTTCATAGAAGAGGAACATTCTACATTACTGTACATTTTTTCAACATTTCCACTAAAAAAGATTTACAGTTAGAAATTTGATTTATTTAGACAATTGGTAGATTTTTTTAAGATATAAAACACATTTGTAAATTCTGAACTTTGGATTTCGTTGCCGGCTACATTTAAATATAATTTTTTATATATTAATTTAAATTTAAAATTTAAATATAAATTATAATTATATTTTATTTTAATTTTAAATTAAAATATAAATTTAACATACATATATATATATATATTAATATATATATTGAAATATATATATTAAGATATAAATTAATATATATATTTTGCTGCATGTAGCGAAGGCACCTAACAACAATTCTAAGTTGAACAGTTAAATCATTAGAGCATATACATTTTTTAAACCCTTATTTCATTTGTTTCCGTACCTATGTAGGTTCGTTAGTATAAAGAAATTTTCATAAAAAAACATTTTGGAGCTTAATTTTATTTCAAGATATATATATTTATATAATTCATTGATCAATCCAAACCAATTTTTCAGAATGGTAATAATTATTCATTAATTCATCTCGTGGAAATTGTTCAGTTAGAATGGGTGAAACACTTAGGCTACCAAATATTCACGCGAGGTAATTACTATATTGGTATTTTTTGAAAATTTTCTTATTATTCACAATTTTAATTTGAGATTATATTAATATTTATAATATTGGTTAAATTTAACCATAGTTTGATCATTTTTTTATTTGCTAAATCCATATTTATGAACCATACGTTATAAGGACTCCATGGATGATTAGCACCTGGAATTAAAGAAAGAAAACAAACTAAACAAATACATACTTTATTTTGAGTGATCAAATCTGTTTGGAAAAAAATAATGGTTAGAACATTTAGTTGAAACTCAAAATTAAGGAAGTACGAAGCTTCATAGACGCACCGAAAAAGGCATGCTAGAATTTGGAAACACAAAATAGAAGATTAAAAGAAAAAAGAAAAAATCAAAACCATTCCTCGATCTTTCCTTTCTTTTTTTTAATTTTAATGTACGGCATAGATTTTAGTTGGTAAAGGAGAACGCGTTTTTTTTCTGAAGCTATGATGCTATTGCTCACCCCACGTTGTTCTCTTTTGAACTGACTCACTAAAATGTCCACTTTTTTAATACAACATGCACAGAATAGACAAACCAACTTTCCTCTCTCATTTTACTTAATTTCCTTCAAGTTTATGCGTGTGTTATGCTTTTTATGTGGGTGATGATTGCATGAGTAAATTGTTTGGGTGGATGACTTCTGCTTGAGCAAATTGTTGATATATATATAGAGGCGGTGAGGACTCTAAAAGATATGTCTTCCATTTCATCATATGTCTAAGATGAATCCTCTAGGGGTTTGAGTGGAGTGAGATTCTTTCCATTTCCTTTTGGTGGAATTTTGATGAATAAATATATATCACACCCTATGGTTTACGAAAAATAGATCCTTATACTCAAAGCTATTCAAATGCAAAATGATGTACCTTTTTCAAACCCTTATTAGAAGACTGTGTTTTGGGTCGAATTTTAAATGATCAAAATTTTGAATTTTGACTCCTCTGGGTCTGAAACTTCAGTTTTCCATACTCTAATGTGTCCTCTTTCTAATGCTACATCTATGAACTAATTTGGATGTGCCAACAAAAATTTGTTGTAAAACTCCCAACGCTTCCTATCCAAAAGAGTGACATTTCCAATATTTTGCTTCAGTAGCTAAAAATTCTACCACATATACCTTGGTATGCCTTCTTTTAGATGCAACTAGTTTCACTCAATTTGGATATTGAATGAATCATATATGACCTTTTTCCCTAGAACACATGTTTTAGACTAGGTTTTGGACTAGTAAAAAGCCCTAGAATCCTCTACAAATTATCTCTAAAATTTTAATGTATTAGGATCTGAATTTTGGACTCGATATAGCTCAGCCTGTTATAGAAGTGGGTTTCTAACCTTGATCTTTGAATCCTTGTAGAAAAAAATACAGTATAGAAAATTCCAAGATGACTTGTTTTGCAAAAGTCAGCCCCGAGGAATTTTAGTTTTTCATCATATAAGCTAGCATTATGATCTTATGATCTTTTCACTGAGAGAATAACAAGCACAGCAATAAAAAATAAGCACATCACAAGAGACAAGAGACACAAATATTTTTCCTCAGGGAAACCATAAAGGAGAAAACCCCGCAACTTTTTGAGATATAGAATCAGCACCAAAACAGTAAAACCAGAAAATAGTAAGATGCACTCCCGACAGCAGTAGTCTTCTTCTTGTCTAGTCCCAGTGTATTTCTTTACTCACTAATGAACCACACTTAAGTGAGTGAGTGATGTGTTGCAATTGATAAATAGAGAGGCTTTCACTCTCTATTTATATTCTTTCGTTCACTTGAAGTGTACTCCAACATGTCGGCCTCACTTAACAATTACTTACTAGAGCCGACATCTCTAGGAGTGTCTAATAACCCTAGTGCCCCACCACTTGTGGGGACTTTGCCTCCTCTAACCAATAGGAGGGTAACACAATCGTGGGGACTATTGCCCCGACTTACAATGACTCACCTAGGGTCGACTTCACTAGGATAGTCTAATAACCCAAGGGCCCCACAACTATAGGGACTTTAACCCTTGACCAATAAGAGGGTTACCCGCAATGACTTGACATGATTTTATCATTATAGAAACTTCCCGTAATAAACATCAGGGTATGACATGAATCAAATACATTACAATACATACCGGAATAAACATCGGGTTACAATAGATAAGAAATACAAGTGAATACATTCCAAAGTTACAATTACATCAACACTCCCTCTTAACTAAGAAGGTATTCTCTTGATACAATTTATCAGCACAAGTCTTCTTCTCTGTATCATCTGCGTCATCGTCAGGTCTTTGTCATCTTCAAATTCATCGTCATCTTCAAGTCATCTTCATCTGTAAGTCATCTTCATCTGGATATGGATGATCACTCGATCTGGATCGTCATCACTGAATTTAGATCATCACTCAATCTGGATCATCATAGAGCATCATCATTGGATCTGGATCATCACTCAATCTGGATCATCATGGATCATCATCACTGGATATGGATCATCACTTGATCTGGATCAACATCACTGGACTGGATC
Organism: Pseudotsuga menziesii; assembly: GCA_001517045.1. Taxonomy (NCBI): domain Eukaryota; kingdom Viridiplantae; phylum Streptophyta; class Pinopsida; order Pinales; family Pinaceae; genus Pseudotsuga; species Pseudotsuga menziesii. The sequence continues at coordinate 648,554 of LPNX010574498.1, read as the reverse complement.
TGGATCATCACTGCTGGATCATCATCACTAGATCTCGATCATCAATTGATCTAGATCATCACCGGCTATCATCACTAGATATCAATCATCACTTGATATGGATCATCCCTGGTGCTATCTCATGATTATTTTGATCACATGAAGTTCTACATAGCCAGCCCTTTTTCATGTTGGTTAGGCCTAGCCTCCATGTAGGTCTTTTCTAGCACTTACATCTGATCAACACATGATACGAAGAATGGCTGATCATTTCTATATGATCAACACATGATGCAAAGATAGATACTGCACTTACATTTGACCTACTCATCATAAAGGCATGCCCAGCACTTACATCTGACCTACTCGTCAGAAAGGTACGCCCAACACTCACATCTGACCTACTCATCAGAAAGGCCCAACACTTACATATGATCAACACATGATACAAAGAATGGCTCAACATCTCTATCTGATCAACACATGATGCGAAGATAGATACTGCACTTACATCTAATCAACACATGATACGAAGAATGGAACTACACTTACATCTGATCAACACATGATGTGAAGAATGGCACTGCACTTACATCTGATCAACACATGATGTGAAGAATGGCTCAGCACTTATATCTAATCAACACATCATGCAAAGAATGGCTCTGCACTTACATCGATCCAGGCGGGAACACATCCTGCTCATAATGATGGAAGGGCTTCCACTCACATCTGATCTTGTAGGAACCAATCCTACAGTCACATCAGAATGGCCCCCAGTCCTCCTCGACTAAGCTACCTGGTAAGTCACCAGGCGCCTCCATTCTCCTAGAGAATGGCAGTTTCCCTTACATCCGACCTGCTCGTCTGAATGGAAAACACTCACATCTGACATGGAAGGAACTTAATACTTTAGCCATGACATAATGGTTCAACCCTTACATCTGATCAAGTGGGAACACATCCCTCTATCACATCAGAATGGATACTCAGTTCTTACACTGAGTGTTCTTGGTAACTGACTAGGTGCCTCCAATCCTAGAATGGCAATTGCCCTTACATCTGTCCTACTCGACAGAATGGCCAGAACTCATATCTGACATGGAAGGGAGCAACATTATCACCATGATAGAATGGATCAGCCCTTATATCTGACCTACTTTTCAGAATGGCTATGGGTCTTATCACTTTCTCTTGGAGGAAACCTTGATCTGGAGAACACCAAGCTTCTCCCTGAAGTACTCAAACTTCATCCTAGCCAATGGCTTCGTCAATACATCAGCTATATGTTCCTCTGTCGCAACATATTTGAGCTTCACTACTCCTTTTTGCACCATATCCCTGATATAGTGATACTTGATCTCGATATGCTTTGACTTGTCATGGAACACTGGATTCTCTGACAACTTCACGCAACTCTCGTTGTCACAATGTATACAAGTAGCATCCAACTAGAGATCAAATATATCAGATAGTAGCTTTCGTAGCCATACTGCCTCACAACTAGCTGAACAAGCTGCGACATACTCTGCTTCAGCTGTACTCAGTGCCACACAAGATTTCTTCCTACTAAACCAAGAGATCACACTTGATCCCATATTGAAGCAACATCCTGAAGTACTCTTCCTGTCGATGGCACTGCCTACCCAATCTGAATCAACATAACCCTCTAATTTAATCTTTTGATTCGCATCGTACTTGAGCCCATAATCAACTGTATGTTGGGGCGCATACTCCATGTTGGGTAACTCCGCGGTTATTTAGGAAATTTGTAAGCGGAGCTATGGGTCAAAATAGTCTTAGGGGTGTCAGGGTAAGTCAAAACCCTCCTTTTTGTAATAAACCTGTGGTTTAAATTCAGGGTTTAGGGTTTTTGGGGTGCCCATGGTTTAAGACCATGGTTTTGTAAAACTGCGCAGTACAAATAAGCGCTTATGTAAAATGGATAGGTAAAGCTTTTTGATGTAAAGAAAGATAAGGCGAAGTAAGGTTGGTTTTTGTAAGGAAAGGACAAGTCCCAGCTGTGTGCGTGGACGACCTCCGCAGCTGTGTGCGCAGAGGGTTTTTGTAAGGAAGGAAGAAAGATCTGCTGCTG
>LPNX010574498.1:616853-646331 GCA_001517045.1 Pseudotsuga menziesii | reverse complement strand
CCAACACGGTGGGTCTTTTGTTGGTGCGACGTATAAGCGTTAACTCGGGTCTGCCCTATTGCCCAACAAATTGGTTCCGTTGCCGGTTGAACTCAGTACCTTCTCAAAAGGGGGTCACCTTGTACCACAAGGGCTATGTTTTGGAGGCCCTCTGTGAAGGACATCAGTGATTGGTTCGCTGAGATCTGTTTGCAATTCGCGCAGCAAGAAAATACGAACCCGTGTCGAAGCGCAAGTGACTTTTTACAACGGTATGTTTTTTGTGATACTTATGAAATTTTCTTTGGTCGTTTCCATATAGAGTTGCACCAGTGGTTGTCTAGGTTAACAGAAAGAAGGACGAACTTTCAAACTCAACGGATTCCTGCGTGGACCCCCGCAAGGGTCAACCTTGTGCAAAACGTGAACAACGAGGTATCTCGCGCTGTCGATTTGTGGACGACGCGCACGTTGGAGACCTTTGTGACAGAGTTTGCCATTGATACAAGCACTTCTTTCAGTGAAGCTAAACGACAGTTCTTTAAAGGGTCCCGTGGTAAGTTTTTAAATTCCTTAAGCTTAAAGATTAAAATACTATTGGTTGAAAAGGGCATCTTATTATTTGAGTCAGAATGCTAGTACTAACATATGTTTACAAGTGAAAATACCCTCGACGCGCAACGTGGGTTGTCTCGAAGTGAGCAACGGTACAAAAGAAATTTTGAATCCTACTCTTCAGGACAGAACACCGCACTTCTCCCTGACAGCCCTTCACAATCCGACCCCGAAGGACACCCTCCTGTTACACCCCAGCGTCGCTTTGTTACCCCTAAAGTTCGGTCGCAGTGTGTCCGGCAACCAAGTCCAAGTATACCGTCCAGAGGTCAACCTAAACCCGTAAACCCCCCCCGTCAACGGCCTGCCCTCCTCCTCACCCTCCCAAACCCAACATGGCCCACCTAGCTGATGATATTAAGCTTCCCATTTTCAAAGGCACGGGATCAGAAGACCCAGAATAGTTCTGGTTTTTGTGTGAGGCCGTCTGGAACGCGAAGAGTATTACCAACCTGGATATGAGAACTGCGCAGCTTATTACTTCCTTTCACGACCGGGCTTTGACCTGGTTCATGAAATTCTCCAGTAATCAGCACCCCAATTTGGATGAAATCAAGGCCGCCCTCATTAAGGAATTTAAGAAACCGAAATCAGAATCACAGAGCATCACTGAACTCAAAGAGATTCAACAACGGCGCGGAGAATCTGTGTGGGACTTTGACCAGAGATTCAAAGTCTTATTAGACCAAGTAAGCTTTACTATTAGTCCTGCGCAGCACAAGGAATGGTTTATTGCTGCGTTACTGCCGCATATCAGAACGCCGCTCATGCAACAGAAGGTTGTTGACCAGCAAGAGGCTCTGGAAATCGCAATGAAGCTAGAAACCGCTCCCGTCAGAGACAATTCTGGTCTTGCTCAAATCCAAGCACAATTGACAGCAATGGCCCTGGAACTTCGTGACATGAAGAAAGCTAAAACCAGTCGAGAGGAGGTCTGGTGTACGCAATGTCGGTCCGAGGGTCACGATAGGGACCAGTGCCCCATGGTCAGAACTTATCTTACCACGGGCACGCCCACCCAATTCAATGCCGGTGTGATATATTGTGAGATTTGCCGCACCCTTGGCCAGCATCGCCCTGAGCACTGCCCTCTTCTCCAGAGATATGTCCCAGTTCCCAAAAACCCTACTGCCAGTTTTGTAAGTCTGTTGGCCATAACGAAGAAGAATGTCGCAGCTATGACCTTATGCGAGAGCGCACCTCTGATGCTTACCGAGTTCACAATGAAAACCAGAATAATGATGGTTATGGATACCGAGGTGGCACCTCCGGCAGAGGTGCTTTTGGTGGTTGCAGTCGTGGAGGAATGACCAGTAGAGGTAGAGGCCAGGTTGTGTGTTACAATTGTAACCAAGCTGGTCATTTGGCCCGCGACTGTCGAAACCCCACTACGACATGTCGGTATTTCCACGCAGTAGATCACGTCATTGAACAGTGTCCTCAGCTCCTTGCAAAGATACAGGAAAATAGCCGTAGCCCTACTCCAACTATTCAGTTGATTTCCGTGGAGCAAAGACCTGCCCCAACCCTCAATGTGGTCACCCGGAGTGGAGCTACGACACATACTCAAGACTCGCCAAGACAACCTGTCACAATGAGTTCACAACGGGTCTGTAAAAAAGGCCCTGCCCTTGGTCCGGCGAAGGATACCACACCAGTCCCGGAGGTTCGGTGCACTAATGTTGATGGCGCCTTAGACATATCTGCGTGGCAACACCAGCAGGCGTCGCAGCTACAGGGGGCCTCGACGGATAAAGTAAGTACACTGTCTTCTTTCTTGCAGAGCTGTATGAAACTCTTGCGGAATCAGAACGCTCTAAACGAGCTGCAAAAAGTTCTTGCTGTCACAGACCCTCAAAGAGGAATTGATCAGGAGAAAACTGTTAGTCATGTCCGATGAACGGGAAGGGAAATGAGGTTGAATGTTCAGATAGGAGAATATGATATGACTGATGTCATCCTCGATCTGGGATCAGACTTCAATGTCCTCCCTAAGCAGACGTGGGGACAAATGGGAACGCCTTTCCTGGTTTGGTCGCCTATACAGCTGCGACTAGCTAACCAGCAAAGGATTGTACCGCTAGGGAGACTTCTTAGTGTCCCAATCAACATTGATGGGGTCAGTACTTTGGCATATTTTGAAGTTATTGAGATCATTGATGACAGCAACCCTTACCCAGCCCTGCTGGGAATTGAGTGGGCCATGGCCAATGCTGCAATCATCAACCTTAAAAGGCGGCAGATGACCTTCGAAGGAAATGGCCTGCGCGTTATTATACCCCTCGATCCATCCCAAGGAGAGAGATATACAGAACCACTCAGAGATGAAGGGGAGCAGGATACTTTAGACCACATCTATAACATCACAGCCACGGATGCAGATTATGTCGAGCCTAATGCTGATGGTGTAATGGATAGGCAATGTGATAGCTCCTGCATGTCTGATTCAGACGATGGTCTGGAGAATTGGTAGCAACGACTGTATGAGCTACATGGCCATAGGTGTGCACAGATCACTCAGTCTCTTCGATTCCTCAGAGCACAGCCTCGAGAACTGCCTGCACAGGTCGGGATGACAGACCTTGGAAACACTATTCTGCGGATGCCAGACCAAGTACCTCAGTCACAAAACATCCAGCATCTGGAAATAGCAATAGACGCTACCACAGCATGGGGAGCCGACCCTACAAAAATTCAGCTCCGACGGAGAACCTACCAGAAAGTCGCGCTCACCACATTTATAAGACAAGCTCAAGAAGTGCGAAGTAAGTTTCAGGGGCAGAGCCAAGACGCTCGCACCTCAAATTTAATCATCCTATCGCAGATATTATCGGGTTGGATCGAAGCACACTATTGGGCCGAAGTTTCTTATCGCCCCGAGGCTGTGACCATGCTTCTGCCGCAGACCGAAAATGTTTCGAGGCCCAAAATTCGACCGTTGGGAGGTAGCCAGTTTGGCGGCGGCGGGATTTTAAGTGCTTTAAATGACTGTACTAAGACCGGTACCGGCGATTACGTCCCGCAAGGACAAGATTTTCATCCGATTTGGTGCCTTCAATGCACTGTCCTCCCCGATTTGATTGCTAGTGTGTATAAGAAGATGCCTAAGATAGGAAAAATCACATCCTGCATTCCTTTAAGCTTTGTGAGTGAACCCATGACCATTGAACGTGAGATTGACGACTTGGTCCGAGAATTCGAGCAAGAGGGTCTGATCACCTGCTCTACTCGGCCGCCTGCCATAGCTCACTGTGAAGCCACCCCCCCAGCACCACCACGGCAGATGCAGACACGGTCTGCCAGGAAAAAATCTAGAACTGAAATTCGCACCAAGCGCAACCAAGACCGACCGCAGCAAACAGGGCAAACATCAGCAGCTCATCCCATGGATCCCTATGGTTCCGCCCAGGCCCCGGCCAGGGGAAGGGAGAATATTCTGCCACCACGACCACCATACTTACCACCTGTTCGCCCAGGCACCGCGCTACCCCGGCAGACAAAGCAGTTTACATTAGCCACACCTTCATTACCATCAGGAGTGCAGCTGATTGGCAGTATGATAGGGAAGATTGATCGGCTTAAGTATAGCGATCATGACACCAATGACTATGGCAAGTTCCCATAGTTTGACCCAGCCGAATACTTGCACCGCGTCAGGTACCCCGACCATGAGGTCACACTACTGGAAGTGCAAACATGGGCTGCGGGTTTGGACAAAGCTGGCCTACTCAAGCTATTCAACATTCCCCTTTTTGGACGCGGTATACATGTAACTGTAGTGGCCAAGCAGTTACTAGCCTTGGTGCATGACGGCTATTTATGGATAGGGGACCAACAAGTTCCTATCGACGCCGCCCTTATCCATAGGATCACAGGTTTACCCATGGCAGGACCAGATCCGGGAACCGAGTTTCCATCCAAACATGACGACACAAAGCTTGCACAAACCATGAAGGAGCGGTTTGGCCTGACAAAAGGGAAACGAGGGTATCATACTTCTACGATTCGGGAACAGCCCATTCGGTTTGCAGCTGAACTCTTAGCCTGCAAACTTATAAGGAAATGCAGGCCAACTGAAGTACCTGCCCCGGTTATCAGGATTGCTATGAACTGCGCCGAGGGGTATACTTATAATTGGGCTGGCTATCTTGCGAAGGAGTTTTTGGAGGATGCCCGCGATGCGCAAGAACAAGGTAGACCTTTTCATTATTCGTGGCTTATAATCCTTATTGCATTAGTTGGATGGAAAGAACCCACTGAAGCTCAGTTTGCTGAAATAAACCCCGGCACACCAGGAGCAGCAAGGTATGCCTCCCTTTGGGTATCCACAGATAAGGAAACTCAACAGATGACGAACACTGTGTTCGTATTCTATTCTATGAGCCTTCACTATGAGATAGTGCGAACACCTCGCCTTACCAACGAAGTGTTCTCTCAGTACGAGGGGATCGCGCACTTTAGCGCCGACATGCATCATGTTTTCATTCAAGCTCGTGTAGATCCTCAATGGCAATGTTTCAAATTACCATATGTAGTCACCGAACTAGATATCCAGCGAATCGTTCAGCAATGGCCGGCTGAATGGCTGAAAGATTTAGGAAAAAAACCCTCTATTCCGGTTCCTCCAGCTACCAATATTGGTGCAGGTACTAGTCAGGCGCAGCAGCAAATCCCATTGGAAGATAGCGAAGACCCAAGTGATTCACAGATAAATGATAACGACCAGGGTGGCGATAGTGAACAGGATGAGTAGGATGAACAGGATGAGGATTCGGTCAAGACCATAACAGATCCTACCCCACCGACGAAGCGCAAGTCACCAGAAGTAGCCGAGGTAACCAAGCCGCAGTTTCGCAAAAAGGTAAAGGCATCAAAGGATAAAGATATCGAGGAGGAAGCCACTGTCGCGATGGGTGCACTAGAGCATGCTCTTGAACAATCTACGTCGGTGCTTACTAAAAAATGGTCTGAATTCACGGAGCTACATCTTTCCAGCCTCGCAGGTCTCGCAACCAGGGTATCAGAGTTAAAAGAGCTAATCGCAAAATCAGCACCCAATACTGCGAAAAGCCAGCTCAAAATTTTGAAGACATATGACAATTTTGCGCAGGAAAAGGCTGACACAGACACTTCTTCAGTATTACAGGAGATGGTGGAAAAGGAGAAAGCCACTGATAAGATACTGCATAATCTCACCAGTCGCTTCCAGACCCTCGCACAGAAGATTCGCCCACCAGAGAAGATGAAGAGTGTCCCGGGACGGGCCACTAGTGAGTCTTAGGGGCCTGTTGGGGCACATACTCCATGTTGGGTAACTCCGCGGTTATTTAGGAAATTTGTAAGCGGAGCTATGGGTCAAAATAGTCTTAGGGGTGTCAGGGTAAGTCAAAACCCTCCTTTTTGTAATAAACCTGTGGTTTAAATTCAAGGTTTAGGGTTTTTTGGGTGCCCATGGTTTAAGACCATGGTTTTGTAAAACTGCGCAGTATAAATAAGCGCTTATGTAAAATGGATAGGTCAGGCTTTTTGATGTAAAGAAAGATAAGGCGAAGTAAGGTTGGTTTTTGTAAGGAAAGGACAAGTCCCAGCTGTGTGCGTGGACGACCTCTGCAGCTGTGTGCGCAGAGGGTTTTTGTAAGGAAGGAAGAAAGATCTGCAGCTGTGTGCGCAGAAGCCTGCTGCTGTGTGCGTGGCTGTTAAGAACTGAAGGGATCTGCAGCTGAGTGCGTAGATAAACTGTGGTTTTGAGGAAAGAGGAATAAAACGCAGTTTTTGGACGTAGCCCCTACACTGGGGGTGAACCACGTTATATTTGGTGTTGTGGTTTTATTGTATTGTTTCTGCTTCTGTTATTTTCATGCATTAAACTGAATACATCTGATAATATAAGATCTCTGTTAGTAATAGGCTTCGCTGTGAATTCCCCGTAGAGGGTTATGCAAGTTTAGTTTGTTTATTATGCTGCGAAGTTATATGTGAATGAATGATAAGTTAACAAGAAGTCGATTAATAATTGTTTTGAAAGGCTAAGGTACAGTAATACCCCTATCTGCATGCAGAAACCTGATTCTGCGGCACCCCATTGCTGTTTCGGGTGAGACTGCAACCTGCGCGTAGGTTGTTGCCGAAAGGGCCAACACGGTGGGTCTTTTGTTGGTGCGACATATAAGCGTTAACTCGGGTCTGCCCTATTTCCCAACACTGTACCCTTTAGGTATCTCAGAATATGCTTTGCAGCAGTCAAGTGAACACTTCTCAGATCTGTCAAGTACTGGTTCAAGGTGTTCACAGCAAAGCAAATGCCTAGTCTTGTGTTCGTCAGGTACATCAATGACCCAATCATTTGGCGATACATCGTAGCATCAACCAACTCTGATGAAGCATCATTCAATAGCTTCAGGTTTGATTCCATAGATATGGTCATGTAGTCCATCATCCTAAACATATTCAGGATCTCTACTGCATACTTCCCTTGTCCACACCTCCATGCCTAGAACAATATTGCATCGACACATAACAGGAGCATCACTGGTCTTCTGTCTTCAACCTTGAAGAAAAGGTTGGAATCCGCTTTACTCTCAGTAAAGCCTAGATTCATCAGTAACCTACCCATCCTATCATACCATGTCGAACCTTAAGATATTCTATAGTCACTCCCTCTGAAGCGAAGCATCATACTCCCTCTGTCTTCTGTGCTCTATGCACTGAAAACATTTTGTACCAGAGTGACAAGTAGCTTCCTATGCTACTCGTATTCTATGTATCCATCTAGTGTGTAGAACTTCATCTTCAATCTTGTAGCAAAGGTTAAGATCTTCATCAATCTCATCATGTATGTGTTTCAATTTTTCCTGGCTGCAAATGTCTCTTCATATTCTATGCCTTCTTTTCTTGATAAGCCTCATGCTACGAATATTTCTTTGTATCCCACGATGTTTCCATCTATTGCATGATGGAATTATGAACTTCTCTTCAGGTCTCGATACTGCGCCATGACATCATTATTCTTGAACTGGTCTTCCCTTTCTTCTTGGTGGCTAGAATGTTCTGCATTAATGATTCCACTGCACTCATCATATTATTCTTTGTCTTTGAACTGTCATCACTTGTTCTTCGGAACAAGTCTTCATTCTTGTTTGCTTGTAGGTAACTATGTATGCGATCTTTCCTACAAGTCAAATGTAGTTGTATGGTTAGAACATTTCATAAGGAATATTTATACTGGCAAGTTCTTATGCATAAATATATGATCATGTAACTACTTTAGCCAATACAACATTCATCCATATCTCACGAAACGTTTCTAGATGCCTTCCATCTCTACCAGGACAACATTGAGATTGTGCACTAATCCAATAGCAAAGAGGTTTCATTCTAGATAAGTAGCAATGGAGAGTTGTATAGCACCATGATCTACTTACCCATCACATGCATATTAGTAGTATGATGTCGTTAATGCAAACATCCTATCATGCATAATACATCAACTGAATATAAACAAATGGATAACAAAACAATATCATGAAACGACAATTGAATACTTATCTTTATTTGTTTCGTGGGTATACTCATTCTTGAGTCTTCACCTTCATCGTATTCTTTATTCATAATAGCATCGTTTCTTATCCAAATGATAAGGTGGATAAGAAGTTCTTCAAGAGTTCAGATCTTCATATTCCTCATCACTTTAGGTGTCTTCTTTGGAAGGTGAGAGCTTGATCTTTAGTTTCTTCCATCTTCCCTTCTCTTCTTATGAATCGAGCTTCTTCTTCTTCTCGGAGTCTATTGAAAGTAATCACTTCCTTCTGGAACACATTCCTTGAATGAATGAATTCCACGATCCTGGGAGGCCATTCAAGCTAGCCATCACCACTTCTGCATTCTTCACTTCTTCTTTTACCGCTTCAAGTTGTTCTTTGATTTAAGAGACCCTTATGACTGCATGGTCTCTGCATTCTGGATCTTCACATTCTTCAACTCATTTCTTAAGGTCATATTCTGATTTCTATTCTTCCCTTCAAATATCTTGGTCAAGGAATCAAACATCTTTGGTGTCTTTAAGGAAGACACTTGTAGTACAAGTTGATCCATGACTGAATCAACCATGATCTTCTTGGCCTTGACCAAGTTCTTCTTGTGTAAGGCTTCTAGCCTTATCTTCCTCTGAAACTGGAACCTATACACTCATGTAGGTGTCCAATTCATTTTCTTAAGAGAGATCATATACTTCCATGCTTGTAAGTTGTCCACTGCACCAAGCTTATTATCAATCTGATGTGATAGATCACTTTTAAATGAGAACCTCAAATGAAAATAGCAAAGGATTAGATCTTATCGATTTGAGGTGTCCGTCTTGGTTTCGGAGCTGGCTAATCTAGGGTTTGTCGTAGAAAACCTAATTTTAAAAAATTAGAATCTTTTAGATCTAATTACATATACAGATATATCTATTCAAATGGAGTTATCCAATGTACTCATTTTCTGAAAACAGTGGAGGGAAGCTCCCGGAACAAGAATCCCTAGTTTTCCAATTTCTTCTGCATAAATGTCTGTTACTGTTTCTATGATATATCTAAAATGAATTCTCATCAATGTCTTAAATTTCATATTGAGGTAACCTCGCATGTCCCTGATCCAACACCATAGGTTTCATCAGAATTGGTTTCACCATTTTGGATTTATGATCCTTTTCCCAAGGTGACTTGTTACAGGACTGTTCAGAACAGAAAAGTTGTATAGCATACCGCGTGTCACTGGTTGATCTTCTGAGTCTGATATTTGGACCACCAAATGTACAGTCTGTTCCCTTTCTTGAAAATCTTTAATAATTTCATTTGGACCTCTGTATCCTAAGATATTGCAGATCTCCCCAGATGTCCTTTTTAGGGATGAATTCTAGAAGAGGCTGGAACCCTAACTTGGAGATATCATATCTCCTGGAATACAGCGAATCGGAGGCTTATTTTTGGACGCAATGTGAATATGTATTTTATCGTCATCACCTGCAAGTTTTAGCTCCTGAGACATCTCCAATCTTGGGATATAGAGAATGTACCAAAACGTAGCATTTTTAGTATTTAGGGTTTCTTCTAGCTCGGGGTCAAACTAGGGTTTGACTTTCCTGGATTTTCACCCAACCAAATTTCTTGATCCAGGTCTCTAAACTTAGGTTTTGATGAGGAGAACAATTATATGCTAGTCTCACTCAAAAATTCCTCTTCTGTACAAAGCCCTAATTTTCGCACCGAAAACTGAAAATGCTCAGAATTGAAATCCGCTTCGACAGAAAGATGCACCCTTCAATGGAGAGTCATCCTAGCATACTTTTCCTGATAGATTATGGAGAGAGACCCAAAAAGTAAGAAGCCCCAGCTTTTGTAGCTGCACAATGTCTTCTTCTCACGTTAGCTCTGATACCATGTTAGTTTTTCATCATATAAGCTAGCATTATGATCTTAGGATCTTTTCACTGAGAGAATAGCAAGCACAACAATAAAACATAAGCAAAGCACAAGAGACAACAGACACAAAGAGTTTTCCTCGGGGAAACCATAAAGGAGAAAATCTCGCAACTTCCTCAGAGATAGAATCAGCACCAAAACAGTAAAACCAAAAAACAATAAGATGCACTCTCGACAGCAGTAGTCTTCTTCTTGTCTGGTCCCAGTGTATTTTCTTCCTCACTAATGCGCCACACTTAAGTGAGTGAGTGATGTGTTGCAAGTGATAAATATAGAGGCTCTCACTCTCTATTTATATCATTCCGCTCACTTGAAGTGCACTCCAACATGTTGACCTCACTTAACAATTACTTACTAGAGTCGACATCTCTAGGAGTGTCTAATAATCCTAGTGCCCCACCACTCGTGGGGACTTTGCCTCCTCTGACTAGTAGGAGGGTAACACAATGGTGGGGACTATTTCCCTGACTTACAATGACTCACCTAGGGTCGACTTCACTAGGATAGTCTAATAACCCAAGGGCCCCACAGCTGTAGGGACTTTAACCCTTGACCAAGAAGAGGGTTACCCACAATGACTTGACATGACTTTCTCATTATAGAAACTTCCCGGAATAAACATCGCGGTATGGCATGACTCAAATACATTACAATATATTCTGGAATAAACATCGGGTTACAATAGATAAGAAATACAAGTGAATACATTCCAAAGTTACAATTACATCAACAAGGAAAGAGCTCTGATACCAAATGTTATGCAACCAAGTCCCATAAGTAGCATAAAAAAGAAGAAATAGACAATAAGAGAGTAATCCAAGCCTTAGTAATGAAGAATAGAGATAAATAGCAATCCTCTTTGAGAGAGGAACCACCTTAGACAATGTATGAAGTATACAAGGCAAGACAAGACAAGATACAATGATGACTGAAATGAGAATATCTCATTTCTATATAAAGGAGACAAAGGTGCACAATAAAAACTAATATACCCACTAATAGAACCGATCCAACATAAAAAGCTAATACATGGGGTAATGCGCCACACTATATGGGATAATGTGCAGTCATTAAAAGCTTAACATTCTACATGAGAAAGGAAGATTGCATCTTAGACCATTATTCAATAAGTAGGCAATTCAATTTCCATAAGAACTTTTTAAAACAAGATATATCGTTAATGGGTAACATAAATAAAATACCTCGTTGTGGAGCATTGGAATTTTCTTAGTTTATGAAATTTTTTTTGTTCACATCATTGAATAAAAGGGAAGATATTTCCATGGTAAGAGAAACCACTTTCATATTATATTAAAACAAAATATTGTGAAATTTATTTTAGAGTTACTGCAAAGATTATTAGAGCATTATTGCAAAGTTAATAAGCATTGACATGAAAAGAATTCATTGCAAAGAGAAGAGTCATCATTATTTTCATGAAAAGTATGCCCAGCCGTGAAAGGTGTTATTTAAAAGTGAAGGTTGTTGTTTAAAAGACTCTTAAAGTTGTTGCATCAAAAATATTTTTTTTAAATTGAAAAAGAAAAAGATCAAAAGAATAAAAAAAACATAGTTTGCAGCAGGGTCATGAATCAAAGTTAAAAACCAAAAGTTTTTGAAATTTTGTTAAATTTTTGTAAGCCTCACTGAGACATAGACCAACAGGCATTTGCATTTCATATTTTTCTATTAGATTATCATAATCAAGAAAGTAACTCTTGATATTAAGAGGGAGTGTTAGAGGATGTAATCTTGTTAGTTAGTCTATTAAGTTAGTCGGTTCTATAATCGGTTAGTTGGTATTGGAAAGAATCATCAATCATGTATAATATATATACTATTGTATGATAATATATAATCCATTCAGCCATTGGTGGTTTTACTCATATGTTTATCCTCTCCCCATATTATTAACACATGATCCGCTTGCAGGTTCATTTACATGTGACCAACAAACAACTAAATGATGATGCTGCAAAATATTATCAGCACTTTTTTTTCAAATGCGAGATGTAAAACTAGGTTGATGACAATGCCTTGCAGAGAAATATATTCATCGTGTTCATGTTTTCTCGACTGTTTATTGAAAACAAGAACGAATACAAAACACTTATAAGATTTTATTCACCACATGTTTGTTGCATGTGCTCAAAATGCACCATGGGAGTTTTGCAATTGTCCTTGTCTTTAATCTAATGTAGTTGCAAGTTCATATCTATTGACATTTAAAATACATATACACTTTCGCAACTACTCCATCTCAGGTTTTTTTTAGTGTTTGAAAACAATTCGACTATAAGTGTTTGTAGTGCTAATTGTATTTTGCAAGTATCTATCAATACATGCATATACGATACTTCAAATCTCAATATTTGACATAATTGTATATCCAACAGATGCAATCTTTGCACTTGTGTTTGAACAATCGAAGTTATTAATTGTTCCCTCCTTCAACATATGGTCTGTTTTATGGTCGTCTTGTCTCCCACATTTAAAATGGAATTTTGTGTTCCAAAAAAACAAAATTTTCATCATTTTATTGTAAAATCATTTTTTATTATTTTTGTGGAAAACATTATATATACCAGTAGTTATGTAATTGAAAAGACACATTATTTTACATGAAAAAAAAAGATATTTGAATTCATCCCATACTTTCAAGTTTCTATTACACAATAGCTTCTTGAAAATAACATAGTCAAAAGAAGCATTTCAACTTGCCAAAATAAAGAAAATTGAACAGACTTATAGTGATATGATGGTTCATTGGTCTAAAAATAATATGGAATAGCTATGGTAGCTTTCTATTGAATGCATGATCTCATTTGTTTGTTTTTAAAAAATTTAGTAAGGGAATAATGAACTATTTGGGAGCATATTATTTTAATATGATCTCTTTGATGTTTTCTCTGTTGAATGCGTTTTTATACATTTAGAGTTCCCGTGAAAATTCCAAACTATACTTTTGGAGTTAAGAGATATACACTCATGAATTGCATGTTTTGATCCCAACATTCAAGTTCTTTGTTGCATACCCCTGGTTCTAATTATAATCTTGTCCATATAACCTAGCTTAGACAATGATTTCATGTGTGTGTGGATTTTCTATAGATTATTGGAAATCACATTCCTATATTTTCCTATTGCAACATGGATGATAAAAAATGTTGTAGGCAATCTATTGCAACAAATTGCAATACAATAAAAGATCTCTCACAAAGACCACGTTTCAAAGGCAATGGAAGGTTGAGAACTCAACAAAAGGATTATGGACAGTTTTCCATTGCAACCTATCTTATCTCTACAAATGAAATGATTTGATAGTCTTCTCAATTTCAATGCATGCCTTACCTTAGTGTCCAATTTTTATTTTTATTTGCGATGGAATTTCCCAAACTTCAAATTTAAATCCATTGTTACAAGGAATTTATCTCCTCCCCAAGCCTTGGCAAGTCCACAATATATGCTTATGATTCTTTCAATCAGCATTTTCCTATCCGCTATGATTGTCATAGGCCACACAAATCAGATCACCTAAACCTGGCAATAGAGTTCTTGAAATTTTTCCATTGCAACCAATGTTATGTCTACAAGTGAAATGATTTGATGATACTTGTACTTCTCAAGGATGTCTTCCCTTAGTCCTTCATTTTTTATTTTAATTTAGATTGAAATTTCTTGAGCTTCAACATTAAATCCATTATTATTAGGAATTTCTATATTCATCGAGGCTTGGTAGGTCCACAATAATTGTGTATGAATTTCCAATCATCGTTCTTCTAGCAATTAATCATGTCATCAGTCACACAAACAAGATTGCCTAATATAAAGTTATTCATTTTAACATTCTCGACTTTGAAATCCCATCTTTTTTTTAGTTTAGAACATTTTATTTTCAGAACTAGTGTAAAAACATTTGCCGAAATACTTGACCTCATGTCTTACTTATTTTATTCTATTCATTATCACATTCTTGGTGCAAGTTTGGATGTTTCTTATTGACATAGCTTTCAAACAACTCACTTATTCTAATTTAGTTTTCTTGATGTATCTTTCATTGAGACCAGTGCAAATTCAAATATGCATTTTTATAGTTAATTATACCTTTTTTAGTTGAAATGGCATATTGGTCTTTGCTTTCATGCAACCATTGCAGGTTCAAACATAGTCGATTCGAAATATTGTATTGAACTAGGCTTTTTGATACTTGGCCCTTTTCCTAGAGTGATTGAACATGCAACTTTCCAAAAAACAATGTTTATGGATTGTCATTATTTAACCATAAGAATTCTTGCTTGTATTGTGTTTGAATTTAAAGTGTGTCATTTTTAACATTTTCTTTGCATATTAATTTGGTTTCTCATATATTGAAAGAAGTAGCTGCTAACAAACATGCAGTGAGCATGTCACAAGTCAAGAGCATATGCATTAGAAATTATGCATGTATATTTATACATGCTCTTATTGATTGCAAAGCTTCAAATCATCTATATGTAGTTCAAGATTTTATAATTTTAGAATATTGAAGAGAGGAATTCCTAAATCATCATTGCTTCATAAGTTAAAAGTTGATATTTTAAATTGTTTAGTAATGTATTTCAATTTGAAATTGGTGCAATTTTGTTTTCATAAACAAATTAAAATATCTATAAAAATAATATTATAAATATTAAATTATATCAACTATTATCCATAAAAATGATATTATAAATACTTAAATCATATCTATTATTAAAAAAATGCTTCTCTACCAAATTGTGAGCTAAATTTGATAATATCAAATTATAAAAATGATAATATAAATACTTAAATCATATCAATTATTAAAAAGATGTTTTTTTTAATTTCATGTTGTAACAAATTGTAAACTAAATTTAATAATATTTAGTATATAGAGGAACCGAGCACAACAAATAAACTATTTAAACAAATGTTACTAGTTTCTTTACTAAATTATATATATTTGTGAAACAATTTATTTGTAATTTTATTATTATGTCTTTTATAGTATACAAATTTATATCTCAATTGATTTTTTAATCATTTTGAATAAATTCATTTTGTTCCTTCAAAATGCATATAACTATAACTAGGAATTGCTCCCATTTGATGCTGCAAATTGTATTTAACATCTTTTTTATTAAATAGAATAAATAATCATGCCAATTATAAAAAAATAGTTGTAGAAATTATATATTGTTGGTCGAGATAAGACTTAAAAGTATGTTTCAATTACTATGGTGAATTGATATATAGCTCCCTTTTGATGCATCAAATTGTATTTAAAATCGTATTTATTAAATGGAATAAAGAATTATGCCAATTATAGAAAAAATAAGCTATAGAAATTATATATTGTTGGTCGAGAGAAGACTTAAAAATATGTTTCAATTACTATGGTGAATTGAAGGTTTATATGATAAAGATCGAAGATTATGAATTACTAATTTTGATTTCTATAAGTTAATTTTTTTTAATGAAAAAATATGGGTAAAACCAAATATTTTTTCATAAATAACAAATTCTAAACAAATTTTAAAAATGATGCAAATAAATTTAATTAATCCTATAAATTGCAAAAAAATCCAAAAAAAACAATATTTACTAAAACAGTACCAATAAATGTGATTAATCCTATACATTGTAAAAAAAATCCAAAATAAGGAAAATGCTTTTAATGAAATAATTAAAAAAATACCTTTCTCTGCATTTCAATATCCATAAAATTATCTTCAAGAAAATTGTATAGGTACTTATTTTGTATTCATATTTAGTCTAGTGATTCCTTAATTTTTATATGTTGTTTTTGTTGTAGGTACTTATTTTGTATATATTTTTTTTGTTGTCCTCATATACGATTACTATGGTGCAATGGTGGCATCAATTTTAGTGATTCCTTAATTTTCATATGTTTCTTTTGTTGTCCTATATATGGTTATTATGGTGCAATGGTGGCATCAATTTTAATCATTTGAGTTAAATCACCAAGATATCAATCACAACATTTATTACAAAGAGCTCCACAAGAGCAATATGTCACTTACAAAAGTAGAACCTAGGTAGGGAGGGTAACATTCATTCCTCCCAACCACCCAAGATAAATCCATTTGACAATTATTAATAAGCAACTTGTCAACAAGAAATGAGTCTAATATCCTTATTCTCGGTACCCAGAATATCTTTTTTCTTACCCAATATCCTTTTTCTCATTATAAAAAAAAATAGTTTATTTTATAATGAAACCAAAAAAACATAAAATGCCACACAATTTTTCATAAATTATAATACTATACAATTTTGAAAAAGAATACTAAAAAATTATATATATAAATTCCCATAAATAATAATACTCTACATTTTGAAAAAGAATACTAAAAAGATTATATATATATATAATTTCTAACTTGTGTAAAAACTAAAAATTCATTCAAACAATCTTCATATTCAAGGCATCTTTTGTATATTCTTTATTTATGGAATCACATTAAAAATATAAAATCTTTGTTTGGAAGGCCAAATGAGTCCTACTCACCACCGAAGATCTTATATTTATCAAGCTTATACTAAAACAAATTCAATACATAAACATAACTCTATATATATGTATAAGCCTTATGTTATATTTTTGAAGTGTATAATCAAATTACAATCTATAAACATGAATCTATATATATACATAGGTAGTTATCCTTTGCAATAAAGAAACCATATATTTATTTATAAAAAATATATTTATTTATAAAAAAAGACAATATTTATCAAGCTTGTTAAATTACAACTAAATTAATGTGTTTATGGTATGTTTCTTATTAGGGTGTTTACGGGAAGTTTAATTTCATGAAGTATATAGTGCATGGTTGGGATACCTAGGCAATGTAAAGAGTTGTATGTGAGGTTGAGACCTTATTGTAATCTCTTCTTCTTCATTAACGAGCTTTAATACTTTGCCTGCATGGATGTTTCCCCTTTGGGATTTTACCATATGAAATGTTGGTGTTGTTATTTGTGTGGTTGATTTAATTTGTCTATAAAGTTTAACAATTGGTATTAGAGCCATGGGAAAGAGACATTCGTCTAATGGACTATGGAGAAAAGCCGATGAAGAAATAGGATCTGTTGTTGAACGTAAAGATTGTTGACTGCCTTATAGTTGTAAGAACCGTGATTTCTAGAGATCGTGAGGATCGTGCGTGAAGCCTGTCTTCAACTGAGTCGATAAAAGTTCATCCCAGTGGTTGTTTCTACTGGCTGGTGGAGAACTCAGTCAGAAAATCACCAAACTGATGTCTATTTCCTGGAAGAAAGAGTTGTTATCATAAAGAGGCATGTGGAGCCTTGCCTGGAAATTGCGCATGAAGCCTTGTTTGAAACACATCATGGACAAGAAGGCGGCAAGTCAGAGCAAGTGGACCGTTCGTTTGTTGCTATTACTGGACAGAAAAGTTAGCAGACCATTGGAGGTGTGAGCATGAATGTCCACTTACTACAAGAAAAATGGCATTTTAGCCCCACAATAACAACACTATTTGTGAAGGATTAAGAAAATCCCCAATTTTCAAATAGTGGTGCTAAAGTGCAGATAATGTGGGGATATGAAAATGATGCTAAGTTTTATGGTGTAAAAGTGAAGTTTGTAGAAAATTTTAATTTTAATGTTAAATGGTTAAGTGGCAGTCCATAGTGTATGGTGCAAACCACCAAAACCAATCCCATGTGGATTGAAATTTTGTGGTGCGAACCACCAAAACTAATCCTAGGTGGATTGAATTTTGTGATGAAAAATACCAAATTGAAATTAACAAAATAACAAATAATGAGAAAAAAGAAAAATAAAAACTATGCCACATCAGCATTGTTGTGTCATTGTGGATTTAAAAAAATATATTATTATTATATAGTTGTATATGATGTAGAGCACCATAAAATAACAAATAGTGTTAAAAAAAAAACACAACCTTGATAATTTTAGCAAGGTTGTGCTTGTATAGAGGCTTATTATAATACCATATAAAGGTTAATATAAACACCAATTGTTACTAGTGAATATTTACAGAAATAAAATAATTATATCAACAAGGTTTATTGATTATGAATTTCACTCTCAGTAAGATTAATTATTTTTTCTTACCCAAATTTAATTAATAAAAGATTTATTTATATTAATGGCAGTAAACATAAAGATGGTAATTTTATTTTCTGACTTTAATCCATAATAAAAAAATTCCAACAATTCACTATATTATATTATATATAAATCATAGTTTGTTTTAATAAATAATTTTTTATAATATTTATTAGATGAATTTTATGAACACATTAATTACACAATGAAATAGTTACTGAATGTTTTTCCTTAAAATAAATTTATTTATTGTTTTTTTTTTCCTTAAGTTAGCACGGACTTCTTCCTCTGGCAAGTGTCTTTACCATTTTAGCTGTAATCACTTTGAGACATTGAAATTTTTTAGATGCAACTGCAACAAGGGGCACAAAACCGGACTCGGACTTCTTCTGCTCTCGCATAGCTATGCTTTCTCTACGTGCTTGCCTCTCTGGTCTCATACCAACTTGCACTTAGCAAAGCAAAGAGTGACACGACAAAATTTGAGCAATACATAATAAAAACCAGTAAGAAATATTCACCTCCTTTACCATGCACTGCACTTTTTTTTTCATCTAAGTTGACAGCACAAAATTTGAGCAATCCACCTCTTTTACCATGCACTTTTGGCTTTGGAGATGATACAAAGAGCTTCATTCATTCTCTTCCTGCTAGAACATGGAATTCTATTCACTTTTAAAAAAGCAGTAACTTAAGAAAAAAACAAAAAGAACTATTAATTTAGTAAAAAATAGCTTTGTAGCAATATTTCTGGAATGCAAATAAAAAATTAAATTTTGAATGCAATCAAAAAATCTGTATATATGCTTTTTAGATGGGAAAATGAGTTTTTTTCTGACATATTTTTTAAAGTTTCCAATCAGGTATCAACAATTTTAGTGATTAGTGTAATTTTTTGTAAAGGAAATGAGTTTCTTGGAAATATTTTCAAAGCTTCTAATCAAGTATCAACAATTTTAGTGTATTTTTTCTTTTTTAAGATAGAGGGAAAATGAGTTTTATTTTTCATTTCCTTTAAGTTTCCAATTTTATATCAGCAATTTTAGCCATCAATGTAACTTTTATTTTTTAAACATAGAGAAAAAAAGAAATTTTCCTTATCAAAGGTATTTATTGATGTTTCCAAAACAATCATTTACAAAAATGGAATGATTACATTTAAGGAACAAAAATATTGAATAATTTAATGGTAAAAATGTTACTGTGTTTATGACAAGAAAAAGGACAACAAATATAGTGACTCTAAGTAATTAATCATAAACAATGGTTGTTTATGGAATTTTTAATTAAACATAACAAACCCCTATATAAAAAAGTACATAACTCTTCATGATCACTTTGGATGGTTAAACAATTTATGGAATGTACTCTATCATAAAGTACTTGCTTTTAAGATATGTATAATCAATTAAAATAAAAATTAACATTATTATTTAAATATGCTTGACAACAAAGGAGTTATTAAAAATATTTCATTTTAATTTTAATATATATAAAACTTATAATTGAAAGTAATTTTTAGATAATGATTCAAATATCTTTTATTTTCTAAGATAAATTTAAAAGCTTATAAACAATAAAAAAATGTACAATTGGAAATAGTTTATAGACAACTGAAATAATATTGATTATAGATTTTCATTTCCAAAGTAAGATAGGATCTCAAAGATTGATATAATATTTTGTATTTTATTTTAAAAAATAATTAAGTTATTCTAATTATAGCATCTTATCTATGGATTTATTATACTTAGTAAATGATCAAATATCTTAAGGTTTAATGGTGTCCTCAATTTTTTGCAATATAAAATATGGTTGCACCTTAGGTGATTTGGTCCTTCCCTAGGTGTGATAGATCTATAGTTAAAAATGCTTTGGTTTTCGAAACTCTATATGTATTGAGAAAATTTAGAAGGGATCAAAACAAAAATTAAATTACAAATGTATCAATTATTAAAATATCAAGACTAGAACTTCAAAATATCTATAATAAGTTATTTTATTGCCATACAGTACTATTTTATTACTAGGAAGTATGGGAACTTCAAAAAAATCTATGTGTGCATATATGGTGGATATGTTGCACACATGGTGCCATTTTATTCATCATTATATTCAATACCACATTTTGTTATTGTGTACTAGAGTAGTTATGTGGTAGTTACACTGTTCTATGATAACAATGCTATATTTTATAGATTTTGTAATTTTTCTTTGCAAGAATTCATGGGGGACACAAGTTTCCACCAAAATCTAGTGTGTAGGAGGAAAAACACTTCACATATGATTGTCTATGTCAATAGGGATTATACCCAGAAGGATTTGTTGGTTACTTTTATAATAGAGTTGTACCATCTTGGAAATGAGCCATTGGTGAATTCAAATGTGTAATCCTAAAATACTTAAGTAAGATAATACTATGGGTGAAGTGTATAGCCTAAATATTCGTTTCTATAGTCTCGTGATTATGGAATATAACTATCATCATTCATTATTTTTAAGGAGGCGACATTAAAATCAAATAAAGAGAGTCTCATATTTTTTAGCTTGTAAAATGAATTATGTGGACTATCTAGATAAGGTAACTCACCTTGAAATAATAGTGATTTCAATTGTCAATGTTTCTTCATCCTCTACCATTGCCTTGAACAACAAAAATGTTATTTCCAATTCTCTATGATGACCTTGCCTTAAATTGATTCATATTTCCATTTTGGATGCTAGTAATCTACTTACTCTACTATTGGAGATGTTGAAAAGAAACTTGCTCATCACAAAATCTTAACACTGTAAATGGATATTTCAATTGAATATACCATCTTATATACTCATTTTTTAACTTTTTTCTTGTAATATTGCCTGCAATTTTCTTTGTAAGGAAATTTTAAAGAATCTCTACTTAAATTGGGTGATTTTTTTCTTTTTCTTGTGTTACAGTCATATCAAATTATTACATATGTATTCTTCCTTGAACCATGTGCAAATCTTCAATATCCAAACCTATTCCCACCAAAATTTTAATGGAATCCATATCCCCACTCATAAATCATGAATATTATTGATACATCATGTTCGGTGCTTTGAGCCAATATTCATAGCCATTGATTTCGAGAATCTTCTTTTATAGTTTGCACCTCAAGTATTCTCCTTTATCCATGTCCAAGACCCTAACAACCTAAAAAACCATATTGACACACATATTAGTGGTCTAAGATACATATATTATCAAGATGTCATGTATGATTATTTTAGGTGTTAATCATGACCTTGGATTCCTAGAAGCTTCCTTTAGGGACTAAGCTTGATCTTCCTAACCCAACCATCTGTGGATCCCTGAAACCCATATATAGTCTAAAGCATAATAAGGGAACAAATATCCCTACTTATAGATGAATAATAACCTCAAGAAATAATGTGTGGTGATTTTAGATGTCATGTTTGGACTTAGATTCCCAAAATATTTCTTTAGTTGTCAATGCATCTAAGGGGTTTGGAATTGGATACATATTTCACTGGATGCATAGTTCCATGGTTTCCTTAGATACAAAGGCATGGTATTCTTCCATGGAATTCTGGGAGTGTGCAAGCTAATGAGGGTCACTTTTGGCATGTTAGATGCAATAGAAAACTAGAAAATCAGCAATCCCCCAACTTAATTGCTTTGCTTGAGATACTTACACAAAATATCTTTCTTTGAGAAAAAAATATTAAATGTAGGAAATCGAATCACGTTTTTAAATATATAAGGTTTATGTATTGAAATGTTTTATAACTATGTCAAATTTTATTTTTTCTAACAATCACCTTTTTTTTAAGGAAAATCATAAGGTACATGCTTTTGTGGGTGCATCCTTTGAGGTCCTAAATGATGCTTTCGGGATACAAAACTTTGCGAGCATGTAGAAAATATATAACACTAGTGCAGCACTATTTTTCAAAAATAAAATTAGTAATTTTTAATTTTTATTATAATTATCTAAGTGATGATTCCTCGAAAATGGTACTTTTTTTCTTCGTGTAGCTTTTGAAGGTCTTAATGAAATAATCATGAAATGGGTTTTTTATAGAATGTAGAGGTCGATGTCTTCTAGTGTTCCATATAAAAAAAAATTAAATGATTACGAATTGAAAAATTTATGGGAATAACACTAACGGAATTTATTTTGAGTTAAAGAGTTAAGACACAACAAAAATTGAAAACAAATAGGAAAATATAATATTTTTTAATAAAAAATACATATTTAGAATCTGCAGAAAAAATGTTATTTATGTTTAAGATTTCATAAAAATTTACTGTGTGTAGCATACTGTAACGAGTGTGTAAATAATGACTTCTTCAAAAAATGGGGGGAATGCCTAATTAGCTATGGTTTATCATCTAACATAGCATAGGTTTTGTATTACCGAAGCAAATTCCAAACCATACACATGGGACTATTGGTGACATGCGAGCAAGTGAATTGGCATGCTTAATTTCAAATTACATTTCCCGCCTTGTAGAATTCCTAAATGCACACACATTATATAAGTACAAAACATGAGCATGTTATATAGCTATAAAATGTGTGTGCATTACATAACTATAAAACCTAAGCGCGTTATGTAACTCTAAGACGTGAACGCATGTTGTAGAGCTAAAAATTTAGCACTATGTGTAATATATCAAATGTATGGATAATAGTTTAGAAGGGGTGGGGAAGGGTTAAGGGCCTAGGAAGATGTTGGAAGTTCAAGTGGGGATGTTTAATAGTTGAGAGGGGGTTGGAATGATCAAGGTCCTAACAGGATGTTGTAAATTTTAGTGGAGAAAGGGGGATAAGGTGGAGGGGAGGAAGTGGGTGATGGCTTGATGAGAGAGTGGGTTGGTGAATGGAAAAGTGGATATGGAGTATTAAAGGAGGGATAGGATGTGTTGGAGGAGAGATGCGAAGGAAGGGGAAATTGAAGAGATGGGAACGAGATGCGATAAATAATATAATAGGGGTCATAATGAGGCAGGGGGTTGAGGATACGGGATAAGTTGAAAACATATAATAACACAGAGAGAGAGAGATAGAGAGAGAATGTTGTGGAGAGAGTGTGAGAGACAATAAGATAGAGAGGGAGGAGGGGGGGTGAGGGAGGGATGAAAATAGAGTGAAGGAAAGAGATATTGAGGGACCAATAGAAGGTGTGTGTTTCTGAGGGGTGATGGGGGAATAGACACAAGGAGAGAAAGGTGCAGGTTCACACATGTAGAGAGAGAGAGAGAGAGAGAGAGAGAGAGAGAGAGAGAGAGAGAGAGAGAGAGAGATGGATCATGTCACCATCATCTTGATCACCATCTTCATCATCATCATCGTCTTCATCAACATGATCATCGTCATCATGAACATCATCATCATCATCCTAATTATTATGATGTTCACGATTACCGTCTTCATCATCATGGCGTTCATCATCATCATCATCATCATCATCATCACCATCATCTTCATCATCATCATCGTCGTCGTCATCATCATCAAGTTCATCATCATCATCATGCTGATCATCATCGTCATCATGACCCTCATCATCATCATCATCGTATTCATCACCATGATGTTCATCATCACAATAATCATCATAATCATCATCTTCTTCTTCATCATCATCATGTTAATCATCACCATCATCATCTTCTTCTTCTTCTTCATCATCATCATGTTGATCACCATCGTCTTCATCATCATGATCATCATCGTCATCATCATCATCATCATGTTAATCACCATCGTCTTCATCGTCATGATCATCATCATCATCATAATCATTATCATCATCATCATCTTCATCATCATCATGTTCATCATCATCATCATCATCATCATAATCATCATCATCTTCATCATCGTGATGTTCATCATCATCATCATCTTCTTCTTCATTATCATCATCATGACCCTCATCATCATCATCATGACCCTCATCATCATCATCCTTTCCATCATCATCATCTTCATCTTCATCATCACCACCATCATCACCATCATCATCATCACCACCACCATCATCATCGTCATCATCACCATCATCACCATCATCTTCATCATCTTGATCAACCTAATCTCCATCTTCATCATCATCATGTCGATCGTCATCATCTTCATCACCATGAACATCATCATCATCATCCTCATTATCACGGTGTTCATCATCACCGTCTTCATCATCATGATTTTCATTGTGATCATCATCATCATCATCATCATGTTCATCGTGATCGTGATCATCATCATCATCATCATCATCATTATCATTATCATCGTCATCATCATCATCATCTTCACAATCATGACCCTCATCATCATCAGCATGATCATCATGATCATCATCATTTTCATCGCCATCATGATGATAATCATCATCATCATTGTCTTCATCACCATGATCATGATCTTCTTCATCACCATCACCATGATCTTCTTCATAACCATCATAATCATCAACATCTTCTTCATCACCATCATGCTGATCTTCTTCATCATTATCATCATCACCATGATGTTCATCATCATCATCTTCATCACGATCATCATCATCATCATCGTCGTCGTCGTCGTCGTCGTCATCTTCATCATCATCATCGGCATCGTTGACATCATCATCATCTTCATCATCATCATCATCGTCATCATCATCATCATCGTCATCATCATCATCATCACCACCACCATCATGATAATCATCATCGTCTTCATCACCATCAGTATCATCATCGTCTTCATCATCATCATCATGTTCATCATCATCATCACCATCATCATGTTCATCATCATCCTCATTGTGAGAGAGGGAGGGATGGAGTAAGGGAGAGAAAGAAACATTGAGGGAGGGATGTAGGGAGAATGAGGGAGGTATATTTAGAAAGAGATAGGGGTATGTAGGGATTATTGGGGGTATAGAGAGAAACATTTATATGCATGAAAAGAAGGGAACACTAAAAACATTTGCTTTATTTCTAACCATAGAAAACATTTTTTTTCTTATGATTTTATTCGTTGCCTTAGCCGTGCACCTACCCTATTAATTGTGCTTAAACATATCATGTGCATGTTTTATTTCTACAAATAGCATAAGTGTTTTTACTCTAGATAACACATGCATGTTGTAGGACTATAAAAATAGTGGATTGTTTTTGTCCCAGAGCAACATCACTCTATTTTTATGAAAATCTGATTATCATGCGATTTTTTTTCAAGAGCATGAGCCTGCCTATGGAAATACTCACAATACACATTCTCCATCATTCTTTTTGTTATGCAGGTGCAGCATTGAGGACATATTTCATGGTTGAGGAGCACACAAGATAAGATATCAAGCTTGAATGTCATTTCATGGTCATGGTGCATATACATAGTTGTACAAGAGAATCAACTTGAGGAACAATTTATGATTTAACTTTCATTTGCTTATTATTCAAGAGAACCAAAGGTAAATTTTCCCATTCATCATTGTTTTGATGGGAAATATGAACAATTGAAAAGGAATATTGAAGAACCTTGAAGGATCAATAGTTATAAAGAAAGTTAAAGGGTTGAAAGCTTGTAATTAAGGAGAAATGAAAACAAACTATATTGAATTGACCAATGTGGTGATGGGGAATATACGTAACCAAGGAAGAAAATTAGCAAGGAAGAAGAGATTTCAAGAAGTCATCGAAGAAGAGAAAGAAAAGAAAATACTAGACATGATGAATCGAAGGCTTTCTTTGGAAACTAATCCAAATCCAATTATAGAGGATACCATGGTTCATCCTATTAATCCAGCACAAGAAAAAAGGAAGCATTCACTAGAGGGACCTTCAATTTCCATAATAGTTGTTGAACAAGCACCCCATGGAAGTATTCAAGAAGCAAAACGTAGGTGATCATTAGGGGATGTTTCAAATCCCACATCAAGTCAAAGTGATAAGTTACCATCTCAAGATAAAGTTCATGAAGAGGCATTGGACATGGAGCCTACTGTTTAAGAAGCATTGGACATGGAGCCCACTATTGAAGAAGAAAATATTATCCGTACCATCGATGAGGATGTTGGACTTCCACCATCCAACTACTAGGAAGAGAATGAAGGACAACAAGTTGCTACTGAAATTCCAAAGCGTATTGTTGATGCACTAGATAATAGAATTCCAACCCCCTTACCTCCATTAGAAAGCACACGTAGAAGAAGTCCAAAGCATATACAAGTTGAGGAAGGACTCCTCAATTCCACTGAAGGTACGCTATCTAAATGTAGTATTGCTTATCAAACTCAACAGATACTAAATAAATATTTTTTTTATAAATGTGATGGAGATAAATGTAGATTATTTTTATCATTGTTAAAATCTAGGGGCATGAATATTGTTAGGAAATTGTTAGGGATAAAGATGATAAAGAATTCTAGACCAAGTTCTCGTACAGTTAAAATATTAGTAGATGCCTTTGGTAAAATTTGTAGGAACACACATTCAAAGGACTACAATGTGGCTCGTCGTGTGTTGTCACAAGAAATTGTAAATAAGAACACCAGGGTCCTTCGTTTTCTCAAGCCTACATCTAAACTAGTTAATTTGAGCGTAAAAACCCTCCATAAGTATTATATTATAAGAGAACATCTTGACACAACCACCTAGATAGATTTTTGGGCCTTTATTGGTCAGTTTCCACATCGTGACATGAAGCTAGTTGATGCAGTAAAGGGACTAGTGCAAAGTTTTTGGCATGATCACACAAGGCCTTCTTCAAAGCGAAAGGATGTACTAAAACCAAGAAGGGGTTCAAATGAACGTGAACCACATATTAAGAATCTTCTTCATATAACATAGATAGAACTATATGAGAAATTTAGGAATGAACATAGATAATTGAATTTGGGGCAAAGATCTTTTGAGAAATGTAAGCCCTGGTATGTTAGAATAAATACTCTTCGTAACACTTTTTGTTGTAGATACCATGTAGAATATGAATATTACTATGAAACATTTTTGTACATTCATTAAGTGTTGCATACTAACCATGCGCAGGATTTCTCCTTGATAATACCACTGAGCTCATCCAGAGACTTCATTCATAGTATCATCTGCAATAGGCCTAAGGGGCAAACATACTATGCAAAATCTTGTTTGGATGGAACTTGCTCCAACTGTGCTATAATGGTATTATTGAGCCAATGTATGCACGAGAGTGGAGACAATGAATTTGGGATTATGGTTACAGACATAAAAAATTTCAAATATATCAGCTATGAAATAGTCCCAAGGAAAGAAATAAAAAAAATACAATTGGTGACATCTCAGGTACATGCATTTATCTTTAAATTTATGTTTGAACAATTACATTTCATTCCTTAATTAAAAAAAATAAATTGATATTGAGATAATTTTGTGTCAACAAGTACAAGTTAGTGTCTTCATCAAGGAATTTATTGAAATGACACATCAATATGTTCAGCATGTCCACTTGGAACGATGGCAGAATGAGAAGTTTAGAATATGCAGAGATACATTTCCTCGTGGTACTATACTTTCAGTTGTTTATTTTGCTGAAAAATACACTCTAAAACCTCAAAATGAGATCCAAAGTCAGTATTATCACTCTGAGCAGGTTTCCTTGATGGTGCATGTCACATATAGGCATGGCCCAAATATCAGTGAAGAGAAAAGAGAAACTCTAAGGGAACATCACTTCTACATAAGTGACAATAGGTGCCATGAATTACACTATGTATGTCATTGCTTCATCATGTTCTATGATCATTTGAAGGGCAGGAACATACAGGTGGATCGACACTGGATTTTGTCTAATGGATGTGTTGGTTAGTTCAAAAATGCATGCATATTTCAATGGTTGTGTTCATTGCATAAAAACTACAAAGTTCCACATATGTGGAACTATTTTTAGACTGGGCATGGTAAAGGAGAGCATGATGGAGCCGGAGCATGTGTCAAAACATCCCTATGAAGAGAGGAATTGAAATTATCTACAATATCTACTATTTGAAATGCTAAATCTATAGTTAGGTGGTGCACGTCAGTAATGGTAGAGGAATCAGCTATGCGAGTAGAATCCAAAAGAAAGAGACATATGGAGAGATTTTTTTGGGAGGTGGTAGACATAGATTGTTCACATGCATGGGAATGCAAGACTGTTCCTGGGACTCATGGATTTCATTTAGTTCGAAACTCTGATAACCCAATATTTGAAATTTGGACCAAAACACTAGCTTGTTTTTCCCTCCTTGGTGTGATGGTGACTGGGATGTGTGTGAATCATTGGATTGGGTTGATGGATGAGATCGCATATCACTTCCACTTGATCAGTGTGCAATTGTTGAGTTAACTCCTTTGGAACAAGACCAATCATCTATTTGTATAGATTTTGATCATGTCTCAGACCTTGTACAACCTGGTATGATACATTTCCTTAACATTTTTTTGTTTATTTATGTAGTCTTGAAAATCACATTAATGGCATTGTATCACATGAAAAATATTTGATCATATACCTACAATCATACTATGCAAGACAGATATACGGAATGGTTTCCTCAAAATATAGTGAATCGGGTGGTGATTACTGGTTGGCATGTTGTATAGAGGGAAAGAGAACCCTCATTATGTCCATGACTGATGATAAAGAAAACCACTTCCCCATTGGTTCTATGGTTGTTAAAGTTTAATACCTTACACACGACAAAAATTCAAGAAACAAGGGTGGATATGTTTACAGGGATTACAAACCAGGTGCAAGTGTGTATCACTTTACCAACTTAATCATTGGTACAAACCTCTAGGTACAAACAATGCCTAGCCGGAATTCATCCAAGATACGCTACTTCTTACCGAATAAAGAGCATGAGAGACTAATGGAGACCATGATTATAAGAGATGATACAGAGGGCTTGGTTTTATGATAATAGGTGGGATCTAGCATGATTAGGTAAGTATCATAATTTTAATTTTCCCATGTATGTTTTGTTGATGTATATGTAACTTCGGAATGTATTATTCTATGTATCTTATGTATTGTAACCCGATGTTTATTCCGGGATGTTTCCATTATGTATTTGAGTCATGTTGTCATGCCCCGATGTTCCGATCGGGAGGATTAATAATATAAACAAGTCTTGTCAAGTCATTAGGTAAGTCCCCATAGTTTCGGGGCACTTGAGTTATTATACACTAATTAAGGTGTAGGCTCAGGTAAGTAATTGTAAGTTGACCCTATGTGTGAAAGTGCACTTCAAGTGAATGGAAGAATATAAATAGAGAGTGAGAGTCTCTCTATTTGTCAC
>LPNX010574498.1:540088-614487 GCA_001517045.1 Pseudotsuga menziesii | reverse complement strand
TTGAATGGCCTCCCAGGATCGTGGAATTCATTCATTCAAGGAATGTGTTCCAGAAGGAAGTGATTACTTTCAGCAAACTTTGGGAAGAAGAAGAAGCTCTAACCATAAGAAGAGGAGATAAGATGGGAGCATTTGAAGATCCAGCTCTCACCATCCAAAGAAGATCCCTCAAGCAATGAGGAATATGAAGAAATCAACTCTTGAAGAACCTCTTATCCACCTCAGCATTTGGATAAGAAACGATGCGATTATGAATGAAGAAGACGATGAAGCTGAAGGCTCAAGGAGTCTACCCTCGAAACAAATAAAGAAAAGTATTCAATTATCATTTCATGATATTGTTTTGTTATGCATTTGTTTATATTCAGTTGATGTATTATGCATGATAGGATGTTTGCATTAACGACAGTATACTACTAATATGCATGTGATGGGTAAGTAGCTCATGGTGCTATAGAACTCTCCATTGCTACTTATCTAGATTGAAACCTCTTTGCTCACATATTGGATTAGTGCACAATCTCAATGTTGTCCTGGTAGAGATGGAAGGCATCTAGAAAGTTTCAGTGAGATATGGATGAATGTTGTATTGGCTAAAGTAGTTGCATGATCACATATTTATGCATAATAACTTGCCAGTATGAGTATTCCTTATGAAAAGTTTCTAACCATACAATTGCATTTGACTTGTAGGAAAGACCTCATACAGAATCGCCTACAAGCAAAGAAGAATGAAGACTTGTTCTGAAGAACAAGTGATGACATTTCAAAATGAAGAATGCAGTGACATCATTGATGCAGAACCTTCCAGCCACCAAGAAGAAAGGGAAGACCAGTTCAAGAAGAATGATGTCAGGGTGCAGTATTGAGACCTGAAGAGAAGTTCATAGTTCCATCATGCAGTAGATGGAAACAACATGGGATACAAAGAAATATTCGTAGCATGAGGATTCTCATGAAAGGAAGGCCTAGACTACGAAGAGACATTTGTATCCAGTAAGAGTTGAAACACATACATGATGAGATTGATGAAGATCTTAACCTTTGCTATAAGGTTGAAGATGCAAGTCTATACACTAGATGGTCACATAGAATATTAGTAGCATAGGAAGCTACTTGTCACTCCGATACAGAATGTTTTCAGTGCATAGAGCACAGAAGATAGAGGGAGTATGACGCTTCGCTTCAGAGGGAGTGACTAGAAAAGATCTAAGGTTCGACATGGTATGACAGGATGGGAAGATTACTGATGAATCTAGGCTTTATTGAGAGTAATGTGGATTCCAACCTTTGCTTCAAGTTTGAAGATGGAAGACCAGTGATGCTCCTCTTATGTGTTGATGCACTATTGCTCTAGGTATGGAGGTGTGGCAGAGTGTGGATAGAATCTTCCTTGGACAAGGGAAGTATGCAATAGAGATCCTGAAGAGGTTCAATATGATAGACTGCATGACCACACCTATGGCATCGAACATGAAGCTATTAAGTGATGTTTCATCAGAGACGACTGATGCTATGATGTATCGTCAGATGATTGGGTCCTTGATGTACCTGAGACCAGATATTTGCTTTGCTATGAACACATTGAGACATGTTCACCTGATGATTGCAAAGCATGCAGGGGTACAGTTGATTATGGGCTCAAGTACGATGCGAATCAAAACATTAACCTAGAAGGTTATGTTGATTCAGATTGGGAAGGTAGTGCCATCGACAGGAAGAGCACTTCAGGATGTTTCTTCAGTATGGGATCAGGTGTGATCTCTTGGTTTAGTAGGAAGCAATCCTGTGTGGCACTGAGTACAGCTGAAGCAGAGTATGCCACAGCTTGTTCAGCTAGTTGTGAGGAAGTATGGCTGCGAAAGCTACTGTCTGATATATTTGATCTCTAGTTGGATGCTACTTGTATACATTGTGACAACCATAGTTGTGTGAAGTTGTCAGAGAATCCAGTGTTCCATTACAAGTCGAAGCATATCGAGATCAAGTATCACTATATCAGGGTTATGGTGCAGAGAGGAGCAGTGAAGCTCTAGTATGTTGCGACGGAGGAACAGATAGCTGATGTATTGACGAAGCCATTGGATAGGATGAAGTTCGAGTACTTCAGAGAGAGACTTGGTGTTCTCTAGATCGAGGTTCCTTCCAAGAGAAAGTGATGAGACCCATAGCCATTCTGACATGGTCAGAGGATTGGTTCCTTCCATGGTCAGATGTAAGGGCTGATCCATTCTGTCATGGTTAGAGGATTCTGTTCCTTCCATGTCAAATATGAGTGCTAGAGATCCAAATCTATTCTAACGAGTAGGTCATATATAAGGGCTGAGCCATTCTGTCATGGTGAGAGGATTTGGTTCCTTGCATGTCAGATATGAGTGCTGACTGCGATTCTAGGAATGGAGGCACCTGGTCAGTTACTAGGAACACTCAGTCTGCGACTGAGAGAGCCATTCTGACGAGCAAGTCGGATATAAGGGCTGAACCATTCTATTCATGGCTAAAGGATTAGGTTCCTCCCATGTCATATGTGAGTGTTGGCCATTCTGTCAAGTAGGACAGATGTAAGGGCAACTGCCACTCTCAGGGAGAGTGGAGGCACCTGGTCTGTTACCAGGTAGTTCAGTCAGGGACTGGGGGCCATTCTGACAAGGGTGTAGGATTCAATTCCTACCAGGTCAGATGTGAGTCCACAAATCTCTCATCACTGTGGTATGAGGGGCTCCATCCTGGATGAGAGGCTTTCATCATTGTGAGTGGATGTGGTTCCAGCCTGGATGAAAGTGCAGAAATATTCCATCATTGTGAGCGGATGTGGTTCCAGGCTCGGTGAAAAGAACAGAGTTATTTAATCATTGTGAGTGGATGTGGTTTCATCCTGGATGGAAGTGCAGAACTCCTCCATCATTGTGAGTAGATGTGTTCCAGCCTGGGTGGATGTGAGTACTGTGCCCTTCTGATGAGTAGGTCAGATGTAAGTGTAGAGCCATTTCACAGATGGTAGTTGATGTGCCCACCATGCTGGTGAATGTGAGTGTTGAGCCTTTCTGATGTGATCGTAGTTTACTACATGATCAGATGTGAGTGCTGGGCATGCCTTTCTGACGAGCAGGTCAGATGTAAGTGCTGGGAGAAGACCTACCTGGTGGCTAGGCCTACAACCAGCATGAAAAAGGGTTGGCTCTGTAGAACTTCCTATGGTGAGATATTACACACATGATGATGACTCAGAGGTGATCCAGATCTAGTTATGATGACTTCAAGAGATCCAGATCGAGTGATGATCCAGATCCAGCAGTGATGATCCAGATCGAGAGATGATCCAGATCCAGATCCAGATCAAGTGATGATATAGATCCAGTCCAGTGATGATGATCCAGATCGAGTGATGATCTAGATCCAGTGATGATGATCTAGATCCAGTGATGATCCAGATCCAGTGATGATGATCCAAATCGAGAGATGATCCAGATCCAGTGATGATGTTCCATGATGATCCAGATCGAGAGATGATCCAAATCTGATGATGATTTAAAGATGAAGATGACTTGAAGATGAAGATGACTTGAATACAACATGATCCAGCTGATACAGAGAAGAAGACCAGTGCTGAAAATTGTGTCAAAATAATACCTTCCTAGTTAAGAGGGAGTGTTGATGTATATGTAACTTCGGAATGTATTCTTCTATGTATCTTATGTATTGTAACCCGATGTTTATTCCGGGATGTTTCCATTATGTATTTGAGTCATGTTGTCATGCCCCGATGCTTCGATCAGGAGGATTAATAATATAAACAAGTCCTGTTAAGTCATTAGGTAAGTCCCCACAGTTTCGGGGCACTTGAGTTATTATACACTAATTAAGGTGTAGGCTCGAGTAAGTAATTGTAAGTTGAGCCTATGTGTGAAAGTGCACTTCAAGTGAACGGAAGAATATAAATAGAGAATGAGAGTCTCTCTATTTATCACTTGCATAACACATCACTTGATCTCTCAAGTGTGGCACACTAGTGGAGAAGGAAATATACTGGGACTAGAAGACTACTGCTGTCGGGAGTGCATCTTACTATTTTGGGGTCTTACATCTTGTGGTGATTCTATCTTTGAGGAAGTTTCGGGGTTTTCTCCATTTATGGTTTCCTCGATCAAAACTCTTTGTGTCGCTTGTCTCTTGTGGTGTGCTTATGTTATTGATGTGCTTGTTATTCTCTCAGTGAAAAGATCCTAACATAATGCTTGCTTAAATGTTGAAGAACTAACATGTTTCTTATGAATATGTCAGTTTTGTGTTCTTGATATGTGAAATTTTCCATAATGTTGTTTATAAATATGCTAAAAGTTCTCTTGTATGTCAAGTTAATGAACATGCCAAATTTTACATATGATCAATAAACCCTATATATCAATCATATTAACATTTCAAGATATCATTCACATGATATACACAACATTAGAATACATACATGTACTTCTTTAGGCCATACCTGTCAAAGTTCTTTGTAGGGTCTCTTACAGGACTAAAACCCTAATTCTTCAAGTAGGTAATATTGGCAATGTTTTCACTTGATATATAAATCTAGGATGATGGAAAAAAGATGCCACAACGATAAATTTATTTTTTAAGGATTGTATAATTTCCTTCTTGACAACTCACCTCTTATACCCGCCTGTCCATTGCCTACTAACCTCTGTATACAGTGGTTTCTGAAACTAGGGTTTCGCTCAGTAGGGGACAATGCATTTCACGCCAATGAGCGCCAAACTTGGAAAGCCACACATAGTGGGGATGCGGTTGGCATTGCCATATTTCCCATGCCCAAACACGCTAGCATGAGGTGACCTACAACTCATCATATATCAATGCTCAACCATCTGATCGACAAACCGTTAATTCTAGTGGATTCGTGACATGGGTTTTTAGCTAGGGGGGGCCTATCCCTCCTGTCCATTACTTAGTGACCTCCGTATATGGTGGTTTATGAAACTAAGGTTTTTCTCAGTAGGGGAAAATGCAGTCACACCAACGAGGGCCAAACATGGAAATCCATGGACGGTGGAGATGTGGTTGGTGTTGCCATATTTCTCATGCAAAAACACGCTAGCAATAGTTGATGGAATTCAAAATTGTGGATCAGTGAGGTTTTTTGTGCACCAGGCAGAAGTCTACCAAGTGTCTCTAAACTATATCTGGAGGTGACCTGCAACTCACCATAGATTGATGCTTGGGCCTTCAATCAACAAACTGTCTATTCTGTTGGATTTGTGACATGCAATTTTACCTAGCGGGGCCTCTCCTACCTGTCCACTTCCCGGTGACCTTTGTATATAGTGGTTTCTTAAACTAGGGTTTCGCTCAGTAGGGAACAATGCAATCACACTAATGAGGGCCAAAATTGGAAATCCATGGATGGTGGGGATGTGGTTGGAGTTTCCATAGTTCCCATGCCCAAACACGCTAGTAGGCATTGACGGAATTCAAAATTGTGGCTCCATGAGTTTTTTTGTGGATTAGGTACAAGTACACCAAGTGTCCTTGAACGGTATTTGGAGGTGACCTACAACTCGCCATAAATAAATTCTCAGGCCTCTGATCAATGAACATTTGATTCCATTGGATTCCTAACGTGGGATTTTAACTAAGGGGGGGCCTCTCCCTCCTGTCCGTTTCCCAGTGACCTCCATATAAAGTGGTTTCGAAAACTAGGGTTTCGTTTAGTAGGGGACAATGCAGTCACACCAATGAGGGCCAAACTTGGAAATCAATGAGCGATCTGGATGCGGTTGGCATTGCCATATTTCCCATGCCCAAAGATGCTAGCAGGAGTTGACAAAATTCAAAATTGTGGCTCTGTGAGGTTTTTTATGCACCCTGCACATGTCCATCACGTGTCCCTGAATGATATCTGGAGGTGACCTGCAACTCACCATAAATTGATGCTCAAGCCTCCGATCGATGAACCATCGATTTTGTTGGATTAGTGACGTGGGATTTTAGCTAGGGGGGGTCTCTCCCTCATGTCAATTTCCCAGTGACCTCCGTATATGGTAGTTTTTGAAACTAGGGTTTCACTCGGTAGGGGACAATGCAATAAAACCAATGAGGGCCAAACTTGGAAAGCCATTAATGGTGGGGATGAAATTGGCATTTCCATATTTCCCATGCTGAAACACGCTAGCAAGATTTGACGAAATTCAAAATTGCAGCTCCGTGAGGTTTTTTTTTGCATCGGGCACAAGTCCACTAGGTGTCCCTCAACGGTATCTGGAGATGACCTACAACTCACCATAGATCGATGCTCATTCCTTTGATCAATGAACCATCGATTTCATTGGATTTGTGACATGGGATTTTAGCCGGGGGGGGGGTATCCCCAACCTGTCCATTTCCTGGTGACCTCTGTATACAGTGGTTTCTAAAACTAGGGTTTCGCTTAGTAGGGGACAATGTAGTCACGCAAACAACGGCCAAAATTGGAAAGCCACGAATAGTGGGGATGCAGTTGGAATTTCCTTATTTCCCATGCTCAAACTCGCTAGTAGGAGTTCACAGAATTCAAAATTGTAGCTCCCTGAGGTTTTTTGCGCACTGGGAACAAGTCCACCAGGTGTCCCTGAACAGTATCTAGAGGTGACCTACAACTCACCATGGATCAATGCTCGGGCCTCCGATCTATGAACTATCAATTCCGTTGGATTCTTGATGTGGGATTTTAGGTAGAAGGGGTACTCCCCCGCCTTTCCATTTCCCGATGACCACCATATATGGTGATTTTTAAAACTAGGGTTTTGCTGAGTAGGGGACATTGCAGTCATGCCAAAAAGGGCCAAAATTAGAAAACCACGGATGGTGGGGATGCAGTTGGAATTTCCATATTTCCCATCCCCAAACATGTTAGCAGGAGTTGACAGAATTCAAAATTGTGACTATATGAGGTTTTTTGCGCACCGAGCATAAGTCCACCAAGTGTCCCTGAACAGTATCTGGAGGTGACCTGCAACTTGCTGTAGATCAATGCTTGGGCCTTTGATCGATGAACCATTCATTCCAATGGGTTTGTGACATGGGATTTCAGCTAGCGGGGGGGGGCTCTCCCTCCTGTCTGTTTCCTAGTGACCTCTGTATATGGCAGTTTCTGAAACTAGGGTTTTACTCAATAGGGGACAATGTAGTCACGCCGGCGAGGGAAAAACTTGGAAAGCCACAGAAGGTGGGGATGTGGTTGGTGTTTCTATATTTCCCATGCCCAAACACCATAACAAGAGTTGACAGAATTCAAAATTGTGGCTCCATGATATTTTTTGCGCACCAGGCACAAGTCCACTAGGTGTCCCTAAATGATATATGGAGGTGACCTGCAACTCACCATAGATTGATGCTCGGGCCTCTGATTGATGAACCGTTGATTCCGTTGGATTGATGACATGGGATTTTAGCTAAGGACGGGGATCTCCCTCCTATCCATTTCCCGGTGACCTCCATATATGGTGGTTTCTGAAACTAGTGTTTACAATATTTGAGTACATCATATGATATGGGTTCAATACCATGTATATTATAAAGGTGGATCGAAGCCACAATATACAATAATGATGAGTTTTCAAAGATCTGGAAATTGTGTAAGTGAACACAACATAATCTTGTGCAACTTAGGCCATAGAGATGAAACTAAGGTCTTCATAAAAAATCCAAAAGAACCAGTACAATCTAGGCCATGTGAATAGATGTGTTGAAGTGGAACATGGCTAGGATTCAACAGATTGTCAACCAATAGGTGATAATTGACAACTGAAGCAAAGGAATTCACCAATAATGAAAGTGAATCCTAAGGTACTATCATCAAAAACTCTAGGCCTTCATCATTAGGAAGTACTGATGAGAAACCATACTGTGATGAGGAAGGCAATAGATCCTCCAACGGATCACAAGAGTGACTAGGAACTGGATAAAGGATGGGATACACAAGTAACATCAGATAGGACAATGATGGGATCAGGATACAGATCAGATGTAGGGACAAATCCTTGAACAATGAGCACGACGTAGAGATGACCCAAGGAAACTTTTAACTTTACAGATAATACAACTAGACTTATCTTTCATGTAGGAGACATGATCATATTCCCTAGGTATAACAGAAAAGTGGAGTAAGAAACTTGAAGTGATAGTTGAACTCAAAGTGAACACTAAGACATGAGTATTGAAAAGTACAAAGAGTGTTATTTTCAAGGAAGACATGCTTCCACCAACTGAGAATCAAAGGAAAACTTCTTCCTTATCTTTCCTATTAAATTTTAACGAGTTCATGAAAGTCAACTCAAGTTCTCTTCATTTTTGACAAGCTTGAAGAGAAGAGGGAATAATGCTTGATAGTGTCACTGTTTCGTGGATATTATGAGACTAAACTAGTACAAGCTCACTTGGTGTTTTCATATTTTGAGAGTCTGAAAACTCTAAAGAAGACTCCAAGGGTGTCCTTTTTCATCCAATTTAGTCTCCTGATGCCGAAAAAGTATAAGACATACCACAGAAGAACTCTCTTAACTTTGAAAAGGTGAACCTTTTTCGTACTTAGTCATTGAATTCCGAAAAAGGTTAAATTACCACCTACCCAATGCTCCTTCTAGAGCGGCATCTAGCTTGAGTTTTACGAGTGTGAAGGAAAGCAAGATCACTCGAAAACATCCATTTGATTATGAGGAATTGGGCTTACAACAATAAACTCGATGTTTTGTTCTCGGTATTTAACGAGCATGACAAAGACATAAAGTACACTCAAAATCTTTTTCACGTTTAGGTCCAGAGCACAAAAAAGAGAAAACTAAGCTCATACTAGGTGTTCATTTTCCGTAAATTTATTCCCTCAGCTCTGAAAAAGTGATAAACCTATGCTTGAGAGTACTCTTCTCAATTCCGTAGAAAAGAGAGTGGTCCTTTCTCGTATTATTCCACATGGTGTGAGAAAGAGATAACCTACCACCAATGTGGATTCCCATTCACATATTATTAATGAGCCTGAACGAACAAGTTTACTCGGTAGCCAAGTCTATTTTGAGGAGTTAGACTTGGGCCTAAAGAAACTCCAAAAGGGCGGAGAGTCTTAAAAAAGGGACAGCTTGTAAAAAGAGACCAAAATGAGGCTCAATTTGGCATGAAAAATAGCTAAGGATATTCCCCTGAACCTATGACAAATGTAGCATGAGTACCAAAAGACTGATAAATGTGATCTAATATAGGTTACTCATGTAAGGAAATCCCTATCCATGGAAGAAAAATGGCATAGACAAGGTACTAATGGTTAAAATACCATAGTCCATGGTCAAAGTAGTATTTCTAGGGTTAAGACGGATTAGGTATAAATGAAAAAATGCATATGAATGACCAAAAACCCTATACTATATGAGCGGAAAACAACTTCAAGTGACCTTAGACCTGTTACATTGAAGAAAAAATACATGGTATTAGTTTGATTTTTATAAAAATATGAACTATAGGTTAAAACCCACTTTTGAAATAATATTTCTATAAATAGTTCAAAATAGAAATAAAAAACTCACCATTTGAATTTTTATCCAAAATAGTGAGGTTTTACCTCTACCTTTAATTACTCATTGTGGACAACTCGGTGGACAATTCTCAAAACCACTAGTGCCAGGTAAAACTACTCTCCATGCTCTTTCATTTGATCCAAGAAAATTTCAATTTTTGGCAAAAATGCGATGTTTTCAACCATCCTCAAAACATCCACATTGTGTATGCGGGTATGGTATATCAATAGTTGTGTACACACGGTTTTGTACGTGGGTTTCCCAAAAGAAAGTCACGTACAATACGCAACTTTTCCGAAGGACAGTCGCGTACACTGCACAAGGTATGAAAAGGCTATGTAGGGCCAAAAATAAAAAAAAATTATATGAATTTAATGTTTGATCCTTGTCTTATTATCAGATTGAAACATGGTGTTGGAGTGGAGGGAGAGGGAGCATGAATACATGGACCAAGAAGCTCTACGAAATTCCCCCACAGTAATTGCTTTGCAACAAAGTGGGTTGCTAAAATTCTTCTATACCTCACCTATGCGATCCAATGTACGCCTATTAGAGTTTATGATAAACTATTGGGATCATGATCTTGGTATGTTTGACCTACAAGGTGAGTTTCTATAGATTACCTTGGAAGATATCTACCTCATCTCTAGTTTTCTATGACGAGGAGCTCTAGTTAACTTGGAAGGTACCAGTAGAGGCAATGACCTTCTAAGTGTCCAGAACTACATTGTTGCATACTGTGCGCCTGATACTCAAAAGAGGGGTAGTTGCATCCCTATTGTTCATATTCTCAGCTTGCCATTACAGGTGTTGGAAAGTACTATAGTGAGGGTTACAGGGTCATCATCACTTCACCTTGCGACTCGAAACCAAATGAGACTTGTAGTGGACTATCTACAAGGAGACTTATATGACTGGTGTTCGGGAGTGATATTGATAATGAGGAAACAACTCTCTGATTGTAAAAGAGGCCAATGGAAAAACTTCAGTTATTCTAGCATATTGGTGGCCTTATTCTTTGAGAGGGTGGCCGGTTTGAGTTTTGTAGTACCACTACCAGTTCATTCTCCCCGTCAACCTACACTGAGTAGGTGGGGGGAAATCGTCCTCTGTTAGGGAGGCAGTGGATCGGTTCAAAGTGTATATGACGATGACTTCTACTTATGGTGGGGGAGACAGCTACCAGTACTGGAATAGTTTCCATATGTTGGGATACATTTCTAAGGTGACACTGACCTTGTCCTCCCTCCTGGACGAGCATGGGGAGCATCAGGTATTTTTGTTTTCAAGTTTTAAATTTTTATGAATTTTAGTCATAGAGATATATACATATGTATATTAGTTTTTAATCCTATAAAATGTTAAAATGAAAATATTGGACCAGTCTGCCCTACTGGGCATCCATGCATGTATGTGCGTCCTGTGGCGGGAGAAGATCATGGCTTGATTAGGGTTCCTGAGGGAAAGCTGGCCAATATTACCCAAAGAGTACTTACTTTTCATGTTGAGCATATCCCTACTGTTATGCATGAGCTAGTGGTTGGTATACTACCTGTTTGGATACACCTTATGAGACAGGTAGCTAGAGTAGTACTTGTGTACATCAACAGCTTTGACACTACTGCAGCTGAGGAAGTTGAAGAAGCCTAAGAGTAGCGTGATCAAGATGATAAGGGGGGGCAAGGTGGTCCAGATGACCAGGGTGGTCAAGCTTAGACCTAGGAGCATTTTATGGAATTCGGTCCATTTTTTGTATATTTTTTGTATATTATACAGCTATGACTGGATCTGAGGATCAAAAACTCGACCTATCTATATGGNCCTATCTATATGGACAAATATTCACGCACACACACACACACACACACACACACATACACAGATATATATATATATATATATATATATATATTTCCGGTTTTATTTACATGTGTTTTGTAATGTATCTGTTGTATATTTTTATGCCAAATGTGTTAAGTGCCAGTCAAAGATATAATTATAATATGCATCAGTTAATGAATTTTGATTTCTTGAAATATGATTGAATGTAATCAACTCAGAATTTATTTCCAATAACCTAAGTTACATAAACTGACGTAGTAAAATAGGGTTATGCACATGATAAGCTCGATTGAGCTGGGAAACCTCCAATTGAGAGTCAAGTCTGAATTCCATCTAGGTGATGCCACATGACAAAGCATCCTATAAAATATCAATGACATCCCTGTATTCGGCCACATTATTGGTATCGGACCTAGGAAAGAACCTCTAGAGGCAACTAGCTGTCCTAAGGGTGAGTAAATGACCCATGGAGCTGAAGCCAAGTTATAAGTGTGGCGACTAGTGCTATCTC
The DNA here is from genome assembly GCA_001517045.1 of Pseudotsuga menziesii. NCBI lineage: Eukaryota > Viridiplantae > Streptophyta > Pinopsida > Pinales > Pinaceae > Pseudotsuga > Pseudotsuga menziesii. The sequence goes on along the minus strand of LPNX010574498.1, from coordinate 602,589 downwards.
CAAAACCTATGAACCACTTGGAAGACATCTATAGCAACCAACATATGGTATATGAACAAAAACCGATGAACTATTGTACATAAAATACATACAAGAAAAATACAAGAAAAAGTCGCTAAGCCTAAGCATAGTGATTTTTCAAGTAGAGCCCATTTCTAGGCTCGAGAAGCTTATTCCCCTCGAAATATGTTAATTCATATGCACCTTTCTTCAAAATGTTTGACACAAAATAAGGTCCTAACCACATAGACTTGAATTTTCTGTCCCCTAGGGGTTCTTTGTCTTAATCCTAGAGCAAGACAAGCTCCCCTTCAAAAAAAATCCGAGGTTGGACTGATTTATCGTATTAATTTTTGACCCTATTTTTATGAGCCTCATTTGTTGTCACCGCATCTCTACGCTACTCATCTAGATGTTCTAAGTGTAACAAACATTATTCCATCTCAGTCGTATGAGGTAACACATGACTAGCAATATTTAAGGACAATATTTCACATTCAACCGAGGTTATTGCTTCCACTCCATGAATGAGTTGGAAAGGAGAGAACCCTGTAGCAGTTTCTACATTGGTCCAATAAGCCCAAACTGCTAGATATAGCATGATGTGCCAATTGGAATGGGCTGCATTAATAGTGTGCTTGAGAATAGTCTTCAAGGTTTTATTGACAGCCTTGACTTGACTGTTCGCTTGAGGATATAAAGAATATGGATGCTCTTGTCTAAACCCTAGCATAGTGGTCAATTCAATCATCATACTATTTTGAAAGTGACTTCCATGGTCAGTGACAATCTCTTTAGGGATACCAAACCATGCGATAAGTTGGTTGAAAATGAAAAAGGTTATAGTTTCCCTGTTAGCTTTATAGGTGGGCATTGCCTCTACCCACTTTGTGAAATAATCTACAGTGACAATGATATGTTTTTCCCCCTAGCCGAGACTGGGTTGCACGTCACGTAATCTATCCCCCACTTTGTGAAGGGGGCCCACTAAGATGGCAGGAAATAATGAAGCAGGATGCGGCCGCATCTTTTTGGTGTAAAGCTGACAAGGATGACAGCACTTCATGGATTCCACACAATATTTAAAGATCGTGGGCCATAAATAACCGGCATGTAATATCCTCTGGATCATTTCTATCCCAAATAAATGACCCCCGCATGCTCCACTATGGGCATCATTTATGACAGTCTCTGCTTCTTCGTGGGTAAGACATTGACACAAAATGGAATCTACCCCCCTACGATATAAAGTATCTCCAATAATGAGGTAATTTTTGGCACGTACACATAGTTTTCACTGTTCTTCTTGTGAGAAGGTTGTAGGGTACTTCAAAGTCTAGAGATAGAAAATTATATCTCTGTATCAAGAGTTAGAGGTGGAAATCAAAAAAATATGATCATTTGCGAATGAGTCTTCTTTAATGGATACATCTTCCTCTATTGGAAATTTTGCAATGAGCTTAGCAAAAACTAAGGATTTCTTGGATTTAGTGGATTGGAAATCTAAGTCAAACTCCTGAAGAATGACTATCCATTTATTGAATTTGCCTTCAACTATCCATCGGGACAAAACATATTGGAAGGGATTAACATCCACCACTACCATCGTGGTCCTTAGTAAGATGTAGTGATGCAACCTTTGAACAACATACACAGCTTCCAAGGCCAATGTCTCGGCGTGGGAATACCTATGCTCAGGGCCAGCTAAAGCATGACTGAGATAGTAGACGACATGCTCTTGGAGCTTATTGTCCTCCTGGACTAGTACTACCCCTATGGTCGACTCAAATGCGGCCAGATATAATATAAAATCATGAGAGTAATCTGGCGAGTGCAATAACGGTGCTGACAACAAAGCTTTCATTAATGCCTTGAATGCAAGTTGTGCGATTTCATCCCATACAAATGGGGTGTCCTGCTTCAACAGGTGCATGAAACCTTTAGTAATCTTTGCATAATTTACAATAAAATGTCAAAGGAATTTGTACTTCCGTTGCAGGCTTCGAAGCTAGCTGATACAACGAGGAGGAGGCATATTTACTATGGCCTCAACCTTCAAAGGATCCACCTGAATACCTTGGTTGGAAACAATGAATCCGAGCAGTCTACCTGACTTGACTAGAAAATGTACTTGTGGGGATTTGAAGAAAATTTTGTAGTGTCTGCATCGTTCAAAAATCAAGCACAAGTGATCTAGGTGTTCGATCCTCTTACGCAAATGTGCTCGAAGAACATCGAGGTAGGGTTCGAAAAAGGATTTAATGTCATGAAAGGAAAAACTCATTACCCGCTGAAAGGTAGCCCCTGCATTTTTCAATCCAAAGGGAATTTTCTTGTATGCAAATGTACCCCAACGACAGATGAAATCAGTGTTATGTTGGTCTTTCAGTCCAATTTGGATTTGATTATGCTCGGAGAAACCATCCATAAATGAAAAGACTTCACTCGCCACATAGTAATCAATTATTTGATCTATGAATGGCATGGGGTAGTTATTTTTAGGATAGGATTTATTTAGATCCCAAAAGTCAGTACAAATGCATATAGTCCCTTGCTTTTTTTTCGATAGGAACAGGGTTGGATACCCATTCTGTCAAAGCTATTGGGTAAATGAAACCAACTTTCAGTAGTTTTTCAACTTCAACCTTAACAGCTACCGCTTTACATAGATTGATAGGTCTCAAATTTTGTCGAATGGGCCTAGCATCAGGGTAAGTTCAGATTTCATGTTCGACTATTGATGGATCTATGCTTGGCATTTCCTCATATGACCAAACAAATACATCGCAAAATTCCTTAAACAAGGGTGTATATATCACAATCTCCTCCGGAGAGTAGTTTGCACCGATGTGTACATTTTCCACAATGTTTGGGTTTGCAACGATGTTGATAGGGATAGTAGTGAAAATGTTTTCCATATTCCCCTCAACAAATATTCCTCCCCTTGGTAAGGGATTAATAGGTGTATCAACATCACCTGCCAGTCTCATATGGAACTCTTGGTTCTCAATTTTTCTTAAATCTAGAAGAAAATAGGATCAATGGTGAATATCTTTGCAGATATTATCTCATATGCACATAGCTTCTAGAATGGCTTCATCAGAAGGAAAGACCATATCTAAGCAGTCTCTAGAATGCAAAGAGTTCTCTGCCCAAGCAAGAAAATAGGCTTCTTCCAACTCCTTTGAGACACTAAGAGGGACTGGAATGGGATCAACATCGATATGAATGATAGCTTAATAATATCCTTCTGTTGCCGATAAGGGCACTTCAGGTTCATGGCGGGAAGGAAGAACCCAAGGATCTATTTTATCAACAACCGTTGCTATAGACTTCCCTACACTAGTAGAACCTAGATAATTAATCGAAGCTGGAATATCGAATGTTCCCATCAATGATGCATACATTCCAGCCCCTAATCTCTCTACAGTAGGTTTAACCTAATCAACCAATGGTATGGTGGACTCATTACTTTCCATGTGGCCCTATCGAGTAAAACTGAGTTGGTCTACAATAACCAACTTCCTTTCATGTGGAAACACTACAAACCGAAGTACAACTGATGCAATAGTGGACATTGGATAAGTCCAACTTCTCCCTAAGAGCAAGTTATAATACAAATGTACATCAATCACCTCTACCTCAACAGATACTACCTTCCCTGCCAACTTTATTTTGAAATCCGGTAGGATACCATGTGGATGAAATGAACTTCTGTCGAAAGTAGTAAGTAGGGTGTTTGACTGGACTAGTGTTGGAATATAATAAACCCACTCATAAAATAATTAATCGCTATTTGATTAATTTCCTACCCACTAGCTTATATAGTTGGCATCCACTTGCACCTTAGAGTCAACACTTGCCATATATATCCTAGGAATGATTTATTTCTGATTCTGGGTTGATCTTGACCACTTTATGGCCATCCAGAATTGGTAATTGTGCTTTACAGAAGAATCTTCTTTATTCTGCATTTTCTGCTTTATCCTACTTTTCTATGGATAAGGTAAAGCTAGTCAACTAGGAAACTGGAAGCTTTTGTTGCCAACCTATCCTCCATTATTTTCTCTCCATATTCTAGGATTAGCAAGTCTTTCCTTCACTCATCATCACTCACACATGCTATTTCTAATTCGTGAGGTGCTTGGTATATTGGAAGAGTGCTTTAGTCAACTATGGGGTTTATCATAGTTAGTAAGCATGCTTTATGAGCTGGCTTGAGTTGTCTTCATGCAACTCCTTTTTCCTTTATAAGGATGTATTACCTATGTAATAATATCAATTAACATTTATTGATCATTCATTAATGTGTGTTCATTAATTCTTCTTCTGCTCTTCTTATGCTAATTCTCTACAATTCTCTGTGAGGATAATTGTGTGCCTAGATCCTTAGCCAGTTTATGAAATTCCTTATGCCATCAAGGATTTAGAATTTCTACATGGTATCAAAGCTAAGGTTCTCAAAGTTCAAGTTCTACATGGTATTAGAGCTGGGGATATCAAAGCTCTACATGATATCATATCTTTGAGAGTTCATTAATTAATCCTCCTTTTTTAGATTTGCAAGTTTATTTTGTAGGTTCAACTTTGAATGGATTCAAGAGTATCAGTTCCTCTTCTTTCTCCATTCACAAGCTATTCAGAGTGGAAGCTAAAGATGATTTCATATCTAAAGAGAGAAGGTCTCTATGAGATATCTATTGGAGCTAGTGAAGAGTCTTATGAAGAGCCAAGTGACCCGTTGAATGACTATGATAGAGAAATTGGAGCTATTTGTCTAGCTATCTCTCCATGCATGCGCTACCTTATTGATTCTATTGATTACCCAAAGGATATCTAGACAACATTGGATAGAGTTTTGGGAAAGGACAATGAGGATCCTTCTAGCTATGTGGAGAGTGCCTCTAGCTCCTCAATGATTTCTGTCTCTCAATATATCTCACCCACTATAGTCTCTGATGAATTTGATCATGAATAAGAAGTTTCTCATACAGTTCTTGTTGCTACTACTCTCTTTGATTTGAATGCTTCATCCTTCAATCAAGAAGCAAATATTGAAGAGCCATATTTTTCTGTGTCTCTTGAAGTAGAAGATATTGATTCATCTTCTTATGATGTTGTTGATGAAAAAGAAGTCACTAATGGATCTGCTATTGCTATTGATGATTCACTCACACATTCGGTGTTCTCTATGTCTTCTATCATGGATTCTGAGATCCATATGCCAGACCTCTCACACTTTGTGCATGCCTCTCTTCTTGATGGTGCGCAACCCAGTGATTTCTAGAATGTTTTCTTAGCGAAATCAAGTCCTTCTAGTGATTGTCCACTTACCATACTTGATCCCATGTGCTTCTACATCTCCTCTTTTTTTCTTGGTACTCATTCTCAGAGCCTCCTTAAATATTTTGAACATCACTATCTTTCCTCCTCTCATACTTCTACCATAGAGCATTCTTTACTAGTATATTCCCATGAGTCTACTGTTGTGATTATTTGTGATCTCTTGGATTCTTTGGAAGCTAGATCAACCCATGGAGCCCATGCATTCACACTCTCTGATCCCATTCCTTCTCTATGTTCCTACATGATCACTTGCACACATCCTCTCTATGTAAATGAAGATGGAGACATGATACATTCGCCTGGACAATTATTTCACCTATTTGGAGCTCATTTCATCTCTACTGGTTTGAATTTCAAGTCATATCATCATCTTGGAGCTCATTACAAGTCTCAAGATCCTTCAGTATTGCCTTCACATGATTGTATTTCAGTTGTTCTACATGGTCCCAGTTTCCATCCTGCAGTTGTCCTTGATCCAGGTGAGCAGATTTATCTTCTTCCTAGGAAGAAGATTCCTCCAGACATCAGCATTTAGTTTGGAGCAGCAGCAACAACATCAGTTCAACATTTTTGGTATTTTTTTTCATGTCCTTTCTTGAGAGAGGATTTTCCCCTTGAGGTTTTGCCTCTTTCCTCATTTATTTGGACAACATAAATTGTAAAAGGGTGACCATAGCTTTATTGCTGGGTCCTATATGCATATATATTTCTGATTAGTTCAGGAATATCATCATAAAGTCAGAATTAAAGGGGGGTGTTGGAATATAATAAACCCACTCATAAAATAATTAATCATTATTTGATTAATTTCCTACCCACTATCTTAGATAGTTGGCATCCACTTGCACCTTAGAGTCAACACTTGCCATATATATCCTAGGAATGATTTTTTTCTGATTCTAGGCTGATCTTGACCAATTTATGGCCATCTAGGATTGGCAACTGCGCTTTACAGCAAAATCTGTTTTTTCTGCTTTATCTTGCTTTTCTATGGATAAGGTAAAGCTAGTCAACTAGGAAACTGACAACTTTTGTTTCCAACCTATCCTCCACTATTTTCTTTTCATATTCTAAGATTAGCAAGTCTTTCCTTCACTCATCATCACTCACACATGCTATTGCTAATTCGTGAGGTGCTTCGTAGATTGGGAAAGTGCTTTAGTCAACTATGGGGTTTATCATAATTAGTAAGCCTTCTTTATGAGCTAGCTTGACTTGTCTTCATGCAACTCATTTTTACTTTATAAGGATGTATTACCTATTTAATAATATCAATTATCATTTATTGATCATTCATTAATGTGTGTTCATTAATTTTTCTTCTTCTCTCTTTATGCTAATTCTCTACAATTCTCTGTGAGGTTAATTGTGTGCCTAGATCCTTACCGAGTTTATGAAATTCCTTATGCCATCAAGGCTTTAGAATTTATACAACTAGCTCTGGAGATCCAAGAGCTTTAAGAAAGACATGGACATGACACATGTAGAAGATCCCTCATCAAATATTTCCCCTCCAATGGTTTTGTCCACCATGATTGACATCTATAGATTAGGCTACATGATAAGGTAGGCGAATTTTGACACCATACAAATTAAATTTTTCCATGAGGCTCGATGAATCCATGATGCCTAAGGCTTGTAAGAGTGCATCTCACTGGGAGGGAAAACTCTATAACACCTCTAAAGCCAACATCGCACAAGGGGTCTGGGATAAATCTTCAACTACAGAGTAGTTGGTTGCAGCCCTAGCATTGGGATTGTGTAAGGATTTCTTGAAGACACCTTTCGATATCGTGGGCATAGGTTTGGTAGGTTTTTCAATCGTGAGAGGGTTGGAAGTTTCACCTATCAACTTACCCTTCTCCAAAGCCTCTGTCTCATAGTTCTTGTTCCTAGTCTGGAGTAAATTCTAGGATCAAACCACGTTGCTATAATTAGGGTCAGGATTATTTGGGGTGCCCCCTGCTACATTTGAAGTTGAAGCAGAATTATGTCCTTGGGGAAAATGATCCTTCAGGACAGTCGGTTGTTCGCCTTTTAGCAACTTTTAATCTTGTTCCATAAGGGGAACTTGATGGGTCAGGTGATCTTCAGGGAACAACTTACATGGGAATTTTACCTTCTTCTTTTCTTTTTCCCCCCATCAGCATTGTTTGTGGGTTTTTGCTTGTTTTGGTTTCCCTCACATTTTTTTCCTTTCTTATTTTTCCCACCGGGATACTGATTTCCCTTTTGATAGGTTTGTACAAAATCATTTGCATTCTAGGGTGAAGGGGTAGCTTTTGCTACCTCCACCATAGAATGTTTGACAAACAACTCATGGAGTTGTTTCGTCAAAGACTCCATAGTGGGAGATTTCACAGAACCAACCACACGATTAGCATGGGGTCTAGGCTTAGGTTTCTCTACATTATGCGCTACATTATGCATTGGCCTCGGTGCATCAAGGATGATCTCATATAAAATCCCAGACTAAGAATATATCAAATCTATCTGCTGGGCCCTGAGGATAACCTCTTCCTCATTGGTCACTCCCGAAGTAGATACATCCTTAGATATATATGGAAATAGGGATTTAAGGAACCATTCTAGTAAAAGCTCGAGAGGAATGGTGGCTTTGATAAGGCTCTTCCATCTTCTACACTCTTGGATGTGATTTGAAATATGAGTGGCCTTGTCCTACCAAAAGGTAGACAACAAGTTTATCCTGAAATCATATCAGACAGGAAGTTGGAAGTGACTAAGGAATACATTAGCCAAGTCCCAAAAAATATCAAACACAATAGAAGGCAGTTCAATGTACCATTTTGCTGCAGTATTGGTCAGAGTTCTTTGGAACAGTCTCAACCGAACTGTATCATCATTCAATGAGTTGGAGGAGCACCACAAATGGAAAGTGGTGACATGAGCTCCTGGATCATCACCAACTTTTCCTTCAAATTTTGGAATGTCCGAGGGCAGCTTAGTAGGAACGGGTGGCCAAAAGGAGTTATGTTTCACTAGATCATTCATTAGTTTCGACAAGTTTGGAAAGTTTAAAGTTTCTAGGAAAGGGAGCTTGGGTCTAAGTGGATCATTAAAAGTACCAGCTTGAGGATTAGAGGGGCTTGCCCCCATGTTCCTAGATGTGAAGGTGGGATTGTCCCTTGCTACCGGTTGCGAAGTTGTTAGGCCACTTTGGAAAGGATTCCACCCATAAGCCAGTGGATTTTTTTATGTGTGGTGTAGTGTACAAGGTTCTAGATGCCCCAGTCGAAGCTGGGGTTTGGAACACAGAATCAGGTATCCCTCCACTAAAAAGTGAGAAAGGATACCTCATGAATGGAGCTGAAGCCAGAGTTTGAAAAACCTAACCAAAAGGATTAGGTTTTTCAAACTGCACCCCTACATATGCAGGTGTTGGACCCACATATGGAGTGGATGGGGGAATGTTCCCCCCATTCCAAGGAAAACCCTGGACAAATGAAGAGGATCCTATAGGACCACTCTGAGCAATGTGTGCAAAGGAAGTAGGAACCGAAGGTACACTACAAATCCCAGTGACCACTCCACCAGAAGTACCTACTAAATTGGTGGGAGCCGATGGTTGAACCACCTAGCTAGCTAGAGTTAAAGGTGTAGTAGGTATACTTGTTCTCGGGGCACCTACTAGGCGAGGTGGCACTCCTTCAACCGGAGTGGCTAAGGTATAAGTAGAAGAAATTTCTCTTGGAGTAGACATTAGTCTTCCCAGAAGGACGCCAATCACAGGTGAATTGAAAGGACGAACCTGAATGATCACAGGATCATTAAATTCAGTTAGAGGTGAATTAAAGTTCCTTACAAAGTCATAATCCTGCAAGTCTTCTATCTCAACTGTAGTTAAATCAAACTAGTCTGTCGTAAGTTCTGGTTCACCCGAAACTTCACTAACTCCTATTGGTTTGAAAGAACCAGCTGTGTCTAATCTCTGCTTTTGGGGGGAAGGTCGAGGTTCCAATGTGATAAGCAGAGGAAGGTTTTGCAATTTTTGTGACCTTCTGACAGATTAATCCTTCAAGATTGTAAATTTGACTCTTCACACCCTAAAGTCAGCTAAACACAAACAAACAATAGAGCAATCACTACAAAATTTCCTAACGTCTCAACAGTCACAAGAGGTATAAGATATGCTTTCCCGAAGAAATCTGAGAGACATTTTCTTTGAGTCTTATAAGAGGTTCCTAGGCACAAGCAGAGGAATCACTCACTGCCCTTGTACACTTTCAACAAGGGTTACCTTCCAAGCCCATCTAAGGTGAACCAGAAATAGCCTTCCTATTTACCTGTGTATAAAACCTAGATGTCAAAGAGACTAAAGGCTATCTTAACTATATCAATAGTCTTGGGGTAAAGTCGCAAGCCTGATTCATACTCATGGGCAGAGTAGCAAATCTAGAAATTCTGTCTAGGACAGAATCCCCAGATGCACAAAAACCTTGGCTTACATTTTGACAAGGAATCGGAGGGTTATCTCCTCAGTCCAAGCCTTTGCGCAGCCTCATGCTTAACTCCTGTTTGAGAGGAGCTTCCCAGATACTACCAACATAGAGAAGAATTTACCTATCGAATGGCCAACCACATCTGAATTTAAACACTTGTGGGGAGTTTATACTTCCTATCCCACAAATCTAGCCTAAGCTAGTAGGTGTATGACCCTATAAAACAAAACTTACTAATAAATTTTAAATTATAGCGCTCATTTTAAGGGTTTTTCTTAGTTAGAAGGTAAGTGGCGTGAATAACTATGATATTATAGACTCAATAAGAAAACTAAAAAGGTGCATAAAATGAATTCCAAAACAAATTACAACTACTTAAAACAAGCTTCTTTTCTTTTTGTAAATATGAACTAATGAAATTACAACTAAGTATGAGAAGACTAAGACTTATTTTTGTAATTTTTGAAGTTTTATTCGAAAATACTAAAAACAAAACTACAATATGCAATTAAAATGCAAATGTTCCAAATTTTTTTCTTCACTTTTCAAATTCTTCAAAAATTACCATGCACCTAAATGCAAAACTTCTTGAGTATGTTTGAATAATCAGACCATAAAGCAAGAAATATGAAGTATAGCGGACTTGCAAGAACCAAATTCAAAAACTTAAGGAGGATACTTGGAAAACACCTAACTTAGGAAGAATCAATGAATAAAATCCACTGAAATCACTAAAGGACAAGTGACAAACTGACACTACTCAAAAGTAGTACAAGGTACAAGGTATCTAAAATCCTGATCACTAACTCAGATACACAGCACTGAATCTATCACCCAAATAGGAGAACCTACTCAAGTTGCTAAGTGAAAGAAAATTCAAAGAATAAAATTCAAAGGCTTACTGAAAAGCACAAAGCATGGTGTACAGGACTTTCATACTTACAGGAAGATGTCAGCAAGAGAAGACCTTAAAGCAAAGAAAAATTCAAACAAGATAGGGAGAAGAAACCCTAACTAAAATTTTGTGCTGCTACAAGATGTACGCGACTATCTTATAGAGCAACCCGCGTACTATACATGAATGTCCTATAGAGTAACCTGTGTATACAAGTCATTGTACGCGACTGTGTAGCACAACAACCCGCATACACAACAAAAAACAATTTTTAAAACAAGAAAAAATAACAAAGGTCTTTAGACACACTACTGTAAATCAAAGCCAAGATAGACAACCACACACTGAATCAGAGCAAGGACTGTGCAAGTATCTACAAGACTAACCCAGAACAGGGTGGACTCCCCAGTGGAGTCACCAGTTCTATTGTTCAGGATTAAGAACCCTTATAACCTAGGGTCTAGGATTACCAACTTACTAATAACCTTTCATAATATCAAATTTACCAGAGAATGGAAAGGGAATAGGAATGAATTATTGACTTACTCGATAACCGATGGTAGATCCAAGCTTGATCTTCTCCCACTCCTCTTCTCTCCAAAGCTTCCAGGGATGCACCTCTGTCACTGCAAAGAGAAAATCCTTCAAGTAATATCTCATGCATGTATATATTAGAGGTTAGATAAACAATATATCAAACATATAATCAAATACATTCATTAACCACAATACATGAAATAGACTCAACACAATGTTGGAAGAAGAATTCTCTTTATTAAAAATCAGTGAATGAGATAAGAGTACAACCCAGCTTCTGATACAAGGACTCCTTTACAACCAAAGGACTCTGATTTCTACTGCTCCAAGAATTTTGAAGATATACCACTAGCATAACTTTTCTCTCCAATCTTGATTTATTATTACCCACCCCAAGGCTTCTATTTATACTTTGGGAAATAGAGTAGTTTCGAAGGCTAGGGTGGTTGAAACAGTTGGGATAGTTAAATATTAGGGCTCAACTAATCTCATATTATCACATTTTATATTTTTTAAAGACAAAATAAGATGTATACGACTATTGATATATGAAACCCGCATATGACACGCGAGTTGTTCGAAGGAAACCTACGTACGCTGGTGTACGTGGGTTGCAATGCAGACAGTCATATACAGTACATGAGTTGCAATGAATATAGTCACGTACACAACTCAACACTTAGAAAAATATATAGAAATCTGGTTTAAGAGGTAAATGCATCCCAAGTCATGCCCATCTATAGTGCTTTGGAAAACTTCAATCCTAGTTTGTCCTTTTGCGTACCAACATAAAGAATGTTGGAACTCAGACAGAGAAGTGCCATTCGGGTTGATAACAGTAGGGGACAATGTAGTTATCCCAACAAGGTCCAAAAATGGAAAGCCACAGACAATGGGTATGTGATTTGCGTTGCCATATTTCCCATGCCCAAACACGCTAGTAGGAGTTGATGGAATTCAAAATTGAAACTCTGTGAGGTTTTTTACGCACTAGGCACAAGTCCACCAGGTGTCCCTGAATGGTATATGGAGGTGACCTGCAAATCACCATATATTGATGCTCGAACCTCCGATCGATGAAATATTGATTGTGTTGGATTCATGACGTGGGATTTTAGCTAGGGGGGCCCTCTTGCTCCTATCCAGTTCCTTATGACCTCCGTATATGGTGGTTTCTAAAACTAGAGTTTCTCTCAGTAGGACACAATGCAGTCATGCCAACGATGACCAAAATTAGAAAGCCACAAATGGTGGGGATGCGGTTGGAATTGCCATATTTCCCATGCCCAAACACATTAGTAGGAGTTGATGAAATTCAAAATTGCGGCTCCGTGAGGTTTTTTTCTCATCGGGAACAAGTCCAATAAGTTCCCTTGAATTGTATCTGGAGGTGAGCTGCAACTCACATAGATCGATGCACGGGCCTTCAATCGATGAACCGTTGATTCCATTGGATTAGTGATGTGGGATTTTAGCTAGGGGGTTTCCTCTCCCTCCTTCCCATCGCTCGGTGACCTCCATATACGGTGGTTTCTTAAACTAGGGTTTCGCTCAGTAGGGTACAATGTAGTCACACCAATGAGGGTCAAACCTGGAAAGCCATAGATGATGGGGATGTGGTTAGAGTTGCAAAATTTCCCATGCCCAAACACATTAGTAGGAGTTGACGAAATTCAAAATTGCAGATTCGTGAAGTATTTTTCATACCGGGCATAAGTCAACCAAGTGTCCCTGAACAGTATCTAGAGGTGACCTATAACTCGCCATAGATTGATACCTAGGCCTTCGATCGACGAACCGTCGATTTCGTTGGATTCATGACGTGGGATTTTAGTTAGGCAAGGGGGCCTCCCCCGCATGTCCATTTCTTGGTAACCAACATATATGGTGATTTCGGAAACTAGGGCTTCTCTCAGTAGGGGACAATGCAGTCACTCCAATGAGGGCCAAACATGGACAATGCATTTCATGCAAACGAAGGCCAAACTTGGAAAAACCTAGCCCTAGATATGATTTATTATTTAACATTCATGTCCCATACCCATAACCCTACCAGAGAAACCCTAATCCTAATCCTAATCTTATCTTACTGTCACAACTCAGTTCAGAATCAATCTAATGTCCAACTCAAAATTTTCAAATCCAGTGCACTTATGCTTCAAATCATGTTGTTTCACGAAGTTGGTTCTTGATATTTGGATTCTATTATAGTTCCTTTAATGCTTGGTGACTATTGATTGGGTGCATGAGGTTTCTTGAATAGTGTTTTTGGTCATTGATGAAATGTGAAGCATGTATTGCACTTAGTTTTATTAAATTACACTTGAGCATTGACTTAACTTATAATTTAATCATCCAAACTCACAATTTTTAATTAGATATATCCAATTGTTGTGCATGTAGTGAGTTCATTGAAACCTTGAAATATATTGTATTGCACTTATATTTATTAGATTACATGAGCAAGAACTTTGACTTTACTTGTAATGGTCATCCAAAATCACAATTTCTAATTATATATCCAATTAGTGGGCATGTAGTGAGATCATTCAAACCTTTAAATATAATAGTTTTTTCTTTTGACATAGTGCATTCATAAGTAATAGATAATCCACACAAATCAATACAATATATTGACACAATAACATGTGGAAACCAAAGAACAAATTCAAAGTGAAATGTATCATTCATTTATAACTGAAATTTCAATGTACATGTCTCCAAAAGTACATATATATCCAAAAGTATCCAAAAGTACGTATATAACCAAATGTAACTAGAAGTACATGTGTCTCCACAACTATCCAAGACTCTCCAAGCCACATGTACATGTAAGTGAAATGTTAATGTACATGTCACCAAAATTACATGTATCCAAAACTATCCAAGCCACATGTATATGTATCAAAATGTACATACCCCATAAGACACATAAAAACTCAAGCTTCCTCTTGTTCTTTCTTAACGTTGATCTTGTAGGCACAACTCTAGGACCAGTGTGCATCTTTGGATCCTGCAAATTAAATATCAAAACATTAAATTCAATTAATTATGTACTATTACATTAGCTCAATAAAATACCATATCTAAATTAACTCAACATTTATCAAAATGTTAATGGACATTACATGAAACAATTGGTCATTAATGGACATCTCACCTTAGCGAGACACTGTGACAAAAGGGATTTTGTTCCTTGTGTAGAATATGGAGCTATTGGTTGAACATCAAGGATGGCCGCATCCATGGTCGAACTAGAGGGGGTAGTAACTACTAGTGGTGGTGGTGGCTACAATCACCAAATGTTGAAATAGTTAGACATGTGCATGAATAAGTAATAGACAACAATAACATACTATGTCTAGATCATGTTCGAATACTTGTACATCTGTGTGGCTTGTTGTTATTGTAGATACCATATTGACTACTGCATCGATAACTCCTGCTGCTGGTGGCTACAATCACCAAATGTTGAAATAGTTAGACATGCATGATTAAACATACGATAACAGCAATAAATTATGTAACAATCATCTTGAAATAGTTGTACCTCTTTGTGACTTGTTGCCATTGTAGATGCAACATAAACTGCTGCATCAGCCATCCCTGCATGGTTTTCAATAGTAAATTGTGGCTCCTGATATAGTAAACATGCAAACCAAACATTAACAAAACATTTTATGCACTGGATTTCAAGTTAACCAAGAAATATCATCGAAGGATATACATTACCATCGTATCAGTGTCTCTATGGACGTGTACAACTGGACTCTTGCTAGGAGTACATCACCACCCTTGTTCAGGTATGGCCTATGAGGAGATACAACTCTAGGAATTGCTCCAAGTGTTTCGGTTGGTGCCTATACTCAACAAGAGTTCATGTAGTTAGACATGCATGATTCAACGAATATACATGTATTTAAAAATGACATTTTAAAAATGTTTACCTCGATCATTACTTACCCCCATGAAGGATCTGGCATCTGCTAGTTTAATAATTGTAAATATTAGACCGTAGATAGAATTAGTGAACTAACATGTACAATGTGTGGAAATTAACAAATTAACAAGTATTAAATAACAAACATTTTTAAAATGTTTACCTCGGTGTGAGATACAACAATGGATGTTATATGAATCTCTCCACCAACCAAGGGATCAGTTGATGGACTGTCATGCCTAGATATTTCCTTGGTTGATACGACCATGGACTCTACCTCCATCACCACTTTACCCCATGAAGGATCTAGCATCTTCAAGTTTAATAAGTGTAAATATTAGACCATAGATAGCATTAGTGAACTAGCATGTGACAGTATGTGGAAATTAACAAATTAGCAAGTATTAAAAAAATGAAATTTTAAAATGTTTACCTCGGTGTGAGATACGGCAATGGGTGCTATATGAATCTCTCCACCAACCAAGGGATTAGTGGATGGAATGCCATCCCCATTTGTAGAGCCTAGAACATGGAACTCTGGGGCATCGTTGTAGACATAAAGCATCAACTGCAAGTTCACAAAATTAATATATTATCTCACACTATACATATGTGTACAAAGAGGACAATAAATGAATAATTTATTACAATTAACCATATACATACATCACTCAAAAACCCACTGAAGGAAACATATGAGGAAATACCATAGGAGGGATTACCACATGATGTGCACTCATGAAGCTCAAAAGTAGGATGGGAATGTGTTGATGGTTCTACACTAGTAGATAGTCCTACACTATATGGGGGTACTGCACTAGTTGGTGCTACTACACTAGAAGATGGTTCTGCACCGTGACGACCTATTGTATGTACCACACCAAGGATAGATGTCCCTTCCTCACCCATATGTTGAACCATAGTTCCATGATGAATAACTGCATGTTCCAAACTCAAATAAGCATCACGTCTTTGTGGAATAGTACTATGTATAGGTGGGACATATGGCCTAGGAAACTACCTGCGAGGTGTAGGGATAGGGAGATCTATGTCTCGAAGCTTGGCATTGCATCGGTTTTGGGGCATCCCCCCACCGATCCCCTGAAACTGCAATATATCAAAATAGTTTACGTTTTTACCCAACACGAACTCTGCATATATATTCTGAAGGAAATACATGGGGATTTCCCTATTGTTGTGTGGTGGCATATCAAAACCATATACCATCTGCCCATCCAATTATCAACAAATGGCTGAAATGTGCACCAGTCGATAGAGATATGTGGCCTATTTGCATTTCGGATTTCCCTCATGCAAGGGTCCCTAAACAATGAAAATATATGCTCTTTGGTAATTTTCAATTTTTCTATTGCATTGTATCCAAGCCCATCAGCGTACTCTTGTCTTGCTCTTTCTATATATGATGTAATATCACATAGTTTGTTGCTTGACAATGAAATAGTCTCAACAATTGCATCCAAAGTGGATGCAAGTGAACGACGAATCCTATCACCACCACTAAAAGTAGTACTAAGTTGTCTCAAGTGGGCAAGCTCAATCATTATGTTAGCATTTGTGTCCATAGCCACAAATTCAATAAAAACATCGATAAGCAAATCATTAGAAACATATACATGGTATATAATGAAATCTCTTCAAAATTAAAAATGTAAATTAAATCAAACTCAAGTAATCAATTTAATGGCATTCACTTACATACATTTCAAACTTAAAATTAAAAATTTAACAATTAAATAGCAAGTTTTATTCAACTTCTTTCTAGAAGTTAAGGAGCTTCTTCACCCTCATTGGTGACTTTTCCATGCACACTTTGGGTTAAACTTCTTTGAATTTAGGAGTGCTATTTTGACATGTTTTGGCCTTTACATCCCTTGGATATGTAAAAGAAAGGGGCAAAGGACTATTAGTACATGTGAAGCAAGAAAAGGAGTGATACAAGGCTGACACCATATCCTCTAAATATAATTGACTCGATCATGGTTGGGAACACTCTCATGACGCACCCTAGGTAGTTCATGGGTGTTCACCATTTCCATTGTTGTATAAACATGGAAACCAACCAAAAGTAACATGGAAAAATGGAGAATTTGTGGACTAGACTACAATTGGTTGTAGATGAGCTTAGAGACTCGAAATGTAGAAATATATTACCCATTTTTTTTTCTATTTTAAAAAATGGTTGATAAACCTAGTGATGCAAGGGCATAGACTGTTTGAGTAAAGTCATTTCTATCTTTTCTAGATCAAGGGATCTTAGGGAGACCTAGGGTCTCACATGTTTATAATTTTATTTATTATGTTTATAGGATAAAAGAAGAAAAATTCAAGTTCTATTTAGTTTAGGTGATGAACTTTAATTAATTAGCACTAGTACCCCAATGAATACCAGCGTTCTATGGGGGTGTTAGGACGTGTTGACTTGTAATTCGATATCACAAAGAGAAGGTTCATATATTTCAACTTTTTTTGTCATTACGATAAAGCCAAGGGAATGGAGGGGAAGTCATATGCACAGAATAAGAGCAAAGTACCGAGGAAGGTATAATTAAAACACAAATGAGGTGGGTGATATAACTAAGAAGTGCAAATATTTTAGTGGAAAAATGGTGGCGGTTACTAAACTTACTGGAGGAAGGAATAAAACTAGTCATAGTTACTAGTTTTAACTCTATGTTTATGTATATATATTGTTGATTTTATATAATACATTGTTTTATGTTTCAAAGGGCAGGCCCGAGAGGCACTTTGTTAATCTATTTTGACATTTAGTTGAGGGTTCTTAACTAAGAGGAAATGTATAACAACATATACTTGTGATGAAATTTTGATTATATTCATGGACAAATGATGGTGAAGAAATTTTGAGAAACCAATTTACTATTTTTTATGCATTTTTTCTATTCATGCTAGTGCACATTCATTTCATCTTGTTATGGCCATTTTTGAGGATAATTATTCAATTAGTATCATGGGGAAATGTCCTTTGAGGGTTGGAAATTTGGGTTTTAGGTGGATGGATACATTGTATAAAGGGAGGAGTTCTAAATTTTTCGATTTTTGGTTGCATTAGGAATTTTTGAGTTCTTGAAAATGAATTGATTGTAGTTATTCACTCATCTTGGTTGAGGGAGATGTGAATTTAATTAGTGACTCGTTTATTTCCAATTTGATAAATAATACAAAATTTGGTTGTTTTATTCTATTAAAAAACAGTATTCTAGCTTTAGAATTAATAAAAAAGAATGATTTGGGTGATTGAATTACCTGGTCAGATGATAATTCCTCGGTGGATTTTCCTTGCCTCCAACTAAATCCGCTCCTCCAACAATCCCAATCACCGAATTGACCCCAAAATGCTCCAATTTGCTGCTGATTTCACGTTCATGATGGGTAGAATAGGCCACGGGTTTTGGGACTGTCTATATAAATTAATTTTAGTTTTACAAATAGTGTATGTGTTTTAGAACTACAAATCACGTACGCATTTTGTAGTTATATAACACATACATGATATGGTTTCCTATCCTACATGTCCCATGAC
The DNA here is from genome assembly GCA_001517045.1 of Pseudotsuga menziesii. Taxonomy (NCBI): domain Eukaryota; kingdom Viridiplantae; phylum Streptophyta; class Pinopsida; order Pinales; family Pinaceae; genus Pseudotsuga; species Pseudotsuga menziesii. The sequence goes on along the minus strand of LPNX010574498.1, from coordinate 583,849 downwards.
ATGTCAGGCTCAAGTTGAACCATAGCAAGTGCTATGCAGCATAAACACATTGTATTTTTTGGTAACATGATCATGTTTTTGAAAACTAGGATTGCATCTAAAAGGTTCCTCATATTCTTGCACTGACCCTTCCATTCACAAGGCCCTAGGACATCTACATAAGGCTCAAAACCACCAAATGGTACATACATAAAAAATCATAGGATGATGACACCCTTAGGAGGTGATGCGTTATTGGTGGAGGAAACCTTCTTATCCCTAGATGGCTAGATGATTGTTGCAGGGATCAATCTTCATATTTCAAACCGTATAAGGCTTTCTTCAATCTACATACATGAGAATCCCTATCATGTGTCTCAAAACCAAGTGGTTGTTCCAGATATACTTCCTCTTCCACTACACCATTCAAGAAAGCAGTCTTGACATCCATTTGGTGTATCTTCCATTCCATCACTACAGCCAGAGAAAGTACTGATCAAATGGAAGTGTATCTAGCTATAAACACAAAGTTTTTTTCATAATATACTCCCTCTTTCTGGGAGAAACCACGAACAACAAATCTTGCTTTATATTTTTGAATGCTACCATCTACAGCATGCTTGATCTTGTAGATCCATGTGGAAGTTACAACAAAATTCTCTTATGGTCTTTGGACAACATCCCAAACCTCATTCTTCATGATCGAATGATACTATTTGATTATAGAATCCTTCCATTATTTTCGTTATGCCGCTTCTTCATAATTGGAAGGTTATGTATCGATTAATTCACATAATAATGCTACATACCTGTAGCAGAATCTGGTCCGCTTTCTTTCTTTATGATTTTCTTTCAGAGTCCCATATCTTTCTGCACCTTGGATAGCTTCTCATACCCAAGCAGGTTTCCTCTTGTGAGGATTCTTCTTCTCAGGTGGATCTAGAGGTCTTTGTGGTTCTTCAAATTCTCGATCTTCTTCTTGAACTTCTTCATTCATGGTTGTGTCATGAATTCTGGGTGCTTCCGCCTCTTCATGAACTTCAGCAGGTTTATTTCTAGATTTGGTGTAAGCTGTGTCTTCATCAAATGTCACATCCCTGCTGATGTCAATCTTCTTGAATACTAGGAAGTATATTCTGTAATCCTTTGAGATTTCATAGTATCCCACAAATATACCCTTATTTCTTGAAGGATCTAATTTAGTTCTCTTCTCTTTTGGAATGTGTATATACACTAGAAAACTGAATATTCTTATATGGATGACTTTTGGTTTCTTGCTGAAAAATACTTCTTCAAGTGTCTTGTTCTTGAGTACTTTTTGTGGGTACGGTCCTGTACATACACCTCTATTCTAGCAGCTTCTCCCCATAGATGCATAGAAAGATCTTGATCATGAAGCATTACTCTTGCAAATTCCATGATAGTTCTATTCTTCCTTTCTGCAATCCCATTCTGTTGTGGATTATATGGAGTGGACAACTCCCTATTAATATTTGAGTCTTTGCATAACTCTTTGAATTCATTTGATGTGAATTCTACGCCATTATCTAATCGAAAATTCTTGATCTTCTTTTCAGTGTGGTTCTCAATCAAGGCTTTGAATTCCTTGAACTTGCTGAATGCTTCATCTTTGTTCTTCATAAAGTAAATCCATGTCTTGCTTCAAAAGTCATCAATAAAAGAAACATAGTATACATACACGGTTAGTGAACTTGATGACATTGGACTGCATACATCATAGTAGATGATTTCCAAGATTCCTTTTGCTTTGCTCTCGCTACTTGGAAATGCCTTCTTTGTGTTCTTTCCTTTCACAAATCCTTTGCAGACCCCATCATGTTTTTCTTGAATTTATGGAATACCTTCAATAGCTTTGCTTGCAAGTGGTAGTTCTTTGTAATGCACATGTGCAAGCCTTCTATGCCAAATTTAATTTGGCTCTACTATGTCATGGACCAAGGCTTGTTCTAGATGGCCCTTCAATTTGTACAATCCTCCTTCTTGTTTTCCAATCACTACTGCATCATCAATAGTCTTTCCTTTTAGCCACATGATGACTTGGCCATGTATAAATGCAACCCTCATTCCTTTTGCATCTAATGCAGATATGGAGAGGAGGTTCTTCTTTAGTCCAGGTACAAACATGTTAGAGAAGGGCCCTGCAGCTTCAGGAAAAGCTGCTAATTTTAGTATAAGATGGACAATTTTTGGAGGAAATACAGTTTTGGCGACGCCGATAAGCTATTGATATAAGATATGTGATAAAGGTACTACACCATAGCACATTCCCCACCGTGGATCGCGAGCTGGAAATCGTGGCAGTCGAAACAAGGAAGTCAAAGGAAATAGTACCTGAAGCGGCCGAGAAGAGAGCTCAACCACTGCATTTAAGGCAGGGGCAACGACAGGAGTGCTTAGCTACTATTATAGCGGATTTCACCACTCTAGGTGAATCACACTTTGTATGGCCTTCCCCTATCCCGTTGCAGACTCTTTAGACCCCATGGACCATCTTTTATCCTTTTATGTTTCCTTGGTCATCCCTAAAAATATATGGAAAATGATATACATGGCTTTTTACCCGATAATCGCGTACATACGCGGGTTTGACCCCGATAACCGCGTACATCGGGATATGTGCATAATCCAAATCCTTTTGGAGTTTTCCTTGACATGGATCCGATTCATTTGACTCCTGGCCTTCCATATGCCTTGAGATCGCTCTGATTTGACCCTTCATTATCCCTTGTGAAGCTATATAAGGAACCCCTTGGTACATTGAAGGCAGATATAGAGAGATTAAGAGCAAAGAAACTATAGTCCATTGTTGCCAAAATTTATACTCGAGTCTGCATCCCTTTGTCCCTTGGAGCACTGTTGTGTTCTTCCCAAGCTTTCCTTTTGCTAGTAAGCTTACTATCGAGAGATGGAGGATTGAGGTTGTGGAGGCCCAAGTGGGGGATTATGTTTCTCTAGTTCGTAGACGTGCCGTTAGAGGTTGTATCTATCTTGTAATCTATCATTTATATTAATAAGAATTATCTTTTCCTGTCCAAAGANAATATGTCAAATGCTTTTACATTATTGATGATATATGCTAGAATAGATCTAACACCATGATATATAGTATGCTTGTATTGTTTACTTGTTGTTGAGGAAGCATTATATCAATTTAAGTTGAAGATTGGAAAGCTCAACGGGGATCTACTACAAGCGTCTGGAATAAGGTATGAGGTCTGATCCTTTAGTGTTAGACATTTTATTTCTATTGCATATTGGGAAAGATTGATTTCTGGAGTCAAGTATGTCTGTTGTGCTACCCCAAGCCATAGGAATTTATCTCCGTAACAGCTACCCTCATAAATGTAGAAGGAGCAATAGGACGAGGTATTAAAGACAAATGACAGAAGGGGAGCGACTGAGGAAGCGATGCCATTACCTGTGATCAGCACCAAAAATCATGGAACACTGCAGGAAGCTGCGGTGTGACCGGTAAGCGGATGTTCAAAGTACAAATAGGCTGATTGTCACAGTTAGGGTTTTGGGTTACTGTTGGGATAGGCCCATAGTTTTGTATCACGGTGAGACCTTCGGGACACCTATTTAAGCATGTATTTTGTATAATGAAGGGTTAGTTGGTTGGTTTTTTTGGTTGTTTCTAGTTGTGGTCAGTATTATGAGACATTGAGGAAGAGTCGAGCTCTGTTCTGTCATTAAGTCTAGAGTTATATTACTGTAATGAGTGGTTGGCTCCTTGAGCATGAATGTAACAATCCGCAGGGATTGAGAGAGAGAGAGGAAGGGTATATTGTAAGAAGAAAGAATTATAGGAAGAGAAGCGATCTAAGAGAAGGGCTCCTAGCTGTGTGCATGGAGTTTCCCAGAAGATCTTGAGCTGCATAAGAGGTTACAGCAGAACTGTGTTTACTCTCTCAAGATATAATACAAACACAGTTCCCATGGATGTAGCTTCCCCCCTAGAAGTGAACCACGTAACATCCGTGTGTTGTGCGACTATTTCATGTGATTGTGCTCTACTTATTTGCTATCTTTTAGCCACTCCATGAACTTTTCTTATTAGTTAATGAATGTATGTATGCTATCCTTCAGTTTACAATAACATAGAAGGTTAAATGTGAGTTGAATGTGTCGATTATTCTGTATATGAGTTTATCAGTGCTTGATGCATGAAAGCTAACATCTACAGTGTTAAGTGACTTCTGTATATTTAGTTTAGCGAGTTGAGCGTAATTGATGTTAAGTGTGTTAAATTGTAGAAGCTTAAGTGAAGTTGTTTAACACCCTAATGAAGGTTAACTGAGCTAATATACCCAGGGATTAATCCTCTAGACCTTGAGAGTTGATGAGCATATTGAGTCTTACTATAGGAAATATTGTAGCGCAGAAAGGCGATATCGCATTGTCGGGGGAGCTGCGGTGTGAGATATCGTAGGTTAAGAGTGAGCAGAAGAGGAATTTTGTGCATTGTCCTAGAAGCTGGGATGTGATAAGAGTCAGCTAGGAAGAGAGAAACTGCCCTTACTGAGAGATTTAGCTGGTTAATTAGAGTAAAGAGGACCTAGGATGCTACAGAACCTGGTTGAGGAAGCTTGATTCTTCAACCACCCCATCTAGGATCACTTCGGGTGAGACTTCAGGCCATTCTTTCGTCTATTGCTGAAAGGGCCAGTGAGCTAGGGGTTTTGTTGGTACCATAAAGTAAACCCTAGTCTACCCAGTCATAATGAACAAATGGTTCTGATGCCGATTTTGAACAAATTCAAGAGTTGATGTTTTGTTGACATCCTACTAAAGAAGAACTTAACCAGTGGGTTGATTGTAAGGAAAGATAATTTGCTAAGAAAGAAAACAAGAGTCCTAGGCTGAGTATAGAGGACTGGTTACAAAAACATATCTTTATAGACCTGCATGCGATATTTTTTGTAACCTATGCAAATGGGTTGTATGATTGGTTGTCAAAGTTGAATGATAAGCATGTATTCAAGAAGAAAAGGAACATTGTCTGGACATTGGAGCTGATTTACAATGTGAAGAGCAGACATAATCCCATTTTGTGGGTAGTAGACTTCTGGCTTGCGAGTTTGCTGGAAGGTTTCATTACAGATTTTGCAGTTGATCAAAGAAAGAGTTTCAGCGAAGCAGAGAGGTACTTCTTCAAAGGATATCGTGGTCAGTACTTGAAATCTTTAAATTTGTCCGTTAATATGTTATTATATGAAAAGGAGTATTGGATATATTCTCCGATGAATAAGTTAAGTAAGTGTAATGTCACAAGATTTTTAAAGTGATTCTGAAGAAATTGGATGTACATGTAGCGGTAAGAGATATAAAGTAGATTTCAGATATTCCTTCTTTGAAGACATTTCAGACAATACTAGAAAACAGAGTCAAAGTAATAGAGATAGAACAATAGGGGGTATCCCTTACCACCCTTATACCCCACAGAAACCAACCGGGACTCAGCATAATCCCGCAGGAACTCCATCTAGTAGTTCACACATAGTACATACTACATTTATACCACCTACATTTACACTTCCAAGTGGTAGTAATAGAGCAAATCAGAATCCACCTCATAGAAATAGAATGGGGGATGGCATGAAATTACCTACCTTTAGGTGTATAGGGGAAGAAGACCCAGAACAAAATTAGTTCCTATTTGAAGCTCTATGGACCATTAAACAGATCCAAGATGACAATAATAAGCTTGTCCAGTTGGCCACTACACTTAGAGAAAGAGATTTAACATGGTATATGAAGTATACATCAACGCAGAATAGAACGCTCGTAGAGGTCAGGATCGCAATGATTAAGAAATTTAAGAAACCCAAGTCTGAGTTAGAATGTATCACAAAACTTAAAGACATTAAATAGTTACCCACAGAGTCAATATGGGATTTGGATAAAAAATTTAAAGCTCTTATAGACCAAGTTAGTTTTGAGTTTGCGCCAGAGTAGCATAAGGAATGGTTCCTCGCAGCACTGCTCCCTCATATCAGACTTCCACTAATGCAACAGAAACTCCATATGCAGGATGAAGCATTGGATATGGCAATGAAACTAGAGGCGTCACCTTTAGCTGAGACTAGTGCAGGTATGACAAACTTACAGAATCAATTAGCCAATCTCACTTTACAGCTACATGAGATTAAGAAAGGAAAAGAAGTTGAACAAGAATTATGGTGTACAAAGTGTAAAGGACATGGCCATACCAAAGATAAGTGTCCAGTATTTGTTGAGTATATAGCAAGTGGGGATCCTAACCCCTTAGTATAGAATAAAGGGCCATGGTGTGAAATATGTAGAACAAGAGGACATAGACCACAGGAATTCCCTTTACTTCAGAAGTATGTATAAACTCCTAAGAATTTATACTGTAACTTTTGTAAGTTAGTAGGACACGATGAAAATAATTATAGAGCTTATGATCTCATGATAGAGAAAAAACATGACTTCTACAGAGTCCAGTCAGAGACATCAGGACCACCAGCAGGTCCACAGCATGAACCGGCTCATGATGGCCGTGGTGGAGGATTTAGAGGAAGAGGCCGTGGTGGAGGCTTTGGCTGTGGCCATGGACCGATTGTTTGTTACAACTATGGATCCATAGGACATTATGCTAGGGATTGTCAAAACCCTACTACAACATGGAAGTATTACAAGTCCTATGATCATACTATAGAAGAATGTCCTATCTTGATAGCCAAGATTAAGGATCCTAAGCCAGCACTAAACCAGAATATTCAGCTTATCGATGCTGAGCAGAAAGAACTAGAACCAAGAGTCAATGTTGTGACTCGCAGCGGTGCTTCTACTAGCAGGACATTGCAGGATGCCGAAAAGAATACAGGTCCGAAGTGGGTTCATAAAGCCACTAATAAAACTACACCACTTGACCTACAGAAGAACAAAGAAACATTTCAGCAAGCTAAAACTTTCTTTACTGACCCTACACTATCAGGATCACAGATATTGCCTTGTACGGGCATACCCCAGCAAAAACCTTGTGGTGTTAGTCCTATGTAGATATCATAGGCTACCACATCTAGAAGGTGCGAAGAGGATGAGTTGACAGGAAGTGTACAATCCTTCCTACGGAGCTGCTTGAAACTTGTGAGAAATGAGAAAGCCATAGGAGAGCTTCAACGCATCATAGATCAGTATCAGCAGTCTTCTTTCAGGAGCAGTACGCAGCGTGTTGTTCATAATATTATGCGCCATACAAGAACAGGAAGAGAAATGAGACTCACAACACAAATTGGAGAGTTTGAAATGGACGAGGTAATCCTAGATTTAGGATTAGAGGTAAATTTTATTACTAAGTAGACATGGGAATAGATGGGTAGCTCTAAGTTAGCAAGATCACCTATCCATATGTGATTAGCCAATCAGTAGAAGGTATCGCCATTGGGTCAATTACCGCAAGCACCAGTTGATATTGATGGAGTTCACACCTTTGTAGATTTTGAAGTCATAGAAATTATTGGCGATAGCAGAACGTATCCAACTTTATTAGGTATTGATTGGGCATTTGATAACTTGGATGTTATCAATTTGAAGAAGAGACAAATGAACTTTGAGGATAAATAGATTCAAGTCATCGCACTGTTGGATCCTTTTTAGAATCCTCGATACATTGAACCTATCAGAGCAGAGGAAGAAGTGTGTAATATGGAGAGCCTCTATCAGATGACTGCTAACCAGAGTGATTATATCAATCCCACCACAGAAGGAAATATTAGTTGGCGATGCAATAGCTCATGCGCATCATATTCAGATGTTGGTTTAGAAAATTGGCAGAATAGACTTTATGAAGTTTCAGCTCGCAGATGTGCATTTATGACTAAGTCACTACGATGGATTGGAACAGAGATTAAGGATATTTCATCATTTGATGGTTTAGTAGATGTCAATGACTTTTTACAGCAGTTTGAGTAGGAAATCCCTCATGAGCAGAGGATGGCAGTTATTGACCTTGCAGTAAGAGCCACACCTACAAGATGGTGGCATGCACATAAAGAAAATATCGCATCATGGGATGATTTTAAGAGATTGATGATGATCAGATTCTCTAATGAAAAGGAGCGTTTACAAGAAAAATATACAGCAGAAAGTGACCCCAGATAACATATTAAGATTTGTGAACAGAATTGGTTAGACATTCCCAAGGATGAATGGGTTCACCTATTCATTCACACTGTAGACATAGTCCCATGGAACTGGTACACTAAGATAGAGTTGTGCAGATGAACGATTACATGGCCAGTTATGATAGACAACTTTGTGCTCACTTTTACTTTTGAATCTGAGTATCCAAGCATTGATCAGGCTCTAGAGATTATAAAGACTAAGATATTTGATGACTGTACCCTACCAGTGTATGCTCAACCTGATTGAACCATCTAGCTAGAACATGCGGAGAGTGTTACAACTTCACAGAAGATCCAGGTGACGAGGATGAGAATCCTCAAAGTATCAACATTCTAGAGTCAGAAGGGACTCACGAAGTTGATGGACCAAAGCTAGAGATTCCAGCTGTCATAGAGCCTATTAAGATTAAAAAGATCAATATCGGCACAGAAACAGAACCAAATTTTGCCTCTATTGGAGACTATTGGGATGATGAAATGGTAGGACACATCGTAGATTTGTTACATGACTATCAGGACTTATTTCCCACTAATATTATAGAGATGAAGGGAATAGTAGGAGATTTGGGAGTCATGAGAATACCTTTGAAATAGGATGCTAGGCCAGTTAAACAGCATCCATACAGATTAAATCCTTGTTATAAAGAAAAAGTTAAGGATGAGATTGATAAGATGCTAGCAGCAGGAATCATTGAGCCAGTAGAAGAGAGAGAATGGGTTAGTCCCATGGTTGTGCAGGAAAAGAAAACTAAAGGAGAAATTAGGATTTGTGTAGATTTGTGCAAACTCGATGACGCATCACTTCATGACCCATTTCCGACACCTTTTACTGATGAAGTTTTAGACAATGTGGGAGGACAGGAGATCTACTCATTCACTAATGGCTTTTCAGGCTATCACTATATAAGAATCCATCCAAAGGATCGACATAAGACCACCTTTGCGACAAAATGGGGCTCATTCCAGTATACGATAATTCCCTTTGGTCTTAAAAATGCACGAGCTATTTTTTCTAGAGTAGTAGTTGTTGTCTTTAAGGAATACATCCATAAATTCTTAGAAGTCTATTTTGATGATTGGACTGTATTTGGATTAATCAAAGAGCATATAGCATATTTAAGGCTCATGTTAGAGAAATGTAGGCAATATCATATTTCTCTTAACTTGAAGAAATGTATATTATGTGCACCATTTGGTATTTTGTTGGGTCATATTGTTTGCAGAGAAGGCTTGATGGAATATCCTGCAAATATTGCCATCATTGTAAATCTTCCAGCACCCAACTCAGTCAAGCAATTGAGGACAGTGCTTGGTCATAAAGGGTATTACAGAAAATTCATCAAAGGATATGCAAAGATCATAGCAGCTATGGAAAAGCTGTTAAAGAAAGAAGTGAAATTCCTATGGAATGAGAAATGCCAGCAAATTTTAGACACTCTTAAAGAGAAGATGGTTACAGCACCCATCTTAGTATATCCCTGAAACTAGTATTTCCAGATTGGGGTATTTCTAGATGGTTACAGCACCCATCTTAGTATTTCTCTAAAACTAGGGTTTCACTCAGTAGGGTACAATGCAGTCACACCAATGAGGGACAAACTTGCAAAGCCACGGATGGTGGGGATGTGGTTAGAGTTGCCAAATTTCCCATGCCCAAACACATTAGTAGGAGTTGACGAAATTCAAATTGCAGCTCCATAAGGTATTTTGCATACCTGGCATAAGTCCACCAAGTGTCCCTAAATAGTATCTACAGGTGACCTATAACTTGCCATATATTGATACTCGAGCCTCCGATCGATGAATCATCGATTTCGTTGGATTCGTGACGTGGGATTTTAGCTAGGTGGGGGGGCCTCCCCCGCATGTCCATTTCTCGGTAACCAACGTATATGGTGATTTTGGAAACTAGGGTTTCTCTTAGTAGGGGACAATGCAATCACTCCAATGAGGGCCAAACTTGGACAATGCATTTCATGCAAATGAAGGCCAAACTTGGAAAACCCTAGCCCTAACTATGGTTTATTGTTTAACATTCATGGCCCATAACCATAACCATACAAGAGAAACCCTAATCCTAACCCTAATCTTATCTTACTGTCACAACTCAGTTTAGAATCAATCTAATGTCCAACTCAACTTTTTCAAATCTGGTGCACTTATGCTTCAAATCATGTTGTTTCATGAAATTGGTTCTCAATCTTTGGATTCTATTGTAGTTCCTTTAATGTTGGGTGATTATTCATTGGGCGCATGAAGTTTTTTGAATAGTGTTTTTGGTCATTGATAAAATGTGAAGCATGTATTGCACTTAGTTTTATTAAATTACACTTGAGCATTGACTTAACTTGTAATTTAATCATGCAAAATCACAATTTTTAATTAGATATATCCAATTGCTGTTCATGTAGTGAGTTCATTGAAACCTTGAAATCTATTGTATTGCACTTATATTTATTAAATTACATGAGCAAGAACTTTGACTCTACTTGTATAGGTCATCCAAAATCACAATTTCTAATTATATATCCAATTAGTGGGCATGTAGTGAGATCATTGAAACCTTTAAATATAATAGTTTTTTCTTTTGACATAGTGCATTCATAAGTAATAGATAATCCACACAAATCAATACAATTTATTGACACAAGAACATGTGGAAACCAAAGAACAAATTCAAAGTGAAATGTATCATTCATTTATAACTGAAATTTCAATGTACATGTCTCCAAAAGTACATGTATCCAAAAATATCCAAGCCACATGTACATGTATCAAAATGTACATACCCCATAAGACACATCAAAACTCAAGCTTCCTCTTGTTCTTTCTCAACGTTGATCTTGCAGGCACAACTCGAGGACCAGTGTGCATCTTTGGATCCTACAAATTAAATATCAAAACATTAAATTCAATTAACTATGTACTAATACATTATATCAATAAAATACCATATCTAAATTAACTCAACAATTATCAAAATGTTAATGGGCATTGCATGAAACAATTGGTCATTAATGGACATCTCACTTGAGCGAGAGACTGTGAAAAAAGGGATTGTGTTCCTTGTGTAGCAGATGGAGATGTTGGTTGAACATCAAGGATGGCCACATCCATGGTCGAACCAGAGGGGGTAGGAACTACTGGTGGTGGTGGTGGCTACAATCACCAAATGTTGAAATAGTTATACATGTGCATGAATAAATAATAGACAACAATAATAGAATATGTCTAGATCATGTTCAAATACTTATACATCTGTGTGGCTTGTTGTTATTATAGATACCATATTGACTACTGCATCAATAACTCCTGCTGCTGGTGGCTACAATCACCAAATGTTGAAATAGTTAGACATGCGTGAATAAACATATGCCAACAATAATAAACTATGTAACAATAATCTTGAAATAGTTGTACCTATGTGTGACTTGTTTCCATTGTAGATGCAACACTAACTGCTACATCCACCATCCCTGCACGGTTTTCGATAGTAAATTGTGGCTCCTGATTTAGTAAACATGTAAATCAAACATTAACAAAACATTTTATGCACTGGATTTCAAGTTAAACAAGAAATATCATCGAAGGATATACATTACCATTGTATCAGTATCTCTATGGATGTGGACAACTGGACTCTTGCTAGGAGTAGGTCGCCACCCTTCTTCAAGTATGGCCTATGAGGAGATACAACTCTAGGAAAAGGTCCAAGTGTTTCAGTGGGTGCCTATAGTCAACAAGAGTTCATGTAGTTAGACATCCATGATTCAATGAACATACATGTATTCAAAAATGACATTTTAAAAATGTTTCCCTCCATCATTTCTTTCCCCCATGAAGGATCTGGCATCTGCTAGTTTAATAATTGTAAGTATTAGACTGTAGATAGCATTAGTGAACTAAGATGTATAATGTGTGGAAATTAATAAATTAACAAGTATTAAAAAACTAACATTTTTAAAATGTTTACCTCGGTGTAAGATACGACAATGCATGCTATATGAATCTCTCCACCAACCAAGGGATCAATGGATGGACTATCATGCCTATATATTTCCTTGGTCAATATGACCATGGAATCTACCTCCATCACTGCTTTCCCCCGTGAAGGATCTGGCATCTGCAAGTTTAATAAGTGTAAATATTATACCATAGATAGAATTAGTGAACTACCATGCGACAGTATGTGGAAATTAACAAATTAACAAGTATTAAAAAACTGAAATTTTAAAATGTTTACCTTGGTGTGAGATACGACAATGGGTGCTATATGAATCTCTCCACCAACCAAGGCATTAGTGGATGGAATGTCATCCCCCTTTGTAGAGTCTCGAACATGGAACTCTAGGGCATCATTGTAGACATAAAGCATCAACTACAAGTTCAAAAAATCAATATATTAGCTCAAACTATACATATGTGTAAAAAGAGGAAAATAAATGAAGAATTTATTACAATTAACCATATACATGCATCACTCAAAATCCCACTAAAGGCAACATATGAGGAAATACCATAGCAGGGAAGACCACGTGATGTGCACTCGTGAAGCTCAAAAGTAGGCTAGGAATGTGTTGATGGTGCTACACTAGTAGATGGTCCTACATTAGATGGGGGTATTGCACTAGTTGGTTGTACTACACTAGAAGATGGTTTTTCACCGTGACGACTTGGTGTATGTACCACACCAGGGATAGAAGTCCCTTCCTCACCCATATGTTGAACCATAGTTCTATGACAAATAACTACCTGTTCCAAACTCAAATAAGCATCACGTGTTTGTGGAATAACACTATGTACAAGTGGGATATCTGGCCCCGGAAACTACCTGCTAGGTGCAGGGAAAGGGAGATCTATGTCTTGAAGCTTGGCATTGTGTCGGTTTTGGGGAATCCCCCCACCGATCCCCTGAAACTGCAATATATCAAAATAGTTTACGTTTTCACCCAACACAAAGTATGCATACATATTCTGAAGGAAATACAGGGGAATTTCCCTATTGTTGTGTGGTGGCATATCAAAACCATATACCATCTGTCCATCCAGATATCAACAAATGGCTGAAATGTGCACCAGTCGATAGAGATATTTGGCCTATTTGCATTTGGGATTTCCCTCGTGCAAGGGTCCCTAAACAATGAATATATATGCTCTTTGGTAATTTTCAACTTTTCTATTGCATTGTAGCCAAGCCCATCAACGTACTCTTGTCTTGCTCTTTCTATATATGATGTAATATCACATAGTATGTTACTTGACATTGAAATAGTCTCAACAATTGCATCCAAAGTGGATGCAAGTAAACAACAGATCCTATCACCACCACTAAAAGCAGTACTAAGTCCTCTCAAGTGGGAAAGATCAATCATTATGTCAGCTTTTGTGTCCATAGCCACAAATTCAATAAAAACATCAATAAGGAAATCATTAGAAACATATACATGGTATATAATGAAATCTCTTCAAAATTCAAAATGTAAATTAAATCAAACTCAAGTAAGCAATTTAATGGCATTCACTTACATACATTTCAAACTTAAAATTAAAAATTTAACAATTAAATAGTAAGTTTCATTCAACTTCTTTCTAGAAGTTAAGGCACTTCTTCACCCTCATTGGTGACTTTTCCATGCACACTTCGGGCTAAACTTCTTTGAATTTAGGAGTGCTATTTTGACATGTTTTGGCCTTTACGTCCCTTCGATATGTAAAAAAAGGGAGAAAAGGACTATTAGGACATGTGAGGCAAGAAAAGGAGTGATGCAGGGCTGCCACCATATCCTCTAAATATAATTGACATGATCATGGTTGGGAACACCCTCACGACGCACTCTAGGTAGTTCATGGGTGTTCACCATTTCCATTGTTGTATAAACATGGAAACCAACCAAAAGTTACATGGAAAAATGGAGAATTTGTGGACTAGACTACAATTGGCTGTAGATGAGCTTAGAGACTCGAAATGTAGAAATATATTACCCATTGTTTTTTCTATTTTAAAAAATGGTTGATAAACCTTTTGATGCAGGGGCATAGACTGTTTGAGTAAAGTCATTTATATCTTTTCTAGATCAAGGGATCTTAGGGAGACCTAGGGTCTCACATGTTTCTGATTTTATTTATTATGTTTATAGGATAAAAGAAGAAAAATTCAAGTTCTATTTAGTTTAGGTGATGACCTTTAATTAATTAGCACTAGTCCCCCAATGAATACCAGGGTTGTATGATGGTGTTAGGACATGTTGACTTGTAATTTGATATCACAATGTGAAGGTTCGTATATTTCAACTTTTTTTTTCATTACGATAAGGCCAAGGGCATGGAGGGTAAGTCATATGCACATAACAAGAGCAAAGTACGGAGGAAGGTATAATTAAAACACAAATGAGGTGGGTGCTATAGCTAAGTGCAAATATTTTAGTGGAAAAATGGTGGTGGTTACTAAACTTACTGAAGGAAGGAATAAAACTAGTCATAGTTACTAGTTTTAACTTTGTGTTTATGTATATATATTGTTGATTTTATATAATACATTGTTTTATGTTTCAAAGGGCAGGACCAAGAGGCACTTTGTTAATGTGTTTTGACATTTAGTTGAGGGTTCTGAACTAAGAGGCAATGTATAACTACATATACTTGTGATGAAATTTTGATTATATTCATGGACAAATGATGGTGAAGAAATTTTGAGAAACCAATTTACTATTTTTTTATGCATTTTTTCTATTCATGCTTGTGCACATGCATTTCATCTTGTTATGGCCATTTTTGAGGAAACTTATTCAATTAGTATCATGGGGAAATGTCCTTTGAGGGTTGGAAATTTTGGTTTCAGGTGGATGGATACATTGTATAAAGGGAGGAGTTCGAAATTTTTCGATTTTTGGTTGCATTAGGAATTTTTGAGTTCTTGAAACTGAATTCATTGTAGTTATTCACTCATCTTGGTTGAGGGAGATGTAAATTTAGTTAGTGACTCAGTTATTTCGAATTTGCAAAATAATAAAAATTTTGGTTGTTTTATTCTATTAAAAAACAATATTCTAGGTTTAGAATTGACAAAAAAGAATGCTTTGGGGGATTGAATTACCTGGTCAAATGATAATTCCTTGGTGGATTTTCCTCCCCTCCTACTAAATCAGCTCCTCCAACAATCCCAAGCACTGAATTCATTCCAAAACGCTCCAATTCGCTACCATATTCGCGTTCCTGATAGGTATAATAGGCCGCGGGTTTTGGGACTGTCTATATAAATTTATTTTATTTTTACAAATAGCGTATGCATTTTAGAATTTGAGATCATGTATGCATTTTGTAGTTATATAAAACATACGGGATATGGTTTCCTATCCTGCATGTCCCATGACATGTTAGGCTCGAGCTGAACCATAGCAAGTGCTATGTAGCATAAACACATTGTATTTTTTGGTAACGTGATCATGTTTTTGAAAACTAGGATTGTATCTAAAAGGTCCCTCATAATCTTGCACTGGTCGTTCCATTCCCAAGTCCCTAGGACATCTACATATGGCTCAAAACCACCAAATGGTACATACATAAAAAATCATAGGATGATGACACCCTCAAGAGGCGATGCGTTATTGGTGGAGGAAACCTCCTTATCCCTAGATGGATAGAAGATTGTTGCAGGGATCAAGCTTCATATTTCTAACCGTACAGGGATTTCTTCAATATACATACATGAGAATCCCTATCATGTGTCTCAAAACCAAGTGGTTGTTCCACATATACTTCCTCTTCCACTACACCATTCAAGAAAGTAGTCTTGACATCCATTTGGTGTATCTTCCATTCCATCACTACAGCCAGAGCAAGTACTGATCTAATGGAAGTTTATCTGGCTATAGGTGCAAAATTTTCTTCATAATCTATTCCTTATTTCTGGGAGAAACCACGACCAACAAATCTTTCTTTATATTTTTCAATGCTACCATCTGCAGCATGCTTGATCTTGTAGATCCATTTGGAAGTTACAACAAGATTCCCTTATGGTATTGGGACAACATCCCAAACATCATTCTTCATGATCGATTGATATTATTCGATCATAGCATCCTTCCATTCTTTCTGTTATGTCGCTTCTTCATAATTGAAAGGTTATTTATCAATGAATTCACATAATAATGCTACATACTCAGAGCAGGATCTGGTCCTCTTCCTTTCTTTATGATTTTCTTCTGGAGTCCCATATCTTTCCACACGTTGGATAGCTTCTCGTACCCTAGCAAGTTTCCTCTTTTGAGGATTCTTCTCCTCAGATGGATATACAGGTATTTGTGGTTCTTCAAATTCTTGATCTTCTTCTTGAACTTCTTCATTCATGGTTGTGTCATGAATTATGGGTGCTTCCGCCTCTTCATGAACTTCAGCAAGTTTATTTCTTGATTTGGTGTAAGCTATGTCTTCATCAAATGTCACATCCTTTCTGATGTCAATCTTCTTGAATCTTGGGAAGTATATTATTTAAGCCTTTGAGCTTTCAGAGTATCCCACAAATATACCCTTCTTTCCTGAAGGATCTAATTTAGTTCTCTTCTCTTTTGGAATGTGTATGTACACTAGACAACCGGATATTCTGATATGGCTGACTTTTGGTTTCTTTCCAAAAAATACTTCTTCAAGTGTCTTGTTCTTGAGTACTTTGTGTGGGTATGGTTCTGTACATACACCGTTGTTCTAGCAGCTTCTCCCCATAGATACATAGAAAGATCTTGATCATGAAGCATTTCTCTTGCAGCTTCCATGATAGTTATATTCTTCCTTTCTACAATCCCATTATATTGTGGATTATATAGAGTGGACAAATCCCTCTTAATATTTGAGTCTCTGCATAACTCTTTGAATTCATTTGATGTGAATTCTTCACCATTATCTGATCGAAAAGTCTTGATCTTCTTTCCAGTGTGGTTCTCAATCAAGGCTTTGAATTCCTTGAACTTGCTGAATGCTTCATCTTTGTTCTTCATAAAGTAAATCCATGTCTTCCTAGAAAATTCATCAATAAAAGAAACATAGTATACATACCCGCTTAGTAAACTTGATGACATTGGACTGCATACATCAAAGTGGATGATTTCCAAGATTCTTTTTTCTTTGCTCTCGCTACTTGGAAATGTCTTCTTTGTGTTCTTTCCTTTCACAAATCCTTTGCAGACCCCATCATGTTTTTCTTGAATTTCTGGAATACCTTCAATAGCTTTGCTTTCAAGTGGTAGTGCTTTGTAATGCACATGTGCAAGCCTTCTATGCCAAATTTCATTTGGCTCTACTATGTCATGGACCAAGGCTTGTTCTGGATGGCCCTTCAATTTGTACAATCCTCCTTATTGTTCTCCAATCACTAATGCATCATCAATAGTCTTTCCTTTTAGCCACATGATGACTTGACCATATATAAATGCAACCCTCATTCCTTTTGAATGTAATGCGGATATGGAGAGGAGGTTCTTCTTTAGTCCTGGTACAAACAATACTTCCTTCATTGTCATAGAATTTCTAGAGTCTAGCTTATAGGAGGATTCCCCACTACCTTTTAGTGGATACTGGTAGCCACCTCCGAGCTTCACCTTGTGAGGTGATTCCTGTTCTAAGAGTTTCACAAAAGGATCCTTGAATCCTGTCATATATTTGGAAGTCCTATTGTCTATAAGCCAATCATTGCTTCCATGAGTAATGTTTCTCATAAGAGTGGAAATCAAAACATATTCTTCATCACTTGAAGAATATTCACTTTCATATCTCGTTCTCTTGGTGGAAGGTTCATCATCCTCTACAACATGAGCATGATGTCTTCTCTTGTTTCCATTCTTATTATGAGAGTTAATCTTGTTTCTAGGAAAGTCTTTTGCAAAGTGTCGTATTTCATCACATGTATAGCATCTTAATTTAGATAAGTCCTTTCTAATGTTATCTTTATGGTGAAAGGTCTTACCTCCGAAGTGATGAGAGTTTCTTCTGCCTTTCTTGGAGTGAACTGTGAGAGCTTGATCTTCACTTCCCATCTTCTCTTCTAAAGCTGCTATCTGAGTTTATTCTTGAGAGAATTATTCCCATAGTCTGCTGAATTTGACTAACTTCTTTCTGGCACAAATTCCTTGAATAAAGGAGTCCCATGATCTAGGGAGACCATTCAAGGTGGTCATTACAATATCTGCATTTTCCACTTCTTCATCTACTTCTTCCAGCTATTCCTTGATCTGAGAGACCCTTGTAAAGTAATACTAGATGCATTCTGGATCTTTACATTCTTTAGTTGGTTTCTCAGAGTCATCTTCCCATTTATGTTCTTCCCTTCAAACAATTTGGTTAGGGCATCAAACATAGATTTAGGTGTCTTTAGGGAGGACACCTGTGGTATGAGGTGATCCTTGATTGAATTAGCAATGATCCTCTTTTCCATAACCAAATTCTTCTTATGTAAGGCCTTGGCCTCATCTCCCTCTATAACTAGAACCTCCTCATTGATATAGGAGTCCAACTCATTTTCTTCCAGGACTAGGGAGATCCTATACTTCCAGGCTTGGAAGTTATCAGCTCCCTCAAGATTTTCATCAAGCCTGGTATTATTAGACATCTTAACTGAGAACTTCAAATGGAAATATAAAAGGATTTATATCTTACCAGGTCAAGATGTTGGATCTATATTTGGAGCTGAAATTTTGCAGTGTTGGTTCAGGAGCAGATTAGGATTTTGCTTTTTCAGATTTCTGTCCAACCAAACGCTTTGATTTTGATCCTTAACTTCAATTTTGAGGAGAAGATCAATATAGGCCTGGGTTCACTGAAAATTTCCACTTCTGTGGAAAGAACTAATTTTCGGCAGTAGTGTCAGGTCCAAAACTGAAAAACCTCAGAATTAGATTCTCCTTCGATAGAAAGATGTGCCCCAGGGAGGAGAGTTATTCCAACCTTCTTTTGCTAAAAATATGTGGAGAGAGATCCACAATGTAGGAAGCCCTTGTTCCCACAGCTGCACAGTGTTTTCTTCTCAAGTTAGCTCTGATACCATGTTATATTTTTAACATTATGCTAGCATTATATTAGGATCTTTAACTGAGAGAATAACAAGCACAACAATCAAACACAAGATACAATGAACACAGTTTTTTTCCTCGGGAAAACCATAAATAGAGAAAACCCCACAACTTCCCCAGAGATAGAATCAACACCAAAAGTAAAACCCCAAAACAGTAAGATGATCTACCGAGAGTAGTGACCTCTTTCTTCCTTGCCCCAGTGTCTTCTTCTTCCTCGGCTGTGTGCTACAACTAAGTTTGAGTGAGTGTGTGATAAATAGAGAGGATAGCTCTCTATTTATACTAATTCTCGACTTGACTAAACCAAACTAGGGCCAACTTCACTAGGTGAGTCTAATAACCCTAGTTCCCTGGAACTGCGGGGACTTTAACCCTTGATCAATAGCAGGGTTACCCACAATGACTTGACATGACTCATTTACATTATAGAACCTCCCGATAGGAACATCGGGGCATGTCATGACTCGAGTACATCCCGGAATAAACATCGGGTTACAATACATAAGAAATACAAGTCAATACATTCCGAAGTTACAATTACATCAACATCAACCTGACCTAGTGCTTTTTCCATGGATACATGCTTTAGTAACCAAGTTTGTAATGCAACATTAGTTTACCTCTAGAGTTACCATTTCCATTGGTATGTCCTAGTTGCCCTGTTATACTAATCCCATTCTATGTTGTTATTATAAGTTTGCTTAGATACTATTTAAATCAAACTTTTGAAATATAGATGAAAATATAGTTTTAAATTTTGAAAATGTAAATATTAAAATATTAAAGTTGTTATATTTTTATAAAATAAAATAAAAGTTTGCAAAATAGTAATAAATTTCTAAAGTTGCTTATTTAGATAGCTTATTTTGTAGTATAAAAGGTTATTTTAGACAATGGTTAAATGATGTATGCGTTTGGCTCTTAAATATTAGCGGGTCGGTACTATCAATCATGGAAAATTATATTCTATTATATTGTAATATTTGGCTATGATCAACTATAGTCAATCATAGTAGTTAGGGAGATAATGAATTAAAGGCATATTAGTGTGTTTGTTGGTCAATGATCAGTGAGTTTATGAGTTAGAAAACGATGGTTATAAGGTGACATGTCAATTAATAGATCAATGATAAAGAGTTTAATAGATTAGTGGTTAACACATGTTGAACTAGTCAAATTAATTTAAATGAATATTAATTAAATACATAAAGAAAATGTTTGTTAAGACATGCTCAATTATTAACCGAGTCTCAGTAGCATCACCAGCAAAAAAGGTATCAAGTATATATTGAGTGGTGGATTAATATAAAGTATGAAAAGAGAATATCCCATAAAGTCCTATCTTTAATTAGCCGTGTTCCAATTCAATTTCAAGATAAAGATTCTATTATAGAGTTGGTTTGACCCAAACCTCTTGTTGCTACCCACACTTCGGGGGTGAAGAGAAAATACAGACACTTTCCCTTTCCATGCCAAGTGCTTCAACCTGAGGAAACACCTGGCTCACCAACCTTGTAAATAAGGCTCCACCCACCTTCTGGTTTTAACACCAGAGAAAAACTAGGCAACTTTTCTTATTTTTTAATAGGATTTCGGTGTTAATTGGTGTACCTAAAACATTGTCCTTTCTCATCCTTCCCACCTTGGCCGCACCTACCGTCCAGCATCAGGAAAACATCCTTCATCCTCAAAACAATAAATTTCTTGAAGTATGTAGCTAAGCGCAGAAAGCACATGCACGTTTCGGATGTTGGTGACCAATTCATCATAGTAATGTTTTGGGAAACATGATCACTTTGGTAAGGGATGCTCATTATTTATATATGTAATTATTCTTTTCTAGTTGAATTTTCATATGATTGTGATTTTTTAATTATGATCCACATAAACAAAGTTGGGAACATGGAAAAAAAATTGACTAGAATGAATCTCGTATCTATTGATATTTGCATCATGTTTATAATTGGGTTTCTCTCTATGATCTGTTGTGTCTCCCAGGTGAAAGGTATGTGTTGACACCACTTGGGAGAATTCCAAGGCTAGGAAATGATTGTCTCTGTGATATGGATGCTTGGGAGACTTTTAGAAAAAATGTTGATATGGATAAGGATGTTCATTGACAATCCAATGATACATATATAATGGAATATATATATATTCTATCATATATCGTAGAGAGCATTATCTCTCGAGGAAGAATGAGAAATATTCGACATTGGGCAGGTGACGAAAATGTTCAAAAATTTTAAAATTTTCTATTTTTTATTATTATAAATTCTATTACCTTCAAACAAAAATTTCAAGATTATAATATCCATTTATGATTTTGTGAGCAACAATTACAGGAATTCGTACATGGATTTGGAAAGAATATAATATCCATTTTGATTTTGTGAGCAGCAATTACAGGAATTCGTACATGGATTTGGAGGCGTTAAGAAAAGTATAAATGTTTAATATGAGGACGATGCATATAAAGAGAGTGAGGGGAAGGAAGGGGTGTTCCGCTCTCAACTTCTGCAGCACTTACACTTCATGTACAACTCAAAATAACACTTTCAGGCAATGTACAACTTCATTGACAAAGATCAAAAATTACACAACACCTATAGGATTGTTGCAGCTTGGCTACTACTATTAATAGTACTTCCAATATTGTGTCGCAACTAGCTGTTACAGCTAGCAACACTTTATACGCCTATTTTAGCTAGCTGTGACTGCTAATAGTCACTCACAGCTCTGTTACAGCTGACTTTTTAGCAACTATTCGATGACCCCTGCATCCATAAACTCAACACACATATTATACTGAATTAATAAACATCTTTCACATCTAATAAACTCAGTTTCATTCAGCTGTTACTGCACACTAACATAAAAAACTAAAACTGAGTTTTTCAACTAAAAAAAATAGAGTAAACACAAAAAATAACACAGTAAAGTTCATAGTTTCAACTTTTCTTCTATTAATCTCTACTATGCATCTTCAGCGTTCTAAATATGATTTACAATCTACGTATATATAATATTTTGGCTAAGTCGGTCATTTAATACTAATTGACCCTTCCCTATACAAAAACAGTCTTGTCTGCAAATGCTTTGTTACAGTGTAACATGATTGATTTAATTATTTGTCCTTTCATGAGCTGCGATAGGAACATTGAACGCCCCTTCAACCATATAATTGGATGGAACAAATCAGTGAATAACTCTTCAAAAATTGGCTTTTCAAAAACAATGTAATGATCTGCCCCAATAATTATTTGATGAGTTGTGACAGAGGCTCTAACTGTTTCCTTAGAAATCAATTTGGTTTGTTGTCCCTTTGAAACCTTGACGGCATGGAAAAATCAAAACGGTGTGGCAGTGGTTGGCTCTTCTGAGTTGCGGTGGCCAAAAATCTGGGCGGTGAATGACATTTTAGAACTCTGGCATTTAGCGATCTGAACAGTGTTGCCTCTTCAGTGTTTTAGCAGGAAATCGATTTTGACAGTGGAGTAATTAACCACTGCCAATATGCTCCCGCTTAATTACTACACTCAAAATACAACAAGCACAAACAACTATAGTTTTTAGAAAACAACATACCGACTATAATTCCTGCTGGTCTAAGTCTCAGCAAGGCTTACATGAGTATCAAAACAACTTCAAAAAACAATTTGTTCACATTCTTTGTTGGAACATACTAGTGCATTTTTTCTATTTCTTTCCACTCCAAACTTTGAAATATGCAAACTTTGTTTTTTGTTTTGTCTTCATATTTACCTTGATCTTCTTCAACTCTTGCTTCACTTGTGGCTTCAGCCATTTCTTCATCTTCACTTTGCATCTTAATATTCTGAACTCCTTTTGCTCAGCAACTCCACAATACTCATTCTGCTCATAAAATATTTCATCATCAAGACCATTTCATTCAACCTTCTTGGTCTTTGAAAACCAATCATTAATTATAATTTCATCATTCTCGGCTTCGGTTTCATCATTACTTGGCTTAAAACGCCAAACATTATACCAAAAATATTTTTGAATCTTCACTTTCTTCTTTACCTTCAGTCCATTATGATCAACTTCAACTGCAAAACATTCTTCAATTTTCTTATCATCATTCAAATTTTCAATGTCCTTTATGCCAAGGACTTCAATCCAAATCTTTTATTCTAAATACTGTAATGTGGGCATACAAAGATCCCACAAGCTATTTTTGAATTTACTGAGAGTAACTAGTTCAATGTCATTATGTAGACACATTAATTGATAATAATTCTCAATTTCTTTAGGACTCCATGACATGAAGATATCCTCAACTGATTCTTCAACGAATTCATCGTTGGTGCAATTTTCTTCTTTAAAATCAAACTAATCATTTCCAATATCATATTCAATGGATTCTTCTTCATCTTCGATTGGTTTCTCACCTGCACATTCAAACATTTTGGTTCTTTTCATTTTTTTCTTCTGTGAGAGCTGTCACTATCTCTTCATTCAAATATTCCTCTACTGCTGCAACAAGGTAATCAACTTTCTTCATTTTTGCTTCCACAACAAGACTATCATCTTTATCATCATATCTTGGATTTTCAAGCCATTATTCCAAAAATTTCAATTGTTCATCAAGAACATCATTCCTTATTTCAGTTTCTCTATCTACAATAGAGCATACAACATATTGAGTGTTATCATTATGCCACTCTATTTCTATCACTGCTTCTGCAATCATTGAATCATCAACATTTTCAGCATCGTTATAGATTCCTTTTTCTTGTACTTTATCTATTTCATTTGCCGCAACTTCTATGCATTCTTCAACAATTTTATCAAATTCTTCAACAAAATTAAAATCATCAATATTTTGGAAAAACTCATAAATAGGTTCAAGCACTTGAACATGGTGCACTTTATCGTTTTTAGCTTTTGATGTTACTTCACATACTACTAATATGGAAGTTTTCATTCTATCATCATGATCATCATTGACCATTACTTCTCTATGATAAATTTCACAGATACTCATTGCTTCATTGGTACCTTCTTCATCATTGTCATCAACAACATATCTCATTGGAATATTCAAAGAACAAATTGCTATACTGGCAGTTGCTTCACCTTTAATATTTGACTTATAACCCAAGACATCATCATTTTCTTTCTTTGTACCTGCACAATAACTAACAAACAAATTATTAGCAAGAATCTTGTTCTTTTTTCTGCCGTTATCTACACCATTCAATATCTCTATAGATTCTTCTTCAAAAAGATCACAAGCACTATTCCTATAATCAGATACGCCATTTTCATGAGTGTATTTTTCACACGAATCTTTATCATCTTCCCTATGAGCACCAAATGGATGAGTGAAACAATCTTCATTTTCTGCAACATAACTACAGTATTTTATTTCAAGCCCATCTTTATCTTTGACTTCTATAACATCTTCAATGTTGTCTTCTAAATTCATTGTACCTACATGTCCATGATCATTAGATTCTATACATGATTTAAATATCTTCATGGATGTTTCCTTCAAGGAATCTTCTGGCACACATACTTCTTTGTTGTCTTCACACTTGACACATTTACCATCTTTATCAACATTCTCCATGTTAACCATTCCATCATTTTCATAATTTACTTCAGAGACATCTAAATTTGAAACTACATCAACATCTTTATCAATAAAAATTTCAAATTATTCAAATTCTATTGTTGTTATACAACATACAACAACTTCATTTTCACCTTTAGTTTTGACATCATTTTCATCATTTGATATATCAACACAATTGCAATATTTACAAATAATATGACTATCTTTTGCTGCTTCTGTAAATTTTTCTACTGAAATGGTAACACGCTGTGACTCGGCCATATAACTCCCCCTTACATCAAAATTTCTCTTCAAACTTTCCCCGAATTCTCTAGCTATGTTTTCTTAAAAAATTACATCAAAGATATTATCATCTAGATCTTGCTGGATGCAGTACAAGGCAAATGCATCCTTTACCTCGTCCTGGAGTTTCTTAACTCCATCTTCAACAAAATTCCATAATCCTCTAGCATGCAATTTTTTTTTCATATTAACTATCCAACATTCATAAATTATACCTGAGAAATATGGCGGTAGATAATAGATGATGCTCCATTCATCCTCTATATTTTCTTCAACTTCCTCTGCTTCAGCAGGTTCCTCGGTGGCTTCTCCTAATATCTCTACTATGGAAAAACCAACTTCTTTTGCATTAGCAATATTATTCTTAATCTCTTTAAGCCTTCTTATTTTCCCCTTGTCTCTGTCTTCAAATAAATACTTGCATAGAATTTAAATTTCTTTTGGATGCTTCCTCCCAATCCTCTTTCACGCATAATAACTTGAATTCAAACCAAGCAAACTTCCAAAACATTGGAATTCAAACTGCTCTACCATTAAACTATATGGGATTTCTCAACGAGGAAGAATATCATCATTTCAATTGATCAACCTCTACACAGAGTCAACTTCATCCACGAACTCCAATACTTTCTTTCCTTTACTCAAGCCATGACCAAGCTTGAACATTTTAACCAACATATGGATGATATAAGAGACACTTGTTTTAGCCTTCAGCTACTAAATGGTGACTCAACCTTTATTTGAGCAAGCACGGGAGCTCTTACCAATACTGAGCTGAACATACAAACTAAACTGACTTCTGCTCTTTCAACGTAGCAGGAAGAGGGTGTTGGAGTAAGACTCAACAACAAGATTTCCAAACCAAAATACAAACAATTTCAACATACAATCACATGGCTCATTCATGAAGTGAGCACATAACCAATGAACAGAAATTATGAACACTCAGCTCTGATACCAATTGAGGGGAAGGCAGGGGAGTGCCAGTCTCAACTTCTGTAGCACTTACACATCATGTACAACTCAAAAAAACATTTTCAGGTAATGTACAACTTCACTGTGAGAGCTCAAAAATTAACCGGCACCTACAAGATTGTTGCAACTTGGCTGCTACTGTTAACAATACTTCCGAGATTATGTTGCAGCTAGCTATTACAACTAGCAACACTTTATATGTCTGGTTCAGCTATCTGTGATTTCTAACAATCACTCATAGCTCTGTTACAGCTGACTTTTTAGCACTGATTCGATGACCCCCGTGTCCATAAACTCAACACACATATTATAATGAATTAATAAAAATAATTCACATCTAAAAACTTTGTTTCATTCAGCTATTACTGTAGACTAACATAAAAACTTAAACTGAGTTTTTCAACTAAAAAAAAACCAAAGTAAACACAAAACATAACACAGTAAAGTTCGTATTTTCAACTCTATTTCTATTACTCTCTGTTGTGCATCTTCAGTGTTCTAAATATGATTTACAAGCTACATATATATAATATTTTGGCTAAGTCAATCATTTAATACTAACCGACCCTTAGCTATTCAAAAATGGTCTTCTCTGCAAATGCTTTGTTACAGTCTATTACAGTATGACAAGATTGATTTAATTCTTTGTCCTTTCATGATTTGTAAAAGGAACAATGAAGACCCCTTCAAACATATGATCGTCTGGAAGAGATCAATGAATAGCTCTTCAAAAATTGGCTTTTCAAAAACAATTTAATGCTCTGCCCCAATAATTATTTGATGAGCTCTGATAAAGGCTCGAACTGCTTCTTCAGAAATCGATGTGGTGTGATGTCCCTTTGAAACCTTGACAGCATGGAAAAATCAAAATGGTGTGGCAGTGGTTGGCTCTTCTGAGTTGCGGAGGCCACAAATCTGGGTAGTGAATGACATTTTAGAACTCTTGCATTTATCAATCTGAACATCGTTGCCTCTTCAGTGTTTCAGCAGGAAATCAATCTTAACGATTGAGTAATTAACCACTGCCAACAGAGAGGTTAGTGACTGATGGCCATGCCCATTTATATTCTATTCCGAGCTGTGTAAATCTTGTAGTAACAACATTTAACAACATTCAAACTTGTTTCAAACCCCTTCTGATCCCTTTTAATCTTGAAATGAAGCATGATCAATCAGGTATGGATGGCCTTTTTATTCTTTGATTTGTTTCACTTTTCATTAGGGAAAAGATTCTATCGCTTATGGAATATTTAAACAGAATCAAATAAAATGAGAGCACGACTAGAAAGATAGATCAGAGGACAAGGTGTAACATGCCTGAAATGAAACACATAGTTTAAATAAAGACATAAAGTAGTCAAATAATATCAGTGGCATGTGTTGGGAAATGTAGTCTTTAGTTACAGAGTGCAAAGATTTATATAGAGTTGGGAAGCTAAGAATCCAAACTCTCATGTCAAGGACAAGCAAAAATAGCATAACAAGCCGGGTTTATAAGAAAGAAAGGATAAATTCTCTAGTGTTGAGTTCTTTCCTTACCCTCCCGTGGGTCTTCGTGTCTTCAGACTCTCGCCCCTAATTATATCCATTTTTACTATCCCTCCTTTTTAACCTTTCTTATCATCGTCTCAATGTATTATCTCCCCAACTTCCTAAATATGGGATATTTATTTTACTATTGCCTTATTGGGCCCCAATATAAAATAAGAAGATAAGAATAAGCCTTAAGAAATCCTTCCCTTCTCTTTGGGAGAGCAAAATAGGTTATTCTCGGCCCCCAAAGGGCTGGTAGGGTGTCCTTTCCTAGTAAGGGATTCCAAAAAATTTTGTTACTAATTCTTTCACTTCCAGGAAAATAAACCATCGTGGTATGTTCCAATTATACCACTTTTTGTCGGTTTACCTGCTAGGGGACTCCTACACTTCTCACCGTATCATCTTGATAATCTGGCATACCTGGGAAACGAGGCTCCAACCAAGTTTTCCACCATTACTTTTAAAAGTCTTGATGATTGTATTGAGCCAAAAACATATGCTCATCAAGTTCCATCAATTCTGCGAGTTGGTGTTTAATTTATTCTTCGTCAAACATCTTAGCTGCATCATAATCCATGATATATTAGTTCAGCAACCTATCAATATCGTGAGTCGAGTTATTGATTTAGGGAAGCTTGCCAAGATAGTAAATAATATACCAAGCAATGAGTTACTTGAACCACCTTATGGTAGGAACTTATTACTTTTATTGGAAATAATTTACTTTACTATTGCAAACCACTTATGGAAAAGTTAACCATAAATGTATGTCAATTTGTGGCAAACCTACTAAATTTTCATATAAAGACTTTTTATAACAGTTGAGTATTAACTGAGATGGTAAGACCTTAAAATAATGTTATTGTTCGCAGAAATTTATCGTGAAGGAGTTTTAAAGGATTGGTACTGGAGGATATTGGACAGTTGAACTCAACGGTTAACGTGTAAGCATAACTTAATTTTCTGGGTAATATCAAATTCTAATCATGAAAAGTTGTTGCTTCCATGGCTATAATCAAATGTTTCCATATTCTAGTAGTGTGTTAAAAGCATTGGCATTTCATAAGTCTTCCGTCTCTTATTAAATGATAAACACAATATGATGGTATGGCTGAGGGACTGAATATAATTTGCTTTTAAAGATCACGGTGGAAGTGGCATTGATCCATTTGTGTTTACCAGGTCACTTGATAATAATCATCTCATAGGACCTTTGCCAAATTTCTCAAATTTAACCAAGTTGGAGATATTGTAAGTGCTGCCATCTAAAACATAAACGCTAATTTTGTTGGTAGTTTATTCCTGAACCACGTTGATTGTGATTTTCCAAAGGAAGTTGTAGCGATTTCATTAGCTTGTTGTTGCAGGAATCTGCAAAACAACAACTTCAGCGGTAATGTTTTGGAGTGGCTATCTAAACTCAATAACCTTAAAGAGTTGTGCGTATCTCAATGAGAACTATAAAAGAATGAGTGAAATCCTTTGAACTATTTCAATGAGAACTACAAATGAATGAGTGAAATATGCCTTTTGTGTTTATTTTTTAAAAAATACTTAAAAATACAAATAGTCTTCTTGTATATGAAGTTCTAGGGTGCTAGCTCAATGGTAGAGCATTTGTATTATAAAATGCAGAAGATTGGTGGTTCGATTCCACCCTTCCCTATCATAAATATTTACAAATTGTCTCAACTTAAGACAAAAGAAAAATTGTGTATTGTCTTTAAGCTGGTGCCTTAAACTATTGTCTTAACCTATTATCTTAAATTGAGACAATTTACACAAATATTGTCTTAATACCTTCCTCTATGTAGTAGTGCTATTGTGGAGACAAGGTGCCTTCTTATTCGAATTTGAGCTGCATTTTTCAATAATTGGTTTTATGTTTCTACCATTGTTTTATTTTTTTATATGGATGTAAAACCCATATTTTACTCATGTTTATTTTTAAATACTACATTCCATATGTAGATTGGGAGAAAAACAATAGTGATCACAACAAATTCAATGACAATGCCAATGCCAGCAACCAGCAGCCCAAAGAGGTTGGCTCCTATTTGATTTGCAAAATTCTTTAATCAAATTGTATTCAATCAAAATTCTCAACCTTTTATTATTTTTTAAAGAAACAAACATTGTAAAAAATATGTGTCCAACATATTTTGTGCGTTGCAACATTTGTGATAAAAAATTGTTTTGTTGTTTGTTGTTGATTTTTGGTTCCCTCCTCCCCTTGAAATTACAAATGCATATTGAAAGAAGTTGCAATAGAACCATCTACTGTCATACAATTTTGCACAAAATCACAAAGCAAAGCAGTGCGGACATTCTGGTGGTCTATGGACCTGCACAAAACCGAACACAAAACTCTCTTGTAAAACCAAAAATTATGGACCTGCATGCAGACCATCGAAGAGGATATTCTAGTGGTCTATGGACCTGCACAAAACGGGACACAAAACTCTCTTGTAAAACAAAAAATTATGCATGCAAATCTAGTTGATAGACATGGACTAATGACAATTACAGAAACTATAAATGACAAATTGATCAGTCAGTTTGGTTGTTATTTCTATACTGGGAGAAGTGCGAAAATCAGTGACTTTGATCCAAAACAGAAAGGGTAGTTTGATCATGGGGATGAAATGTTCTCAATAGAAATATTGCGAAACACCATACTGGAGCCAATAGAGAAAGTATGTAGAATGCGGTGTCTTCCACTAGATATGATGATTAATGAGCTTATTTCATTGGATGATTCCTATTTCATTTTCTCTGTTGCAGTGCTTGTTGTCGCATGTCAAATCAAAAAATGGATTTCTACATCGAAGACGGTGAAACAACCATTGATTATGCAACCATAAATTTCTCTCTTTCCCTTGCTATAAGCACTTTTCTAACAAACTAGAGTTCTTGTTTACACATTTACTTCTATGCTGGAAAAAAAAATGCATATGCCTCTCAGCAATCGTACTTGGTCTATATATATGATTTATGTTTCATGTTTCTTTTCTAGCTTCAGGTAAATGAAGGATATAGAAACCTTTTCTTCCGAGTATAGTAGCAACTTGTAGCTGATGAAACACCTCTTATCTATTCAAAAACATACAATCCAGAACTTGATCCCAGTTATTGAATCGAAAAAACACACAAAAAAACATAGGTGACTTGTCAACATTCTCATGTTCCCTGCAATTTTAAATTAACGTTACATTTCAACCATTAAAATTTGATTAGGCGAATACACAAATGTTACTTGTTCCTTTCTCTGTACAATAATGGCATTGGATTTTCATACCAAAATTGATTCTCTTTCTAGAGAGCTATATTGAAACATATTTTCTCCTGATTTGTATCCATGTCTTGGACACATGCTAATTATCCAAACATTTCAAAGAAGAGATATAACTTGTGATTGTTTCTTTGTAGTTATTTGTTAGATGATCTTCTTCACGCCAAATTTCACTACATCAAGTTCTTGTTTGCATGGACATAGAGTTTTGAATGGGTCTCATTGTTATGATCTGTTGTCTTGTGATGTGTCTCAACATTGCTTCTAGTGTTTTCAATAATTGAATTATTTTGAGTTCTTAATGGAGTCTTCCTTAGACTATTCTACAACATAGAAAATGGTTGTTGACAAGGTCTGTGTACTTTGTTTGTGTTGAATTGAACATACATTCTTTGTTTCAACATTTGCACAATGTACTAGCATATACTGTTCAAACCTATAAATCCTTACATTGTAATTGCAAGGAAAAATGTACATGTGTTTGTTTCATGTGTCTAAATTCTTTTTGTAGAACTACATCTAAATAGCAACTAAAATTATTTCTATTGCATTTGATTCACTATATTCAACAAATCAATAACAAAGAAATTGTTCATGCTTCCTTTATTTTAATAAAAGAGATAGTGAGTTGCTACAGATTAAAGTGCGTGCTTTAAATGCAAATGTTATAGAATATCGAGATTTTGGTTATCTTGCAACTTCATTGAAGTGCTGACAAAGACATGGAACAAAAATAGTAGGAGAAAGAAAAAATAGCCAGAAAAATGGCATTCTCTTTTAGAAATGTGAAAGCTTCTTGCATTGTCTACCTTGAAAATACATTGAAATTCCATGTGTTTGGAAACGTTGTTCTCTTAGCTCTGGATGTCGCAAATATATAGAACACGGTGTTGGAAATATTAATTAATCACTGATCCGTATAAGATATCAGCCGACTCTGTGAGAGTCTCTATCAGTCCAGTCTTTGTGAGGCAGTCTGACAAGATGAAGAGTTCACGACTATCATATATAAAACAGACAAATTAATTTTTGAAGCTAAGTTTTTAGGTAGATAGTTATTACAGTCTTTAATGTCAAAAGAGTAGATTCATGGAGAAGGTAATTTTAGTTTTCCTATAAATTTAAGAAGAAGGTTGTAAATTAAGTTAGACACAACAAAGAGCTCCGAGAAAATTATGAGTTGAAAGCGAAGATGATAGTGTCAAAGCTCAAGATTCTATGTGTTTGAATATGTCGAGAGATGAAGCTCTGTAAAAGGTGAAATATCTCTATAAATTCCCATATTTGCATTTACAACATATAGTTCTATGTTATGTCCGGACAAGTTATATAAATCAAATAGCTTATGGTTGAATACATGTTTATTTAGCGGCATAGTCTCTCCACAATTACTTGAGTAAATATTGTTTACATTTACAGTTTGAGCGAAATATAAAAGAATCCAAAAACATTTCACCCAGTAGATTTTACTATAGAGTGGTCGACTCAAGTTTTCGTATATGTTTGGTTATATAATTTTATAATTCTGTCAAATTGTTGTTGTGTCAACTTTTACTTCATTTATTGATTTATTAAGTCTTTATACTAAGAAACATCATTTATTAAATTCGACTATGAAATTCGAGAGTAAATCGGTAGAAGTAAACATGTCTAGTGAATCGTTTGATGTAAAATAGTCAAAGTAAACTTGTCGAGTAAGTCTATGAAGGTAAACATGTCGAAGTCAGGTGGTCGAAGTAAAACCTGTCAAAGTCGGTAAAACCGACAAGTAAGAACTTGTCGAGGTAAAAAGAGTTGGGTTGAAAAGTACAACCAAATTTAGTCTTTCAAAACTTGTCAAAATATTTTTGTAGACTTGTCTAGTCGAAGTTAGACAAGTTTTACCCGACAAGCAAAATAAGAAGTCGAAGTGGACGTGAAATTTTGTTGTAACTAATCAGTAACTCAAGTTTAACCGACTCAGTTTTTGCTAACACACTAGATGCTAAAAATGGATTTGCACTGCCTTTTGAATGCCTGTTGGCCACTTTTCCCAACTTGCGTGACCTAGGTTCTGTGCATCCCATTAACCTAACAAATACCTACGATACCGGCTGAATAGAGCAAGCCCCGTCGGCAACACCTACAAAGCAAGCACAGTCTCACCCGAGATATATCTTCGATTGGTGACTGCCGGAACCATGTTTCCACGATTGTCGAGGGATTATAGTCCCTTGGCTCACAGCCAAGGAGCTCAATGAAGGAAACAGGATGATTGGACATAGAAGTCAGTCTTGTGCGATCGAGCACAAATACATGTCATCACGTGCGACTAGCCCTTTTTTTTCACCTCGCAACTGGCGCAACTTGTGTGCTGTAGTTGATCATATCAATGGCCCTAAGACTCACATCTTGACTCAAGATAGAAACATACAGGCTGATATATACATGTTCATTTCAATGACGCCTTTCCAATAATTCGTCTACTAATTACAAGATAACATCAAGGATTTAAGCAACATTTAGCATTATACAGAAAGCAAATGACAACCATTGACATAAACATTTACCACATCAATCATTCATTCAAATGCGAGAGATAATGTGGAAACCCATTTGGGAAAAACCCCCAAGGTGCTCTTCATCTGGCATGAGAAAATGATACAGTGCCTTGTAGTCTGCAGGATGCAAACTAATCTTAATATATGTCTTTAAGAATCAGACTTATGGTTCTCATGCTCTTTGGTTTGCTCTTCTACGCTACCTATACTCCTAGCGGTCTGTGCACATAGCAGCCAGACCCACGGCTCAATAGCCTCCTATCACCACTACCAGACTCTTCCTGATTCTTCCTCTTATCTGATCTCTACAACCTTAGAGCAAAAATGACATCCGTCACCATGGATTACCATTGACTGACCAACAATCGCTGGAAAATGACCTAAACATAATCATAATAAATAATAAGAAACTAAAAGCCACTAAAAGCCAACCTTATAACTATTGCATCCCTCCTATTTAGACTATTTTACATGACCCCGCAGGGTTGATTGCATACCAACAATCAGTTAACTGTCACCATCAACTATCCCTTAGGCTACAACTGTGGTAATAATGACTTGATGCGAGGCACTATCGGCCTAACTTACAAATATCCCCTCATATGTGCGTAGCTACAGGATTACGCCACCATAAACGACCATGATCTAGATTCCGCACCTATTGCTTTTCCACCATTATCGTTTGCGCGCTTCTACGCTTGCCTTTCCTTCGCTGTGCACCTCTCTATTCTTCCTATGTAGGTTCTTTGCTTCCTTCATGGTCTTCCTTTATTTGTGTCATGCACGTGACACATCTTCTTTTCTTGCGCACAAGCTTCTTCCTTGTGCTCCTTTCAGAGGCCAACAATGCATATGTGATGAGTGAAAATTGAGAATGGTTCAAAATTCCTATGTATGTGCATTCTACAAGCATGAAAAAACAACCACATATGAACACAATTTAGATTGCAAATTGGAAAAAGAGGATTTTCTCTTTCAATGCATGTTGCATGAAACACAATTGAAAGAATATTGCCCGGCTATCACAAATGTCTACAATGCACAATATTCAAATAGTGCTTCACCAACAATTTTCAACGATTATGTTGTCAAGGACTATTTACTCTGGCACTGAACAATAGATTCATTGACAGTAAAAAAAATTGAACAAAAGGTATTTATCCATTTGCGTTTACTGATAGCCATCCCCATGTGGTATCTGCATCTATGGTGCCTAACGTCCATGTGGTATGCCAAACAAGGGTCATGGACATTCATGGTTGATTCGCCCATATCCACCATACTGGAAAATCCTTCATCCAATGAATCCAACATTGGTTGTTCACCTCACGCTTCACTCCAACCATCATCCATACATGCATCGCATCACCGATTCAAATTTGAATTCAAATTCAATCAATGGGCAGGATTAATATTTAATCAGGCTTGATTTTAAAATCAAGCATTGGAATTTGAATTTCAAATTCAGCGATGGGAAGAATGGATCGATGTTGCGGCTCCTTCCCTGATCCTTCCATGAAGTGAGTTTCGTCCAAATTCATTGCCAAGAAGTTTTTATAGTTTTACAGCATTGAATCTGTTTCCATGGGTTTTGTGAATTCATATTCATTTGCATAAATCAAAGCATTTGTGGGATTTTCAGTCGATAATGCCTCGGTGAGTTTACTACTGAGAATGCATTTTCTTTACAGGATTTTCACTTCATTGTTCAAATATATTTTCACCAAGAGTCCCAATGTTGGGTTCGATAGAAAGCCCTATGAAAAATCTTTAACAATGGAGGATAATTCAGTGGAGGAAGATTCATAAAAAGCGGTTGGGAGAGAGGAACTGACGAGGGTTTTTTCGATCTTCGATAAGAATGACAATAGGATGATCAACAAAGAGGAGATGAAAGAATCCTTGGATAAGCTCATTCTGTGCATTTGTGAAGTTGAATTGGCCTTCATGATTCGAACTGTGGATGTCAATGGCGATGGGGACATAGATTTCGATGAGTTTGTGACGTTGTATGAATTGATGAGTGGTAAACAAGGGGAAGAAGAAGAAGCAAAGGATGATGATAAAGACACGGATGTGGCCGAGGCATTCGATGTTTTTTATGACAATGGCACCGGCTAAATAACAATAGAGGAGCTCGAGTCCGTGCTCAAGCCGCTGGGTCTCAAGGAAGGTCAAACGATTGGGGACAATACGAAGATGATAGATAAAGTTGACCAAGATGGCGATGGGAAGGTCAACTATATGGAGTTTAAGGATATGATGAGCACAGGGTTTGAGAGGAACCATTAGCTATGGAATTTAATCGTATTTCTATATGTGTGAATATAATCCTATGATTAATTTGGAGACATGGCATGTGTGGCCATTTCACTGGCTTGTGTATTCTTCCGTGTATTACATGTACAGTTTCCCATAAAAGTATCCTTCACTTCCTGTATATAAATGTATTGTAACAATGGTTTTCTTTGGTTTTGACCTAACTTTTAAGTCACTTAGACCACAACCAGTTAATCTCCTTCCAAAATACACTTGTCAAACAATTATGTATAGTTGAGTCGCCAATGGTTAGGTTGGTTTGCTTCATTCTCTCTTTCTGTATATTCTAAATTGTGACAACCTGTAAAAAGTTTTGACCGATTGTTAGCCATGGAATTCGTGAAGGATTTTGTGAAAATGTGAATTGAATTTGATATTGATTGTGATAACTTTTGATCAGATGGAAACCATTGAATTGGTGAACGATTTGCAAATATGTGAATTGATTTCAAATGGAATATAATAATTTTTCATTGTTTAGCATTTGTTTTGGAAAACAAAGATATCGTATACATGGAAAATAGAAAATATTATATATTGATATAAAGTAAAATGATTGTTATTAAATTTATTTATATGGTGGTGGAGTTGAGAGAATAAAATTTAAAAGTGTTTTATAACATCTAATTTTAAAAGGTAAAATATATTATCCCATTCTCATAAAAATGAGAGGTAGAATCTTTCATAAAACTACACGCTATGAAAGTAAGAGAAAATTAAAATATTATTTGAAATATCTCATTGTTACAGTAAAAATCAACATTATTAAAATAATAATAAGCTCAAAGTAAAAACAAGTGAAACTTAAAATGACTATGATAGATAAAGAAAACCAAGCGACCCATTACGAGTTAATTACATCCATTGTTAGAACATTATAAACCTAATACATACTTTGGATCAAAATAATTAATCATTTCTGGTTAATTTCATATATTATAGTCTATGCAATTAATATCCACTTGCACCACTTGGTAAATACCTGCCATATTTAACCCATGACTGCATTTATATTGATTTTGGTTAGATTCTGCCAACTTTAGTGATTTCCAAGATTATAAAATGTGTAGTGTTTCCTTTCTACCTTAGACAAATTTATTCTTGTCAAACTTAGAAATTGACATCTTCTATGACCAACTCATCCTCCATGATTTTCTCTCAAGATTCCATGATTAACAATCTTTTCCATCACTCATCATCACTCACTTATGATTTATTCAATTTGTGATCTCCTTAACAGGTTTGAAAAGTGCTTTAGTCGCCTATAGAGGTTTATCATATCTAGTCATTGTTAGGATATTTAGACACTTAGGAGTTAGTTAAGATCAACTTCTGTAATATATCCGTTAGGTAAAAGTGTGTTTCTTTAGTATGCATTAGTATGCATTTGTAAATATTCTAATCTGACAGTCACGATATGTTCTAGACATAGAGTGATCCAACGGTTCAACTTCTCTTAGATCATACCTACCATTGATCAGTGGCTTAACACCCGATTGGTCTATGATCTCTATTTAAAGAGCATAGAGGGTCATTGTCTAGTTGATCGAGTATGAGAAGCTCAGGTAACTTTCTTTCTTTTGCATAATAAATTACTCCAAGTAGCTATTTGGCTGGGGCCGTGGACTGTTTCCCTCTCAAGGGTTTTAACCATGTGACAAACATCGGTGTGTTGATCTGTGATCTGTTTGTGTGAAGCTGTATCTAAAGGTGTTTGATCTTTTGGGAGTACCATGTGTACTCGAACATGGTATCAGAGCTTTTATGAAGAGTCGCTTTCGGTTTTGATCAAGATCTGGAACCGGTATTGCCGAAACTTTGAAAGGGTTTCTGGTTTGGTTGTTTTTGTACATTTGTAGCCTATCAGAGCTGTTCCATTGCGTTCGGAGCACCATTTCTATTTAGAAATAGTTTTCATTTCACCGAAAACCATTTCTGTTTGCTCCAGAAACACTCATTTCGGCAAATCTGAAGGTATAATGTTACAGTGACAAATTTGCTTTTTTTTAATCTCTCATATTTTATTAGTTTATTATTATATCTTTTATGTTTTAGTCTTCAACTGTTGTTTTCCCTGAATGTGTATGCTCTTTTCCGTGCACCTTGCGCGATCACGGCGAATCAGAAACAGTAAGAGAAAGTTTTTTTTTTTATCTTCTCGGCTACGTATGCTCTTTGTCGTGCACCTCGTGCGATCACGACAAATCAGAAACAGTGAGAAAAATTGAAAATGTAGACTTTCCTGGTAAGCTAACCTAGATCTAACCCCATTGTGTGAAAAAAAGAATGTTTTTTTTTTTTTTTTTTGTGATTTGCAAGAAAAGAAAACAAGCACGAAAAATGAGAGAGAAGAGTAAAAAAAAAAAAAAAAAACCATTCCTCTTTCCATAGTTTTACGTACCTTTTAAACTTAGCCCACTTGGTCCAAAGTTGCTTTACCCCTTGATAAGTCTTGAGTTCAAGTCTTATCAAGCTACTTTTTAGTACATGCAATTTCTATTTTCAAGTTACTTTATTGTAAAAGTGCATCTCACATTAATAAAATAAAATAAAAGTGAGTCACTTAAGTCTTTTAATTTATTGTCGCACTATTTAAAACGTCACATTATTGTAAACGTGAATATCACTTATTCTACAAAAGTGATTCACTTCAAAGCAACTTTATTGTAAAAAGTGATTGTCAAAGGTTGATCTTGGGAAGAGGGGGCTTCTTTTTTTAGTTGGTCAAGTTAATACCTGCCACGTCACTATTGGGGACATCTTCAATATTTTCTTTGATCAAGCATAACTTCATCATCCAGAATCTGTTTTACGTGCCGTTTTTTTTAAAACCACATATGTTTTTGAGCTCTTTGCATCCAGAAAGTTAGTTTTTGTTCTTTCATCCATTATTTTATGGTATGGCCACCCCTTATGATATTATACTTACAAGTTCTAACTATTTCTCATGGAAATCGCATATGGAAGATGTTCTATGAAGTATGTGAATTTTCAGGATAACCTCAGGGAAAGAAACAGAACCCACTGATGATGATAAGAAAATTAAATGGGCAAATAGATGTGATGAAGCTCGTGAATTGATTGGGATGTCAATCTCTATTGATTTGTGATTCCACATATCTAGCATTGATGAACCTGATAAAGCTTGGGAAAAGTTGGAAACTGTGTTTGGTAAACACAATGAAATTCGGGGTCATCAACTTGAGAATGAGTTGCTTTCCTTGAATCCAAATGATTTTTCATGCATTCAAAAAATGGACTCTTATGTGCAGAATGCAAGATTAAGAAAGAAGACAAAAAATGTATTTATCATATTCTTTCCAAAATTGGACCTACATATTTTATTTTTGTGTCTACATTCTACTCCATGAAAGAATCCTTGACTGCAGCTAGCTATCAAGAGCCTAGCCTTGAATCCTTTTGTGATTCCTTAATTAGAGAGAAAGATAAGCTCATTCATCTTGGAATAATTAAAAATGCAGATACTTCTGGGAAAGCCTTATTATCCCAACAGAAAGAAAATTCTAAGCCTCCCAAGAAACAGAGTTTTCATAATAATACGAAAAACAACAAGGGTCCCAAACCCTCTCAGTCAGCTCCTTTTTGGAAAAATGACAAAGGATCCAAGCAAAAAGGAAAGAAGACTGAGTGTCATTGCAATTTTTGTGGGAAATATAATCATGATGAATCTAAATGTTTTCAAAAGATGGCAACCTTGGAAGCAACAATGAAGAAGCACCACATCAGCCTAGATTCGTCTTCAGAATCTAACTCTCATGGACATGCACTTTGTGCTTATGGTTACTCTTATACTGCATTTTCTTCTTCTACTTGAAATGAATGGCTCATTGATTATGGAGCATCTTATCATATGGCTAAGGATCAAGCCATCTTTTCTACTATGCATGAATGTAACACCAAACAAATATTTGTTGGTGATGATAGATCTCTAAGTGTTGTAGGATCTGGAACAGTTCTAGTAGAACATGGTCATTTCAGTTGAACAGTTCCAAAAATTTCCTGCAATTTGTTATCATTCTATCAAATTACTCATTCAAGTGAAGGTAAAACTGTGATGTTTACACCTCACCAAGTTATAATCAAGGATTTTAAAAATACTCAAAATGCCCTTGCTACTGGAACTATTGATGATATTACCAGGTTGTACAAATTTAACAACTTTGGGTCATCACCTTTTCCTTCAATTTTTGTTGTTCATAGTGATAACTTGAGCAAACTTTGGCATGAGTGATTTGGTCACTTAAATTATCGCTCATTGCAACAACTATGTATATACAATATGATGACTGGTCTTCCGCTGGTATCTTGCAAGGATGGTGTTTGTTCTAGTTGTGTACTCGAAAAACATCATCGGGACAGTTTTGACAAACGTGCCTCTTGGCATGCCTTGGTTCCCTTGGAGCTTATGCATAGTGACTTGTGTGGCCCTCTTCCATCTGCTTCCTTTTCTGGTTTCAAATATTTCTTAACTTTCATTGATGACTACTCCAGACGCATGTGGGTTTATTTTCTAAAACTTAATAGTGAAGTATTTAATATGTTCTTAGCCTACAAGGATCTTGTTGAAAAACAATTTGGTCATCAAATTATTAAGTTAAGATCTGACAATGGAGGAGAATATGTTAACAACAAGTTCACTACTTTTTGCACTGAGCAAGGAATCGAACAACAGCACACTATTCCATATACACCACAACAAAATGGTGTAGTTGAAAGGAAGAACCACACTTTAAAAGAAATGGCTAATTGTATGATCCAATCTAAGGGACTAAGTCTTCAATATTGGGCTGAGGCCATAAATTGTGCAAATTACATAGTTAATCGCACACCCACTAAAGTTTTACAGGGTATAACACCAGAAGAAGCATGGAGTAAAATTAAGCCAGATGTAAGTCACTTTCATGTGTTTGGTTGTGAAGCATGGGCTCACATTCCATATGAAAAACGGAAAGCATTGCAGCCTAAAAGTGAAAAGAGCATATTTGTTGGATATTCTGAAGATGTAAAAGGTTATAGACTTCTTCAACCACATTCTCATGATATAATCATTAGAGGAGATGTTAAATTTGATGAAAATCTCTTGGCCTACGAGCCTAACTTGGCGGGTGTGCCATCTTTGGCCTGCGAACCTAATTCAGCGATTATGCCTTCTTCTTCTTCTTCTTCCAGCTTCCTTGACAAGTTTCCAACTCCAGTTTATGATGATGACAGTGAGGATGAAAATCCACCTCCGCCTGCTCATGTTCCTCCAATTGCACCGGCACCAATACTTCCTCAATGGGTCCGCTCAACATGTGAAACAACTGGTGATCTTGCTGGTGATCCCAGAGATCAATGTCGAACACGTTCTCAGTTTCAGCGAGCCTCTTCTCTTTTGGCTCAAGTTTTCGAGAATCATGATCCAGAAACTTTTGTAGAAGCTTTAGGAAATCCATATTGGGATGCAGCTATGGATGAAGAATAATGTTCCTTAATGGCAAACGATACTTGGGATCTTGTTTCTCTTTCAAAAGGAAGAAAAATTGTCAGATGTAAATGGGTCTACAGAACTAAGTATGCATTAGATGGAAGTGTTGAAAGACTTAAGGCAAGGTTAGTTGCCAAAGGTTTTTCCCAAGTTGAATGGATTGACTACAATGAAACATTTCCCCCTGTAGCAAAAATGAACTCCATCCGCCTTGTTCTTTCTCTTGCAGCCTTACATAACTGGGAAGTCCATCAAATGGATGTCAAGTCTGCCTTCTTACATGGTGATTTACATGAGGAAATTTACATGGAAAAACCTCCTAGATATGTTCAGAATAACTCTAGCCTTGTTTGTCTCCTTAAGAAATCCTTATATGGCCTTAAGCAAGCTCCTAGAGCTTCGTATGCCAAAATGGATAGATTTCTCCTTGACACTGGTTTTTCTAGATGCCATTCTGACCCCAATGCCTATACCAAGAAAGTAGGAAACCATCTCATCATGCTTGTTCTTTATCTTGATGATCTTATCCTTACTGATAGTGACCCTAACCTTATAACCCATGTGAAATCCCATCTTAAGAAAAATTTTGAAATGTCAGACTTAGGACATTTGAATTATTTTCTTGGTCTTCAAGTCTTGCAAACCAAAGAAGGAATCTTTCTTTCCTAGTCTAAGTATGCTTGTGACCTTCTTCGTCGCTTCCACATGGAAGATTGTAAACCATCCCCTTCTCCCTTCCAGTCTGGAGTCAAACTTTCTGCCACTTGTACTTCCCCTGAAGTAGATGCCACCTTGTATCGTCAACTTGTTGGTATTCTTTTATACTTGACTCATTCCTGTCTTGACTTTTCCTTTGCCGTTGGTCGTGTTGCGTGTTATATGCAAACTCCTCATAAAAGTCACTGGAAAGCAGCAAAAAGAATACTTTGATATATT
The DNA here is from genome assembly GCA_001517045.1 of Pseudotsuga menziesii. Classification (NCBI taxonomy): domain Eukaryota; kingdom Viridiplantae; phylum Streptophyta; class Pinopsida; order Pinales; family Pinaceae; genus Pseudotsuga; species Pseudotsuga menziesii. The sequence goes on along the minus strand of LPNX010574498.1, from coordinate 541,666 downwards.
CGAGGTACAATTTAGTTTGGGGTTCATTACAGTACAGGGGGGAAACCTTTGTTGGTTGGTTTCACTGATTCAGATTGGGTGGGCAATCCTGATGATCGAAAGTCTACTACAAGTTATGTTTTCAGTCTGGGATCTGGACCTGTCACTTGGGCTTGTAAGAAACAACAAGCTCTTTCTCTTTCTTCAGCAGAAGCATAATATTGAGCCACAGTTAATGCCAGTCAGGAAGCTTTATGGCTTCGACAGATCCTTTTAGAGTTTGGATTCGAGCAGCAGCAGCCTACTCCACTTTGGTACGACAATCAAAGTGCCATCAATCTTGCCAAAGATCCAGTTCTACATCAACGCAGCAAACACATTGAGCTACACATGCACTTCATTAGAAATCTTGTTCATGATAGTGGTATTGAAGTTCTCTATTGCCCTACAGATGATCAAGTTGCAGACATATTCACCAAGTCTCTTACAGAAGCGAAGTTTTCTAAACTTCGATCTATGTTAGGAGTTCAGGAATGTGTCCTTAAGGGGGGATAGGCTCTAATGCCTCCTTCCTTCTCCTAATAGTGTCACTTTTGTAAATCCTTCAATCCTATCCCAATTTGTTCTTAAGGGGGGGTGTTAGGATATTTAGACACTTAGGAGTTAGTTAAGATCAACTTGTGTAATATATCCGTTAGGTAAAAGTGTGTTTCTTTAGTATGCATTAGTATGCATTTGTAAATATTCTAATTCGACGGTCACGGTATGTTCTAGACATAGAGTGATCCGACAGTTCAACTTCTCTTAGATCATACCTACCATTGATCCATTGCTTAACACCCGATTGGTCTATCATCTCTATTTAAAGAGCATAGTGGGTCCTTGGCTAGTTGATCGATTATGAGAAGCTCATGCAACTTTTTTTCTTTTGCATAATAAATTGCTCCAAGTAGCTATTTAGCTGGGGCCATGGACTATTTCCCTCTCGAGGGTTTTAACCACGTGACAAACATCGGTGTGTTGATTCGTGATCTGTTTGTGTGAAGTGGTATTTGAAGGTGATCGATCTTTTGGGAGTACCCTCTGTACCCGAATAGTCATCATGGGGTATTCACTTAGTTAAACCATTTCATAGCATCTTCGTTCATGGGATATTAAAGAATACCCCTAATTTTACTAAATATTGGTAATTACCTACAAAAATATTTTTGTTGAGACCCCCTTCCAATACATGTTTCCAATTAAAAAACCCCTATTTTTACAATATATTCCTTACTTTTGTTAGAAACCTCTTTTTATACCCCCTCATACCTACAAACCCCACATACCCTATTCCCCACCCTCCAATACCTACAATATATTGACTTTATTTTTCACAATTAAAAACCCCCCTTTATGAATGAACCTGATAAGATATTGCTCAACAAGGTGAATCCCCCATGTATCTAGTAAGCCTAATTTATGAGCTAGCATGGGTTGTCTTCTAAAAACTCTATTTTCCTTTATAAGGACGATTACCAATGTAATAATAATCAATCAAGCCATTGATCAATAGTCAATTATCATTCTTTACTTCTCTTGTGTTCACTTTCATTATTC